>OX420940.1:9790914-10390914 GCA_949091785.1 Polymixis lichenea | reverse complement strand
AATGCTCGCGAAGACGGCGCACGTGAGGGAGAGGCAGTATATGCGCCCTTACGGCCTTAGTCGCCGCAGGAGACGCCCTGGGCGTCGGGAGTTCCAGGATGATTCCCGGCCACCGTAGGCGCGGGCTTGCGGACGGCGAGTAATGGGTACCTCGCTGTCCGGTACGGACCAAACCCGGGTCGACGGCGCGTTGTGTTCCACGCGTGCCTCAAAGAGATGTCACCAACTGATGGGGCCCGGAAGGGCTGATGCCTGCCAGGGGTGGGGGTTGTTCGAAAGAGATACCGCGGCCACTGGCACACAGGCAACTGAGGGAAGACGGGTGGGTTTTAGTCGGTAAAAGTCTGACACGCCCTTCTGCTCCACCCAGAGCAGAAAAAGCTATTTGATGATTTCCCACCCAAAAAAAAACCAGCCCTAAGGAACCGATTTATCCTTTTGCTTTAACTGACATTTGCTAGTGAAGAAGCTAATATCACGAAACAAATTATATCTATATACGAGTATTATTACATGGCTGTTTGAATCCCGCTACCTTACTCGTTGTTTATATAATTATTCTCTTCAGTAACAAAATGAAATATGGTATCATCCTAAAAAGTTATTATAAAGTTTAAACAAAACCATTAAAACACACCTGCTACGAGAATTGTTCAAAATTACAGATTCACTACAAATACCCACTGAATGTTGAGATAGATGTTTGCTGTAATAATTTAGATACGTCACACACGTACATACATCCTTGGTATACATTATGTACAATTAGAGAGCGTGTTGACATTTGATGACATCTTTACAACCCATCAATCGTTTATTTGTCATGAAACACGACGGAATATATTCTCAGTTATTTACTACTTATATAGTTATGTGATTGTGTGTAAGTACTATAAATTAAATCTATGTCAACGAATAAGCTCGTGAACTATAAACGAATACATTACTCACCCGAGTATCGTTAAGATTTTAATGTGTAATTTGTGTTCACACAATGATAGATGCTACGACAATACGACACACGTAGCCGCGTGTGCTACACACGTAGCGCATTAGCGCTACGGCCGCTACGCCGCGTAGGCTCAACGAGATGAGCGATCCACCCATAGATAGATACTGCCTAACTGCTTTTATAACTTGAAATGTATTATTAAAACCTAACGAAAAGTTTTCTTACCCGACATATAACCGGAAAAACAGTTAAGTCAAACTTTTCTAAACTTTTCCTATAGGTTATCTTAAAGCGTAGACGTTCTATGTTATTATTTCCATCAATAGTTTATAACTAACCAACCTAACTTTAATAGTTATGTTGTTGACACCACGATAAAATTGTTTTTACAAAGTTGGTCACTCGACGCTTGAATGTACTAGGTAGGTATAAAATCAGAATTATGTTGTAAATTAAAATACAAAACAAGTTGGCACAGCCTGTGAAATTAGCAAATAATTAGATAGACCGCAATCTGTTACCACTGAATTAAACGAATAACGTTCCAATAGGTACTTTAATTAGTACGTGAGCTGTTTACGTATGCAACACAATGAAACAATAGACTCGTCTAAAAATACAGCTGAAACGCTGCTCATATGGAAAAAGTGGACTTCCCATAGAATAAAACATGCAGACAATGAACTGAACTGTTCGGCAGCAAAACGACAGTTTGATTGAGCCGCTCGCATGCACTGCAGTACTGAAGCTCATTCACTTTTAATCCTTGACCGACACGTTGTTAGACCAGAAATCGATCGTATAACTGAACCCTTAATCGTTCAATCCGTCAGCTATCGACATAGATCCAATATCACGCTATTTAGCTTTACAGGTGGGCAGAAGTCGAAGCGTGACAAATCCGAGGCGAGGTGACATTGCCGAGACTTCGACAATGACAATGCTGTAGAAATTGAAGACAGAGACTGACAGAGACAGTACGAGGTTAATTGGCTGTTTGGTAACGTATGACCTTCGTGATCTCGTTTTGTTCAGTGACTATTGTTTATTTTTTGCACAATATATCGTGGGATGATAAGCAAGCTTTTGTCAAAATAATCTGATTGTCTCTTCAGATGTAATTTACAAATGTTATTACAATGATGAATAAATAACTGTATGCCCTTTATTCAAATAAGCATCTCATACCCAAATATATAAGTAGGTACCTTATTAAATAGGTAGGTTATTTTGATATTTAGATGTTCAAAAAGACCGACGCGACGTGGACGTGGCTGCTGGTCATACTCAAAATCCAAGTGTACCGTGATTACTGTCAAACATGTATCAGGCAGATCCATATGTATCCCACTTTTCTGACTTTAATACCAAACAGTAAACCTAATATTTACATATTATCTCGACGAGAAAGTCGTACGATCCTGAGTGGTGGTTACCAACCTTAATTAGTTTAAAAGCATACTTAGATAAGCGTCGGAATTTCGCACTCACACCATCTAAAGTGCCAGGATGAAGTTAGGATTTAAATTCGTCTTGCGCTTCGACATTACAATCAATTACGTGTCTATGTACTGCAGTGTCATTTCCATACGGGGTTTTGTGAAAGATCAGTAATAAACTCAGATTATGTTGTACATGTTATTTATTTAATAGCTTAAGTAGTTCTTAAATAAATAAAAAAATAATTTAGTTATTAATTACCAACGTAATTATGCCGTCACTTAACCGTTGTCGCAGTATTGAGTGCACTGTCATCAGATAAGTTACAGTTCCGAGAAAATAAATAAATCCGAAATCACTAGCGTCGTCTGTCGAGGACTGTCTCTCATTTGGCCAGTTCTTACAGCTGTGTTCAATGACCCTTCTTGTATCCATATTTCTTATGGTGCTCATGATCTCCCTTCTTGCCATGGTCGTGATGATGTTTGTGATGTGAGTCATGGCCACCGGACTCTTTATGTCCTTTATGTTCGTGGTGGTGGCCGCCCTTCTCATGGGAACCTTTTTCACCATGTTCTTTCTCGTGATGGTCACCATGATGATGACCTTTGTGAAAGTGGCCCCCCTTCTTGTGACCATGCTCCTCGTGGTGTCCTCCATGCTTCTCTTCGTGACCAGAATCTCCCTCTTCATCAAAGAAGTGTTTATCTTTCTTGAATTCGTCAAGCTTATGTATCTCGTGATGTCCTTTTGTCGAGTGACCCTTGTCGTAGTGTCCCTTCTCTTCGTATTTATGCCCTTTCTCGCCTTTTTCGCCTTTGTGGTATTCATCATAATGTCCATCATGGTGATGATGTTCTTTTTTGTGTGCACCATGGTCGTCGTACTCGCCCTTGTGGTGCTCCTTATCGTGATGTCCTTTTTCTCCTTTCTCATGATGATGATGTCCCTTGTATCCCTTTACACCTTTTTCTTCGTGGTCGTGATGATGATTGGCATGGTGCTCTTTCCCGCCTCCTTTTTTGTATTCCTGATTCTTTGGGGCTTCTTTTTTGTGTCCTGTGGCAGCAGGCTCTTGATCTTTTGTTTCTAGTTCTGTACTTTTTTCCACTTGCCGTGAGGGTAAACGACGGGTATGCACGACTGCCAATAACGTTAGAAAACCTAAAACTAACGCCACCCTCATATTGCTAGGTTTTTTTTCCACGCGGTGTTGATGCGGTGTGCTCCACTCCTAATATTAACAACATCATTGATGGTGCAGCAGTTTTATATAAGGCATTGTGTAAGATGTGCTAATAGCCGCGACGAGCGACTGTCTCGACGGCCGCGAGTTGCGGCAAGCGCTTGCCGGGAGACGGCTTTGTATCCAAATTAACTCTGTTTGTAGTCATAAACATAACCCCTTCATTATTCATAAACATTAATCGTTATCATTTTGTTACCTCTTAAATTTCAAAGTTTCAAAATAATTTTAGATTTTAAATAGTTTACCATCGTTGTAAACTATTGTACTGAAATGTTCACAGCTGGGCGCGACCCCTACCTTAAAACGGGTATAACGAAGTACCTACTAAGCTACTTGCAATACACAGAAAATTTTGCAATGGTCACAACAAGGAGCATATTTCTGTTTCAGCAAGTATAATTGAAATTTGATCTACAGGCATTATTCATATTTTGCCTTTCATTGATAATATATTTATATGAAACTGGTGAAAACTATTAACGCAAGTACCAAAAGTAGATTATTTAGACTAAATCCATTTAGAAATCAGATTTCTAAACAATAATAAAAATAAAAATAAATGCTATTGCTCTCGTGGCAGGATTATCAAATAGTTTATAAAGGGAGGAGGGGTTCTACTCTCTACTCTTACTAGCTCTTTTCTGTAGCTAAACTTTAAAGAAAGGATGCAAAGAACACAAACGTACTCAAGAAATGTTCTGATACATAGTGTACACACAATGTCTTTTAGTAATTATTAGGTATTCGATCCCGCGGTAGACCGCTAGCCTCAAGATTCAACCACTTGTTGCGCGGGATACCATTAACCACATAAGTCGCATTGTACATAATTACTTAAATATTATTATCTTGAAACATACTAATCTCTGAACAAAAATACGGCTGAAACTAAACTCATCCGGGGAGGGCCATACTCATAATGGCATTGTGCCAAGAGCTAACTGCATTTCTTGTCATTTACAAGCGACGACGTCCAATATCGTGCAAAGTGGAAAAGAATTATCATAACACTCTTTATTGTCTTTGAAAACTGTTACTTCTGAATTGATATTTAATGAACTGTTTAAGTTTGCATCTTACAGGTATCAACGAGTATATTCAGGATAAAATTTTATCCAGTGCGCAAACAGTAACCATGAATTCAGCATAAAATTCTAAATCCACTAGCATATAAATTTTTCTTCAGTTATACAAAAAAAATCTGCTGTTCCATACATTTTTAGCGCGTAGGTGTTGCACTTTTCTATGAAACAGCTGATTTATTTTGTATAACCGACGAAAAAATTCTATGATAGAATGATGCTGAATTCATAGTTACATTTTGCGCACTGGGTAAAATTTTACCCTGTATTGATAGGTACGTGAAGCAAAAACTTTGTTTTCACGATAATTGATGGGAAATTGTATGTGGAACTTAAACTCAATAAATAATAGTAACAATAATCAGCAATGGGGCACAGTACCCAACAAAAAGCGTCCCCTTGCCAGCCCGGAAAATAAGGAAAATCACAATAAACAATCTAAATTAGATTCGTACTGGCTCTGCCAAACAATCGATCTAATAAACAGCTTCACAGGAGTAGAGGTAAATTTTAAAAACCAACGACGCGTACTATTTAAGAATTAATTTAAGTGTCATCCAGTGTGTTAGTGGAAACGGGAACCTGTGTAGGTAAAGTAGGTACGGTTAACGAGCGATAATGCTAAGCAATTTTCAAACAAATACCTTTCCAACAGGTCCATCTTTACGAACTGTCCTTTTCAAAATATTGACAATAAAATAAATAAATAAAAATATATTATTTTCAGACAACCAAGACCCATAGCATTAGAAAATAGTAGTAGTATGTTACTAGGTACAGATATACAAAACGTGGAAAATAATGTCGATTCATCAACCCGCACCTCTCTCGTGTAGATTGATGAATCCACTGAACACTGCCGCGTCCAACCTATCTGCTAGCACTTTCAGGATGCTACTGCTACTTCCCCGCACAGTTGTCAAGACTGACGTGATTTTTATAATCACATAGATATAGATATAATTATCATACGCGTCATCAAACATACCTGAAGCACCACAAGAACGCTGGAGTCGCAACAGTGCCCTGAAAATGTTAAGTATTGTATTGTACTCTGAGGGCATTGTAGGCACTTTGTGTGTACGTAACCCATAGACCACTCACGTAGAAATGTTCACTGTACGCTTTAAATAGCGTCAAGTCAACGTCTACCGTACGAGTGAACTTATGTGTCAGCATGTTTCCCCGTACCGACAGTGCCCTCCGCACCGTCTCTACATCGTGTCCATCCTTCAAGGTGTCAGTCACAATGTGCCCTAGGCACTTGATCTGAGAAACACGGTCCAACTGTTCTCCATTAATGAAAACGGTAGCTCACTATAGGGCCTTTTGTTGTTTCCAACAAAAGCTATGTACTCTGTTTTTGCTGTTTTATTTTAAACAGTGCTGCTCGGCGTAAGCTTCACACATACCCAATAGTTTTCTCAACCTACCGATTGATAGACTCAACTGCACCATGTCGTCCTCATAACTTATTTTGTTAACACTAACGCCATCTACGGCATCCGATATGCATGCTGCTCAGTCCCTCAATCAGTTGATTCATATATAGATTAATAAACTTCGGAGACGTTAACCCGTCTTGCCTTATACCCGAGTTTAGTTTATACTCATCCGAAAACATATTTTCCCATTTTTCAAACTTTTTCTGATTACTAAACCAGTATGACAAGATGCCTATGATTTCAGAAGAGACCCCCTCCTCCTTCAATTTATTCCAGAGTACTCTATAAAATGCCAGATCGCACGCCTTGTATGCATGTATTAGAGTTTTTCCTATTAGTTATCAGTCAACAGTATGCTTAAGGGGAATCTAGTCGCGGGCTCGAACTCACTGTTGGGCCTGGCTAAAAAGGAAGCTGTCTCACCAGGCTTCGTGTCCGACATAGGTAGTATCAGTGATGAGCAGTGCAGGCTGATGCCGCTGAGTGTAATAGCTGTGGTTGTGGAACCCAGGGTTGTGTGGGTAACTACTCTATATTCACATGTGGAGTGTTTGCCAACAGGGCCATGGTTTTAGTTTTAGTTTTAGTCCTGGTTTTGACTTGGATTTAGTTTTTATGTTTAACCCAACAAAAACTCGTGATAAATCCACGAGAACCTACTGCCGACAAATTGCTTTGCAGTTTGGCAGGTGATGTATAAAAATAACACTGTAATACATTGGATTAAATAAATAAAATAAAAAAAAAAATAAAAAAAAAAGTTAGACGCTAGTCCACACGCACAACGTTATTGAGCGAGATGCAGGATCATTTATAGTAAAACAGACACGTAAATAATCCAGAAAAGTCCTTCGGAGTTTTATGAAAAAACTACTGCTTAAATCAATTACTAATGAAGTTTATTGAACTTTTCGATGATTGAACTCTGTCGGTACTGACTTAGTTTTGGAGATTTTACACTTCTTTTATTACTTAAACACGCCCAATGTTAGGTTAAATTAGCAAGAAAAACTAATCTTTGTTAGCTCATAACTTTTCAATGGCTTTTTATTTTAGTTTTTTGTTTCCGTACAGACAATATTAGTAATGAGACAAAACCATACCATGTTTAAATTTTGATGTACATTGTCGAACAGTAGAGTAATTCACTCCCGAAGTTTGTATGGAAAAAATTGCGACTAGATTCACCTTAAGTGTCAAAATTACACTTTTCGTTGACAAACCTGCTTGAAAACCCAACTTTGTGTCCTGCTATTGTATATATCCACCAAGGCGTTCATCTACCACACTATACAGCACTTTCGCTGTAATTGTTGCGAGGAATATGGGCCTGTAATTATTCTTATCAGCTATGTCTCCCGTACGATTCTTAAGAAGAAGTTCTATTACAATTTCAATTAAGTGTGGTGTGGTATTGGTGGCAATTTTATTAGCAATGTCATATACACAACATGGAAACGAATCTATTTATGTGAGTGCCAGCATATTTTTGATGTTCCATACCTAGCCCATCATGCCCTGGTGATTTTCCCCGTTTCATCCTGCCAATAATGACATGGGCGTATTGAGACAAATTATAAGTTAGCTACATGTAAAAATGAACCTTATGATGCCTAACATACCTATTTATCCCAAGTCTGTACGTATCTACTGTTAATTAAACTACTGTACTATTAAATAAATAAATATTTAAAAAAAACCGTGGGCAACAAACTATGAGACCGGCCAGGCATTTTTAACATGCTTTTATTAGCTTCACCTGTATCTTTGTTTGTTTATAAGCATGTTTGTAACCGACTCTTTTGGACTTGATTTTTATCCACTTCAAACGGTCAGATTTCATTTAAACTTTGTAGACTTATTGAGGACCGATGAAAATCCAATAATTAAAAAATCACACTTTTGTAGTTAGTAGAAGTAAAAAAAATTAAAATAAATAATAGATAAAAATATCTAAAAAACACACTTTAAAAACCAAACTAAAAAAGCAGAAAGTTATTTTCAAAAAATCGTGGGGTGCTTTATATTAATTAATTATAAAAATACGTCGATAAGCACCCCACGCTTTTTTTTTATCCTTTGTTAATTATTTCATCACCACTGCTCTGAGAACGGTGAAAAAAACGTATGGTAGGAAACTGAAAATTCAAACACATTTGACATCCACCGACCCGCTAAGGGCCCGCTAGTTACTTAAATGAATTTATTCATTTAGATAATTAATTTAATTTACCTGTTTTTTGTTCACAACACGAAAGCAAATATAGTATGTCGGGCAGACGTTAGGGAAATGTACCTACCTAACTTTGTAAAGTTGACTTATTTAAATATGAATGTACTTAGTTATTATTCCAGGATAGTAGCAGTGTGGTTCAGGAGCTCTTCAACTCTGTCTGTGTTATCTGGGAGAACTCCAGAAGCGTGGCGAAGGAGCGTGGTCGTACTTTTCTTTAAAAAGAGGGAAAAACCCTTTTAAAGAACTACAGACCCACTTCGCTCCTAAGTCACGTATATAAGCTGTTTTCAAGAGTCGTCACGAATCGTCTAGCGAGGAGACTCGACGAGTTTCAGCCACCGGAGCAGGCCGGGTTTCGAGGAGGATACAGCACCATAGACCACATCCACACAGTGCGGCAAATTATACAGAAGTCCAAAGAGTACAATCGGCTGCTGTGTCTTGCGTTTGTGGACTAAGAGAAGGCTTTTGACTCTACCGAGACCTGGTCTGTTTTGGAGTCTCTGCAGCGATGCCAAGACTACTGGCGATACATCCAAGTGCTGAGATGTCTTTATGAAAACGCGACAATGACCGTTCAAAATCAGGATCAGCGAACCGAACATATCCCCCTGCGTCGAGGAGTGAGACAAGGGGACATTATTTCCCCAAAATTGTTCTCCAACACATTGGAGGATGTGTTCAAAACGCTAAATTGGGAAGGACGCGGTATTAATATCAGCGGCGAGTACATCTCACACTTGAGATTTGCAGATGACATCATCATACTGGCTGAATCGCTGCAGGACTTGCAGCAGATGCTGAACGACCTAGTTGATTCTTCTGTACGCATTGGTCTCCGGATGAACTTGGACAAAACTCAGGTTATATTCAACGAACACGATACTCCAGGACCAATTGCTGTCAATGGCGGTGCTCTCAAAGTTGTTCGAGTATACGGTTACCTCGGGCAAACTCTACAGTTTGGTAAGAACAACTTTGTGTGTGGAGTGGACTGCTGTAGGCTGATGATGATGAGTAGTAGTGTTTCTATTAGTAAGAAAAAATTAGCATGATTGCTAAATAAAGAAGAAGACATAGGTATTATTAGGTATAAATTGAAGTCGCTCTTCAGATCTTCTGTGTTACCGCGTTGTTCTTTTAACCATCATTTAGGAAATATTTCATAAAAATAAATAGATTAAAGACATTTCGATGTTTTGTCAAGTCGTAAAAACCGTCCAAAGAATGAGCGGGCACGCAAGTAAAAAAAATTGCACTATAATCGAGAATCTCAACTAGTAGCGCCATCTACCTACATAAGGCAGAAACCGAGCGGACAAACTTTCCTGAAACCTTCGGGGACGAACCTCAAGTAGATGCAAATTTTGAATAAAAATTGCAGTTCGACCGAAGTAAAAATAAACAATTTTTATTTTATTTTATATATCCATATCGGGAAGATTTGTAACATTTCATAAAAATCGTCAGACCTCAACAACTCCAAATAAACAATTTAACATTAAAACCCAATGTTATCATAAATACGATAGAAAAATGTTTACTAACACATCACATTGACCTATGTCGACAAAAAATACACTGTGTTATGCATGGTTGTTTTTTCTACAAACGGAATCGGTAGCACAAATAGAGCTTTGTACCCACTTTATGTGTTCAATAAAGCGTGAAGCGTCGAAAAATAGTGGTACGTGCCATTGAAAATGTAAAACTAGCTACTATTATGCCAAATAATTATGTTAAAAACGAACGCAGTAAACCTAATAAGTTTACTAAGGCATCCCAAGCATGGCCAAGATAATTTTATCTAGGCTTTTGTTAGACTATATTGGTATTGACAAGCTGCAGGCTATTGAGAAATGTTATCAATTTCAGTGACTGCAAGTGTTTTCTTTAGGAAATGGTTGATTGCAACCACGACTAATTCGTTGCCCAGTAAAATGTAGGCCAATCTCGGGCAGCGCTCTAGTTTCTCAACGCTGAGTTACTTATCTCGTTGGGAGCCGTTGCCAACGGACCAACGCCAACTATTTTATGTAACTTTGTTGTCGAAACGTGCTGCGAAATTGATAAGTTTGTTTTTGTATCTGCATCAAATTGCAAACAATTTTGTTTTAATATTGAAATTCTGTATTTCTTTCAATGGAATTATTATCTGATTTTAATTGGTTTGTATAATTAAATTACCTACTTATATTTGGATCTATTTCAATTAATAGCAAACACGAATTCAATTGGTATGTTTCAAAAACATTTATTTTTATTAATAAGAAAACATCACAGTCAACAAAACTTAACACATTATGAAAGCTTAATTAGATATAACTAAATAAAAACTTCATTAACTCCACATCGGTAGGTTTCAGTCTCTAGGAAACATTTACTTGTGTCCTTTCTTGTGGCCCCAGTGCTTGTGGTGCTCGTGACCACCCTTCTTGCCATGATCATGATGATGATGATGGTGATCGTGGTGTCCATCTTCCCCATGATGTCCCTTATGATCGTGATGATGGCCTCCCTCTTCGTGGTGGCCCTTCTTACCGTGATCATGTTCATGGTGTCCGTGATGCTTGTGTCCCTTGTGGAACTCTCCTCCCTTCTTGTGTCCGTGCTCCTCGTGATGTCCGCCGTGGTGCTCGTGGTGGCCGCCGTCGTGGTGCTTGTCGTGGAAGTGCTTTTCTTTCTTGAACTCGTCATGTTTGTGTACACCGTGATGACCCTTAGTCGAGTGTCCTTTGTGGTAGTGGCCTTCTTCATGATGACCATGGCCCTTATGACCTTTGTCGCCGTGGTGGTGCTCATGGTGGTGACCGTCATCGTGGTGGTGATGCTTCTTATGTCCACCGTGTTCGTCGTGGTGCCCCTTGTGGCCTTCATGGTCGTGATGCCCCTTCTTGCCGTGCTCGTGGTGGTGGTGTCCTTTGTATCCTTTGTGTCCCTTTTCACCATGGTCGTGATGATGATGTCCGTGGTGCTCGTGGCCGCCGCCCTTGTCCCACTTGCCACCTTTATGTGTGGCTGCTACCTCGAGATCCGCATCGCGTTTCTCGCGGGTAGTCCTACAGCTAACGTACGCTAGCGCCGCTAGGGCTATGCAGCACACCAGTGAAGCCCTCATGTTTCCAGTGCACCGATGTGATCTAAGCACTTGACTGATGCCTGTGATCGCGAATGCTTACTTTTTATACTGGGAGCCCGTTTAGTTGGTATTGTATGAAAATTGTGTAAAATTGCTCCAAGGTTGCAGCTATATGGCGAAGCAGTAGAACGGGTATGTTGCGCAGTTCCACCCGGTGTCTCAACGTGAAAATCAGAGCTGTCCAAACAAAAAGTATGGATTTGCATGACAAGAAACTAGTGCTTGTGTTCCCCTTGATAATACTGCTATGATGAGTGATGAATTTGATGATTTTGCCATAGACATTAACTGTTAGCATCTGTTACATTGCATTGGCAATATAAGTACCTACCTACACAATAATTTTAGGGTAAGTTAGGTAGGTACAAATATTTTCATAGCAAAAATACGGTAGATTGTTGTGAAAATGAGCTGTTACGATATTTATTATATCCATTGGAAAGTAGCGGCACGCAAGCGAGTTGGAAAACGTGTTGACACCTTTGATGGCGGCGGACGGGAGTTGAAATGGTAGCGTGGGAGACAGTGTGCGATGTTCTTCTAAGGTATCTATTGGATTTTAATTTATATTTTATAAATATTGCACACATATTATGGCTTCCACAGACAGGCGCAACGCGTCTCTAGTAGAGCAGTTTTATGAAAACTTCATAGAAATTGTTCTACGAGAATCGTGTTACATCGTCGTGTCGCGCCTGTCTGCGGAAGCCTTTGCCGACTACGAACAATAACATAAACAGAAGATTTCTTTTACAATAAGACACAATTGTTTTAGGGGCGTAAAAATGAACGTCTTTTTGAAATAAATGGTAAAAATTCAGTAGATACCTATATCTTCTTATTAAGCAGCAACGCCGTTTCTATTCTGGTACCTACCTAACAAGATGCGTATAAGCCCTATCGGACTTATTTACCTTGACATGACATTGCTATTTTATACAGGTTGTAACAAGAGCCATCACACAGCCATTATCTATGCATAGGTACTCATCAAATTAAGTATCACTGAGCAAAAATTATTACTGGGAAAATACTTTTGTTTTTGTTATGAAAAATCACTATTTACAGCAGCGTGCGATACCTACTTATAACGTACGCAAAACAATGTGCTTATGGGTGCATGCAACGGCATAGGAGTTCGTTTCGCATAAGGCGGGAGGAAACGCCCGGGTGTTTCCACTGCGAAGATCGCCCTGAGGACACGGTGGAGCATACGGTGGACTGCCCGGCTTGGGCGGAGCAGCGCCGTGTCCTTGTGGAGGCGATCAGCGGCGGTGATCTCTCGCGTCCAACACTGGTCCAGGCCATGGTACGGAGCGAAAGTGCATGGGTAGCCGTCACCTCCTGCGAAGCAGTAATGCTCGCAATGAGGGAGGCGGCGCACGTGAGGGAGAGGCCTCCCTCATGCGCCCTCACGGCCTTAGTCGTCGCAGGAGACGCCCTGGGCGTCGGGAATCCCAGGCTGATTCCCGGCCACCATAGGCGCGGGATTGCGGACGGCGAGTAATGGGTAGCTCGCGGTCCGGTAAGAACCAAGTCCGGGTCGATAGCGCGTTGTGTTCCAAGCGCGCCTCAAAGAGATGTCAGCACCAACTGGTGGGGTCGGTAAGGGCCGATGCCTGCCAGGGATGCGGGTTGTCCAAAAGAAATACCGTCGCCCCTGGCACACAGGCAACTGAGGGAACACGGGTGGGTTTCAGTCAGTAAAAGTCTTACACACCCTCCTGCTCCATACAGAGCGGGAGTTGTGGGAGTACTTAAAGTTAGTTATAACATTTACAAATTGTTATCGTAAAAAAATGTTTGAATCTTTGACTCCGCCTCCAAGCCATATCGGAGCACGAGTGGTTCCAGGGTTTAGCTCTGTATTCCCACAGAGTTCTCCGGTAAGTAGATCCTTATGTACCTACTTACCTACCGGAAATTTAAGTTGTTCTGCGTCATTTCTTGCAGTTAGTGCTTCTGATGTCGTCCTCCAGCCAGTGGACTACTTCATTAATAAGCTGATAAGTCCTCAGATTAGTCTCAAACTTTAGTTCTACTTGTGTGCTTCTCGTTTTACTTTGAACCTTTTTCGATCTTTCTCACGCAATTTAAAATAATTTAAACTTTTTTGATTACTCGAACATGGCTTGACCGATTTGGATTTTTGTTTGTTTGAAAGGGCATACTTCCCAGGTGGTCTCATGATCATCAAGTCAAGATCTAATGATGAGATCCTGGAGAAATAGAGAGAACTCTTCAAATTTTATAGGCACACTTGAAGCGATTTGGGTAGTTTTTGGAAGAAAACTTTTTCGGAGTGCCCCCATTTCAATTTGGTGAAGATCTGATGAAGAACTTCGGAGATAGGCAACGGAACTCCTCAATACATGATAGCAAATAGACTGGGATTGCTGAAATGTCAAGTCTGTCTATTGTTTACATCAGATCATAACATAACATCAGGCCGGTACGCTGTGAATGGTAAGCAAATGTGAACCACTAAATAATAATTCGTGAATGTGTTAAATGCTCAATTATTAAGTAAATTCCTACGTTCATGTACGTGACTAAAAAACTAGAAAGAGTTGTTAACGTACTATTAGATATTCGTTTGATTAGGTTAACATTTATTCTATTTGACGTCAGGGGCATTTTAAGCGGGGTAAAATGGGCAGGGTGCCCGTTTTGCCTCGGATAATTGAATTGAGTTTATGTTTTTTTTCTGCAGATACAATTATGGTTCACCACTACCAAAGGAAGACAAAACGTGCCAAATAGAGCTTGGAGGAGATGGAAGCAGCAGTAAGGGATGTGGCAAGGGGAAGGTTAAGCTGTAAACGGGCCGCTGTTGAGTACAATATGCCACGATCAACTTTGCAACGAAAACCCGAAGAATACAAAAAAAAAACAATACTTATCACCAACAAAACTAGGTAGCTTTAGACCGGTATTCTCAGCTGCTCAAGAAGAAGAGTTAGCTTCATATATTAAAGACATGGAAGGTAGATTGTTTGGTTTGTCTCCAAAAGAAGTTCGTCAGCTGGCCTGTCAATTAGCCACAAAAAATAACATCCCACATAATTTTGATCCGACTACTCAAACCGCTGGCGAGGATTGGTTAGCAAATTTCCTAAAACGCAATTCTTCTTTGTCACTGCGCAAACCTGAAGCCACATCCGCTACTCGAGCCATGGGCTTCAACCGCCAATCTGTGGGGGCTTTCTTTAAAATTTTAGTTGAGACAGTGGATGAATATAAAATTACAGCGGATAAAGTATATAACGTTGATGAAACCGGAATGACTACTGTAGCAAAAAGCCTTGGAAAAGTTGTGGCCACCAAAGGTAGAAAACAAGTTGGGTCTTTTTCATCCCCAGAGCGTGGACAACTGTTTACAGTCTAAATATGTATGAGTGCTACAGGGGCTTTCATGCCACCTATGTTCATATTTCCACGTCAAAGACTTAAGCCTGAACTAATGGATGGAGCTCCTCCCAATTCTTGGGCAGAATGTAATGAGAAAGGTTGGATAACAAAGGAAATCTTCTTGAAATGGTTTATTAAGTTTGTGACCTGGTCCAGAGCTACGAAGAAACAACCAGTTTTATTACTCCTAGATGAACACGCTAAAAGTTAAAAATGTTAAAAGTTTAAAACTTATCGATGTTGCCAGATCAAGCGGTATCCATATTATCTGTTTCATGATATGATCATGCATATTATAAGATAAAAGACTACGTTGAAGACAAGGAAGTTTGGCGTTAATTCCTTCTGCACATGTGACTTCCCTGGTAACTCATTAGCACCATAACTATGTGAGTATGTTAATTTTATTTTTTACACTTTCTGACATATTCTCGTCATTATTTGACATTATACAACACTTGTAATATCGAGTATTTATTAGTGATTCTCATGGAAATCATATCACTTGGTTTAAATAGGTTGATTTTACTTATGTAGATTCTTTTACATATTGTGAATGAGAGAACGTTGTAGGCCTACAGTTTCTATTCTTTATTTTCATTCCTCTAAAGTACCTGGTACTTATTGACAGGCCTGCACTGTCCTCCCATACCTAATATCACTGTAATTTGAAAACATTATAAAATCCATTTATTTTTAAAAGAGTAACCGTGGAGTTTCTTGCCGGCTCTTCTCCATAGGAAGCGACAAATTGGAACCGTGCACCTAGCTTTTGACGTTTCATAAGTGCCCTTGCAGGTTTATGTGAAATAAAATATTTTGATTTGATTTGATTTGATCTGTTTCCTTCCACATTGTACGCACCGTCTCCAACCGCTGGATGTTAGTTTTATGAAACTACTAAGTGCATATTATGGAGCAGAAGTAAAAAAATGGCTGCGAACAAATCCAGGGCGTGTAGCCACACATTATCAAGTAGCTGCCCTATTTATTGCAATGCGTTTTTTAAATCTGCGACAATGCTTGTAGCAATTAATGGTTTTCGTAAAACAGGCATATGGCCTATTAACCCAGACGTCTTTAGTGATGAAGATTTTTTAGCTGCTGATACCATAGATCTGCCTATAGATGATACAATTGTACGACCGTCACCATTGAATCAAGAGTCCCAACCACAACCGTTGACTATTCACAATCCCACACAAAGTCCAACTGGTTCTCTGACACAACCAAATACCGTGCAGCCTCTTATATCGCCCACTCCGGGCCATCAACAATCCTACAGCTATGTACAACTCCACCACCTAGAATATCTTTTAATGTCATGTCGCCAGTAGATATCATGACAAAACCCAAAGCACAAGTCCAAAAACTAGTCACTAGGAAACGCGGAAAAACGACATTAATAACCAGTTCACCTTATACGAAGGATATGGAAGAAGTCCAGAAACGAAAACCAGTGGCTTGTGAGAAGAAAGGAAAGAAGAAAAAGACGAAGAAGAATGAAAAAAATAAGGAAAATGAATCGGAGGAAGAAGATGTAGAGTGTTTGTTCTGTGGCTATTGGTACTCGGAATCTACTGAGGGTTGGGTCACTGGCCGTGCATGCCACAGATGGCCCCACTGTTCTTGCGCCAGCGAAGAGGATAATGATGACGAGCCCTTAACATTTGTACATTTTGTGCTTGGTTTTAAACTTACATGAGTGAATATGCCTTAGTATGCCTATTAAGACCCGCATATGACCATTTTACCCCGGACACGGGGCAAAACTGGCAGTTTCTTTTCTTTAAGTTTTATTAGCACCAAAGACTGGTAGACTAAGATAATTATTTCACGTTAATTTTAAAGAACATTAATGAGACTACTATACTGAATAATAAATGGCTGTCGATTTTTTTAATTATATTGTTTTTCTAAGGTTTTATTCAAGATTTTCCATAAGGGGTCTGCATTGCCCCGGTTTCCCCTACCGCTTGCACTAACTCTGCGTCTTTAATCTATATCTTCGTCGCTGCTGGACTCGCTCATATTGAATGATATCTTATGATTTTATTTTTAACAAATAACAAACCAAAATTATGGAAAGTGCATTGAATAGAAACGAAATTATTATAAAGTTGTTTTTTTTCATGCAGTCGTCGTGCATTTGCATTTTCAGTGGACTGGCGGTATAGAAAATCATTGAATAGAAAGGTTCGAATTTCAAAAATTATTTCCTGATTTCGAATGACAAACAATCTTTCCGAGATTGTAACGTGAAAATGTTTTTTTAACTACACACTTTTTCTTATAGTTAGAAATAAATCAAATTTTCTGGGCAAAATATGATGTTATACCTAATATAATATTGTGTTAAACTGAATAGGTTAGGTAGGGGTAGGGTACTTATTTTTAACACGCTTTTATTAGCTAGGTATGTATGTAACGGAACCTTTGAACGTGATTTTGACACACTTCAAAAAGTCGAAATTACAACATTAGCCGATTCCGACACCGCCACAATACCGGGGCGGTCAGATTTTTGCATACGTTTATTAAATTGAAACTACGCACACTTAACAAGGACCGATGACCATTCAATCCTACTTATATTATAAATCACCAACTAATATAACGAATACTTTAAGTATTATCGTTTGGGTCCAATATTTAAGAAAGCGTAGGCACCTAATAGAAAATAGGTTAGGTTAGGTTTTTTCTAATCGGGTCGCCATTCGATTTATTTACGCCATTTATTTAATCGGGTACGACTGGGTGCTGAGGAGCGAGCTCCAGCCGGGCGTGGACTTGACGTGTTATGCGGATGACACGCTGGTCACGGCCCGGGGGAGCTCGTACAGGGAGGCAGCATTGCTGGCGACGGCTGCGGTGTCACAGGTGGTGACCCGCATACGGCGCCTAGGCCTGGAGGTGGCCCTCAATAAGTCGGAGGCCATGGTCTTTCATGGCCCCCGGCGGGCGCCGCCGCTGGGATCACACATCGTGGTCGGGGGGTCCTGAATTGCTGTCGAGTCAACCATGAAGTATCTTGGATTGGTGCTCGACAGCCGGTGGGATTTCGGCCCCCACTTCCAGCGCCTGGTGCCCAAGTTGATGGGCGCGGCTGGGGCGCTGTCAACGCTGCTTCCCAATCTGGGGGGCCCGAGCGCCGCCTGTAGGCGGCTCTACGTGGGAATCGTGCGATCGATGGCCCTGTATGGGGCCCCGATCTGGGCGGCTGACCTGACGGCCGGCAGCATCGCTGTCCTGCGAAGGCCACAGCGAGCGATGGCGAGCGAGTCATAAGGGGGTATCCCACGATCTCCTACGAGGCAGCTTGTGTACTGGCTGGATCCCCGCCCTGGGACCTCGAGGCGAAGGTACTCGCGTCACTGTACCGGTGGCGCGAGGACTCGAGGGCGCGGGGTGAATGGCTAACGCAGCGACATTTGGAGTTGCGTCGGTCGCAGCTTCGCGCAGCCCTGGTGGCGGAATGGCGGGACAGGCTTTCACGCCCTACCGCCGGCCCCGCTACCATCGGGGCGGTCCGGCCAGTACTCCAGCGCTGGCTCGGGAGGAGGCACGGCTCCCTGTCGTTTCGGGTGACACAGGTGCTCTCGGGGCATGGTTGCTTCGGGAAGTACCTGTGTCGCATAAACAGGGAGCCGGACGCTCGGTGTCACCACTGCGTCGACTGTCGGGAGGACACGGCATGGCACACGCTGACAGAGTGTGCCGCTTGGGAGGAGCCGCGCCGTGCCCTCATCTCAGGAGTCGGCAGTGACCTGTCGCTGCCAGCCGTTGTCGACTCGATGGTCGGCAGCGAGGAGTCCTTGGACGCGGTGGTATCCTTCTGCGAAACAGTCATGTCGCAGAAGGAGGCTGCGGAGAGGGAGCGGGAGATTGCTTCCGCTAACCCGATCCGCAGCAGACGCACCGGGCGTCGGCGGAGGGCGGACAACGCCCTCTTCCAGCCCCCCTAAATGGGTCCAGGGGTGACAGATGCGGGGAAATCTGTCGCCCTCTACTTGTTAGGACCCGAGATGGCGGCGCGTAGTGTTCCACGCGCGCCTCTCTATGACGTAAGGGGGGAGTTTAACACCTCACTCCCCCCCTATCGCGAGGTGGCCCGAAGAGGCGGGCCGGCACTAGCCGGGGATCGCGGAAGTCACATCAGTTCCCGTGATCCCCGGTGCAAGTGAGAGACGGAACACCGGGGTGGTTTTAGTCAGTAAGAGTCTGACAGACCCCTCCGCCCTCCCCGGGGCGGAGGACAACCATGAGGATTTCCCCCCGTAATAAAAAAAAAAAAAAAAGGTTAGGTTAGGATAGTAAAAACGAGCAGCACGCACGCTTAACTTAGGTTTGAGAATTATAAGAGGTCTATTAGCCGCCTTTATAGAAGTAGTCCGCTGGAGGTCGACATCAGACGCATTTACTACAAGAAATGGTACTCTTACTTACTTAAGTACTTACTACAAAAAATTATACGGAACTAATAAAATGTCAGGTTAGTACCGAAAGAACAAAATTAGGTTAATATAATGGTGCAAGGTGTGCAAGGTGCCGGTGCAAGTGAGAGACGGAACACCGGGGTGGTTTTAGTCAGTAAGAGTCTGACGGACCCCTCCGCCCTCCCCGGGGCGGAAGACATCCATGAGGACTTCGCCCCGTAATCAAAAAAAAAAAGATCTAATCCCTAGAACCACCTGCGCTTTGTTATAGCTTAGGGGCCCCGAGTGTAGGGACACGATGTTGCAAGTAATAAATAGAGCAAGCAATTCACTTTACGGTAGGTACCCAAGAGACAGCACTAGAAGATAAAGAGCGTAGAAGGGAAGGCAACATCTGAACATCCTTCTGCATACCTCGAGGGTATGTAGGGCCAGGATTGCAATTTTACGTGCTATGCCGACGACACGCACGGGAAGGAGGAGTTCGCACAGGGAGAACGAATAGAAAGAAAAAAAATCACACATTGTGATCGGACGAGGTCGAATTCCTGCCGTGTCAACCATCAGGTACCTAGGATTGGTGCTCGACAGCCGATGGGACTTCGGTCCCTATTTCCCGCGGTTGGTGTCCAAGCTGACGGGTGCGGCGGGTGCGCTGTCTATGGTTCTTCCTAATTTGTGAGGCCCGAGCATCGCCTGCAGGCGGTTATACGTTGGGATCGTGTGATCGATGGCCACTCGAGCAGAGTTTGGATTTATGCCTAATGCCAATAGGCTCACACCCTCAACAGTATAGCTAAGGATTTAACTGTATGTGTACTGTAAATCTGCGCACTCTATCATACCCATACATTTTTGACGTTGAAGCGTCTCTTACCTATAAACATCGTTTATAAATAAACCACAATTCCTACATGGGCACATATGAAACGTCAGAAGCTAGGTATACGGTCCAATTGGTCGTTTCCTATAAAGAACGGCCGGCAAGAAACTTTACGATAACAGTTTTAAAATAATTGGCTTTTGCAATGTCTTCAAATGACACTGTTTATGAGAACAGCGTAGGCTTGTCAACAAGTACTAGGTCAGTAGGTACTTAATAAAATAAAGAAATGGTCAACAAATCGAATCATCGAGTCTTCTTGTTGCGCCACTTCTTCCCAGCTAAAGCACTAGGAAGTGGTGAAGGGCGGGCGTTTTGGGGGACTGTCTTATGTAATTTTGACGTTCAAAAAGAGCTAACTCTCAGCCTAGTTTGATTTAAAAACTTGATGTTTTTTAATTTCAATTTTACAAGGCCTTCAAGGTTATCTAAAATAAATCTACAACTTAGCAGCAAGAGCATCCCTTCTCCATTCCCCTCCACCCATCTTCGTTTTGGTGGATACCTGAACCCTGATTGCGTAACACACTATCATTTTGAAGATAAATTGCTAAAGCATACTTTTTTAAGTTCGAAAAAATTGCCTGCTTAGCAACGTGAACAACGCCATGTGGTGGATCTGTCAAAATGAAAGCGTAAAGCCTACTGAGTGTATTACGCAATTACACAATTACCCCTCTGACCTTAGTAATATCGTAGTTGCCAGCAAGTCAGCCTACTACTTCGGACTTTACGGTGCAATATTTATTTTATGTTATCCTTCATGCTCTTCTGAACAATTTTGACCGGATCCTCTGATCTTATATCGTCTTTATTATTTTACACGACATTTAACACGTCCAATAAAGAACTCTTTTAAGGTTGACTCAGTAACAAACACAAGTGGAACAGTAAGGACTGGGGGCGCGCCTGGCAACTGGTCGGCGCCGCGCCGCGTCTTGTCATGCCGCGTCAGTCGTGTCGCTGCTGGGTCACTTTGACGCTTTTGTGTGATGAACGGAACTCCTCAGTCAACCTCCATTGATGTTAAGTTCATTATATGAACCAAAGGAATCTACGTGTTATAAAAAAGGCAAATGATTTTTGCTTAATTTATTGATACAATCCTCAACAACAATTACATGAGCACTACATGATGCCATTATGGTTAATAATTTTAATCTAAATACCTATTAAATTTAAATTTAAACTAAGTATTATATTTTAATTCGTAAAGTACTTTTATAATAATAAATCACAATATATACCAACTTTCAGTTGACAAAATTATTTAACTAAAGGAACATATCTAAATATCTTTCGTAGAAACGCATCAGTGTTTCACACCCTAAAGTTTAAATTTGATATTCTTTATCATAATTTCAGTCCTAATTATGGTATCACAAACACATATTGAATGCAACGACTACAAGCGACAATGTTTGCGCAGTATTTTAATATATTCATTTCCGAGTTAGAAATTAAATACAATTGTGCTCAACGAATATTTTAGCCGTTACAAAAAAATATGTGCTGATTACCGAAAGCTTGCAATTATTTATTTTTGGTTTCAAATTTTTATACAATAATTCTTGATAAGAAGTAAAATTTTTGAAGAACAGTAATAAATATTACGGCTTGTTTGCTTTAAAAAAAAAAGTACTATTAAATCGCGATGGAAGCATAAACTCAAAACAAAGTAAATGGTAAACATTTTGAAACACTTTTTTTATTGCTGACAGACCAGAGATTACATTTCAACTAAACACGTCTTGGAACAACTTACATATCCGAAAATAAAACTAATTATCACCACAGCATGCACAAACATTTATCTAAAATTAGCTTGAAACGCTAGACGCCTATTTATTATTTATTTTCATTAATTTATCTTAAAACACACTCAAATAAAAGTTACTTAAACAATCACTACTGTTATACTTTTGGTGAAATGAACATTAAAATGTTATGATAAAAGTAAAGCGAAGTCAAATTGAAGTAAAAATCGCTTATCTTATTATTATATTAATATCAAAAAATAGTTTTATTTGTGGATACAGTTTAGAATGTTGCAATGTATGTATGCTTTTTAGTCAATAACTGAAAATGACTTATTTAAAAAAATCATTGAAATATTGCCATTAATTCCCAATAATAAATAGGTTACAGTGGGCAGCCTCTTATTTTTCACACAATCACACACGCCATCCTATAAAATATTATAAACTCATGCAATTATTTATACATAATATTAAAAATAAAATATATTATTGCATGATAATAACAAAAATTACGACGAACGACACACTTTTCTTTTTGAGAATAAGATCGATATCTTGATATAATAAAATACTATTTATTTCATAAGAAGTAATAATATCTTGAAAAAAAAAATATGTTTCAAGAGATCAGTTTTATATTATGAGCTGGAATACATAATGTTACATATCTATGTTAAAAATAACTGTAACTTCTTATGTAATGTACTCTGTTAAGTCATTTATTTAAGTAAGTTAAAGTCTGACGAGCACTATGGTTTTTATTTCGCTTAGCAGTCAAGGATAAAGGCTACTGACGTTAAATAAATAGATAATTATGTCTAATTTCGCGTGTCCATAGGCGAAAGTGCTGAGTAACAATAGTGTAAAAGTTATTTTTCAACATATTCCGAAACGCCCAGGCGCCGAGTCTGGACTGTTTAGTAATAGTTGCATCTAGTTGAGATGGAAGCCACGCTCGTTGGTGGCAGCGAGCAGCCTTTCCCGCAGAACCTCTTTACACGAATATTCTGGCAACTTCAGGTAATGCACGCACGTGTTCACTGACGGGTAGGAACCATCTCCGGCATCAACCTGCAAAGGTAAATGCATTCACATATTATGTACCTAAAAATACGGTCAGCTTCAAAAATGTCGAGACGAAGAGACTATCCCGAAATTTTTACAGGAAATAAAACTAACTCAATTATTAGAAAAAACTAAATTGAAAAACTAAAACCCAACAATTGAAAAATGACGCTCTAAAAATAATGAAACAAGAAAATATTATACTCGGGAGCCCTCGCGAGTTAATTTTAAGTGAATACAGCACAATAAACGGTGAAAATGAAATCAGCTGTATGTTTTAACAAGATTTATTAAGCATATTCGTGGGTTTTCAAATATAAACATTTTTTTATTTTCAATAAAATTTGGGATGGCCCGTATTTCAGGGGGACTCCAAGATGTACGTATGAGTTCGACGAATAGTGGGTGGAGTCGAAAGTGTTAAGCCTTTTCACTAGATTCTCAACACAGTATCACTAAAAAAATATATTTTTTTAGTTCACTACTTTATCCTCTAAAGGGCGCCATATTCAATTTAATGTGACTTCACATAGCCTATAACCAGCTGAGGATCAAGACGCTTTCAACGATTCTTTATTTGTCAAATTATGATAAGTAGTTTAGCAGTAGTTATGAGGGAACAGGCAAACATACATAGTTATATACCCACATTCATACACAGTTACATACTGGTCAAAATTATAATCCTCCTTTTTACTTCGACGTATCGATAAACGTCATTTCAGAAAACCCTCATTGGTCATTTCCTATAGAAAAGAACCGGCAAAAACTCCATGGTAGGTAACTCTTTTTATAATAATTGGCTTAAACAAAATTTCCAAGTTACATTGTTATTAGGTATGGGAGGACAGTGTAGGCATGCCAACAAGTACCGGATACTTAACAAAATAGAAAATGAACCACCAAATCGAATCATCTGCGAGTGTTCAATGCCTACGACATTGTCACTGTAGAAGCTCATAAGGCTGTGGTCATACCTTCCGCACGACAGTGAGGCGAGGGTGCAGGTTGGCGAGCCCGCCGGGCGGCAGGCTGCTGCAGCCCGTCGCAAACTGCAGGAAGGCCTTGCGCTCGCGCACGGACATCTCCACCAGCACGTCCACGAGGCGGAGGAAACCGGGGCTGGAAACGATCAACTCAATTGTTTAGTGTTTTAACTTTGTACTTTAGAAACAGACAGACCAAAGGTTTGCAAATTTGATATCAACATCGACCTGCAACGTCCACTGTTGGAAATAGGCTTCTTCAAGCGTACGCAATTTAATTCAGCTACCATCATGTAGCTGCTAGCCCGTCTGTGAAGATCGAAGATCATAGCCTGATAACGTCCTTCATTACTTTACGGAATTTTCATTTTATTTGGGCGTTGATGGTTGCGGGTTCAAATCCAGGCAGATATCTATGTGACTTATAGTTACTTTATGTAAGTCTGATATCATAGAAATCTTAATAGTAAAGCAATAGAAGTTGCAAAGACGCGTGACCTTGTCGCCGCGCATGAGTATCGTAGAACACAAATGCGCGTGGAGCGTTTGTTACCGTAACTTGTGTCGTTTGGGACGCGGAGAGGTAAACATGGTGGTCTGCAGCATATCGAACTGCGGAAATTCTTCCAAAATGTGTAACATTACAAATAAAGGGATAAAATTTCAAGTAAGCAGAATCGACGATTTTTTTCTCACTTCAATAACCATTAATACTTAAGCTTGTTTATGTCTACTATTACAACTGCTAAAAGCAGCAATGAAATTATAGTCATTCGCAATAAACAATATCGCCGCGTACGTAAATTCCAGGAACACGCCGCATGAGTTGGCCGTGAATTAGTGACGTGCCACTACTATTTTGTATCGATAATTTATTGTTTCGTAATACCTAGTTTTACCGACATGGGAATGAAATATAATTTTTCGTTAAATATTTAATTATTAGCCGTTTATCAACGATTATCTGTTAACGGCGGCGACACGCGTCCCAGTATTAAAAGATAGTAGATAGCATTTCTATTGCCTTATTATTAAGATTTCTGTCTGATATCAATCAATGCGTTTTGATCAAGCGCGGTGATCGAAGTTCGTGCCTTCTCTGTAAGAGAAGAGGCCTGCCTTGCAGTAAGACAATACCAGGCTGGTATTATGAGCGTTATTATGATAACGGTATGTTCGGTGAATAAGTTTGGTAAATGATGTGCTCGCAGTAGTACATAGTGTGCCCATACCTGTCGCGCGTGTAGCCCAGCTTGGGCTCGGTGTACTGCAGCAGGTGGTCGCGCGTCCACACGGGCCCGCGCTCGCCGCACAGCAGCAGGCGCAGCTCGGCGGCGCAGAAGGCGCGCAGACGGCGCGGAGGGAACACGGCGCCGAACCCGCGGCGGAAGGCGGCCAGCTGGCGCCGCACGCCGCCGCGCACCATCCACCGCGCGCTGCTCTCCGCGTACGCCCGCGCATTGTGCGGCCCCACCTGACGACACATAACAAATTGGTAAGTTATCACGAAAAATCCAAAGGCCAAAGGAAGACTTTTAACTCTTAACCACTGACGCACCCACGAATGACCTTCGGCGCCGAAACAAATATTCGTTCATTTTGAAGGCAAAGGCACGAGTCACAACAGGTAAGTGCGAGGGCCTGATGTACAATATACCTACGTAGGTCAGTGCTAAGGTACATTTTTTGAAGTTACCCTGTGAGCTGTTAGCCTATGACATATTTCCGCATTTTTTTAAATAATGTAATTTCATTGTTTTACTTAGCATGAGACACGAGGGTGTGCAGACTGTGGTTGGCCGATTGGCTTGCAATGCTCATCATAACCGACAGCTTGAATAATTGCCCTAAAGAAGTGGCTAATTATGATATTAACTAGAATTTTGATATTTTAAAAACATTTATAAACCTGAAAACAAGTTCCTGTTCTTAATAGTTTATTTTATTTAAATTTTTTAAATTTTGTTTATGTTTTTCCGCAACCTTTATGCATGTTTATAAAAAAAAAATCTATGAATATTTTTACTGTTATATATATCATTGCACCTTCTTTTTCTATAAAAACAAAAGAAACATAAAACACTCTTAATGACTGGCTCAGAGATTTTTCAAAACAAAGACAAATGTCATTCGTACGTCAGTGGTAGTGTAACAAAATGACACATCAGTGGTTACGGGTTAATTAACAACATATTTCGTAACATGGCTGCTGTAAATAAAAAATAATTTTATAATAACATATTCGCTTCAGGCTACTTTTACAAACAATGTTTGAAAAGGGATTGTTTATTTATTTGTAATGTTTCGTAAATGATTGCACCGCCTACCTCGATGTTGTCCCCGTTGTCGCACAGCGGCTGCACGGCCACGCCCGCGTCGCGGTGCGGCGCCACGTGCGTCATGCTGAGCGCCAGCTGCTCGAAGCTGGCGCCCTCTACGCCGAGCTGGGCGGCGCGCTGGCTTCGCTCGGCGCTGTCCAGTGCGGCGTCGCGCATGATGGCGTCGTACTGCTCCGCTGCCGATAGCACGCTCTGCAGGAATCTAAACAGGAAAGACAGGTTCAGGGACAGGAACCACGAAAACCGCCGTTACCAAAGTAAAAGTAAAGTGAAAACGTTTCTTTTCAAACGTTACAATTACAATCTGGAGATAGCGTGGACGCCAAACTAGGCACAGCGTATCTTGGTGACCATTTTTTTTTTTTTAATGAATTTGGCGATAGCTGAACTAATTTAAGGAGGAAAACTAAAAGATATCTGCACAACATACTGGCGCTGACTGCTACAACATAAAGGCGTACAGTCAGTGCACACAACAAGTCTTACCGATGCCTAATGGGATCAATCTCTTCCAAACAATCATTAGTCAATTCCTCGCCGCACATTATACGTAAGAAGGGCTCCGAGATCGGTAGATCAACAAGCCGCCCATCCTGCAGAACCTGCGAAACAAACGTTTGTTAGTTTCTTCTTTTATCGAATGACCATACTTTCAAAGAATTGTGTTTCATCATACCTTAGCTAAGAATACTCCTAAGAACCAGAAATATTTGCAAACTGTATCACAGATTTCGGAATCTTGAGGCAGAGGCGCTGGGAACAGGCCGCCTGAACGCGTCACGTAGTATCCCGGAGGTTTCTCTGTAGATAAAAGATCAATTTCAGTTAACGCATTTCGTTGCTTCCGTAGGCCAACCACTAGAAAAGAGTTCAGAAGTAATCATCAGAGATTGGAATAGGTATATTTACCTAAACTTCGGCGTAAGTATTATAGCGTTGATAATACCTTCTCAAAAATCCCGGAATGATGATAATGATGTTTTAACCCCTACTGACGTTAAACTTATTCTGAATTATAAATAACCCAGAGTTAATTTACGATAGCCGAAGTAGTATATTGCGTGCCTATTGGTCTGTGATAAATAAATGTATGTTCTTTCTTTCTGTTACAGGATGACTTGCAATTTGACGTATTCCTTCCAGGACGAGATAGTGTGACCTATTTGCAATACCACGTAAACACTAGGCGAAAATTCATAAGATATGAGTAACCGCAATTTTTATTATTTTGCACAATTCGTAACTAAATGTCAATTTTCTCTAAACTGACACATTGAATGGCCTTTCTTGCTGTTCCATTGGGTTCCTTACGAAATACTAAAATTTTCTAAAATAGCGAACAGTTAAAACTTATAGAAAACACAAAATTTATCAAAAATGTATACGTACGTAAACTTCAACACCAATTGTCAAAAAAAAAATCACTATGGCGTTAAGCATACAAATTACAGGAAAAATCTTCTTTTAATCTGTCGAGGTACAAAAACAAAAAATGCCAGCATTACAGACTGTTTCAACGGCACCACTGAATATTTTGTTTTAATTTTCACACGTTTTCACATGTTAGACACACAGGTTATCATGGTCAGGGTCACAGAGGTTGAGCAGCTTTAATTTTTAAACACGCAAACTTAGCGACAAGTGATCGTGTCCAGCGAGCTGACAGTGAGTCATGTAAAACAAAAAAGAGGGGTCCATGGTCGATAATGCTGAAAAAGTTAGGATTGGCAGTTGTTGAAATAATTTAAATCCTGATTTGCTGTGGGTTACTTAAAGATTTCGTTTAAAAGGGGCACCTCTGTACCTTTTACAAGCCCTAACTCTTCTAACTTCTGTCTTCTTGGTCGCTCGGCGGCCACGAGCGCGTACTGCACCCACAACATGCCTAGTAGTGACCTGTTTCCGTAACAGTAACATACCGTCGGGCAGCACCAGGTGGTGCGGCGCGTTGTCGTCGTCGTGCGTGTCGGCGGAGGGAGCGTCGTGCAGCCACATGTTCAGGTCGGCGCGCTGCAGCTCGGCGGCCACGAGTGCGTAGAACTCCAGCGTGGGGCCCAGGCCCGTGCCCTCCTCGCCCGCGAACTCCACCTCCAGCACGGACTTGCGGCCCGCGTGCACGCGCATCACCTGCCCGAGTTCAGTAAGTGGTTAAAGCTATATAAATGGCGTTCTGAACCACCTTAAGGTGGCTTAGCAAATGTGTGTGGTTAAGACTCAGTTGCATCACAAATGACTAAATACTTTTGACACTAATGGAATTTAAAACATCGTTTTCTCTTTCATCTTCAAATCAAGACAGAAACACAAAAGAATATGACGTTTAACGCTAAACCCATTTTAAGGATTTGTAATGTTGGCTGGCCTTAGTGTAGTTTTAACGAAAGGACAAGCTTTAGTGCACTCGTAGTTCGTGAAAGCATGACTGTTTCTCACGGGTGTACATGCGAATGTCTGGCACATTTTAGTTTGCTCGCCTCCATTAAATCTAGCGAAGCTTTTTATTATAGAAAAGCAAATACTGTTTAAAGTACCGTCACCGTACACCCAGGATTGGTTGACCAGGGAACTCCTCAACGGTCAACAGCACAAATACAATTATTTTTAACAATATTTTTACCACAATACAGTTTAAGTAAATTTAAAATTATGATGCGACTGCATGTCTGCAACTTGGTTAGCTCCAGGACTTGTGTGAAGGCGTATTGGGTTCGTTGGTTTAAGTTGTGCATACCTGCATAGCAGACCGCAGCAGCTCTGGCTGACGCGGGATGCGCACGCGCTCGTGCCGCAGGCGGCCCATGCGGAACTCCGTCGCTTCCAACTCCACCCGGCGAGGCGAAACCGTGTTACCAGATCTATGACATTCAAATATCCGTAATGATTAGTAAGTAATCTTTTTCAAAGTTAAGAACTAGGCAAAAAACACTACGTATTATTTTATTTCCCTTTTTGTGTTCAGTTTTTAATTCAGTTTATATTTTAAACAAAATTATTTAGGAATTAACGTTCATCTGCTCCTTTCATTTCATTACACGATCATTCGTTAGGCGACTGAAAGATGCCGAACCCCAACACCATCGTTGGATTGGTTCACTAATGAATAGATTTTTTAGATTTGATTCATTTTTATCTTCACACATTTTATTTACGAGTGAAAGATGAAAAGCATAAATTAACAAAAGTGAAACGTCTGCCATCAGCCTTACAGCACATAATCTCTAAATCTTGGCATTTTTTTCTAGCACTTTTTGTCGGCAGTTGACTCCGCAGTCGCGAAAGAATAAGAAGTTTTGTATCACTCTGTCATTATACCTTTGTCTATCGAGGGCTCGATCCCTCTGAGCCTGCAACCAGACGATGGTGCGAGACGTTCCGAAGGCGGTGCACGCGAAGAACATCTGACGAGTCTCCAGCGGGAACAGGAACGGACACCAGTCATTCAATTGTTGGCACCTGGACATAGCATTAGTTCATGATCATTTTAATCTATACCAATAAATAAAAGTGAAGTTAATCAGTAATCACTATTAACAATTTTTATTCTGTCAAAACATACAAAACAAAAATAAAACACATTTTTTTTTTAATAGATGATGATTTCCTATCTGACTATTATGTGAAGAAATACTGAGACAAACTCAGGAGATCATAGTCTCTTTTAAATTCCAGACATATCTTGGTGTGGGGACCATGCAGATTAATGTCTGAGATGGGCTTTTGAGGACAGCGCCGCACAAATTTGAGTGGACATGCTCTCCAGTCAGAGCACGTATTTGCCAGTAATCGTGTGGCTCAATTAATTAGTTTCGAGCTCAACGACTTGACGAACAATGGCAAAAAACATTAATTTGGGTAGGCCGAATAAAGTTCTCAAACTGTGAGACAATCAATACCAGTAATTGAAAAAAAAAAAAAAAAACAAAACCGGCGGCCGGCAAGCGCTACTACCAAATTGATCTCAGTTACTTCTATTTAATATTTTAAGAACAAACTTTCATAAAACTTTAGTTTTATTAAGCTTTTTATTAAAATTGTGGTTAAGGTGGGGGGGAAAGTTCCGAAGCGTGTCAGACTTTTACTTACTAAAACCCACCCGTGTTCCTTCAGTTGCCTGTGGCCAGGGGCGACGGTATCTCTTTCGAACAACCCACACCACTGGCAAGCATCGGCCCTTGCGGACCCCACCAGTTGGTGCTGACATCTCTTTGAAACGCGCGTGGAACACAACGCGCCGTCGACCCGGGCTTGGTCCTTACCGGACAGCGAGCTACCCATTTCTCGCCGTCCGCAAGCCAGAAATAGTCATTCAATGGGATTAAATTAAGGCAACGCTCTAAGCTAATTTAGTCCCATTGAATGACTATTTCACAAAAATATCATTAAATGAGTTTAAATAAACTTGGAAATTTAAACTTTTTCGGGCTACTCTAGCGTTTCCACCTTAACATCACTGTTTTAGGGTAATTTTCACTGATAATATATAAAACGAATTACTCGTTTTATATATTTCTGTGTTGGACGCCATTATTGTTTTCATGACACAGCCACAAGCCACTTTTCGACTTGTAGGTTCCACTAACCACTAGGTCATACAACCAGTAGACAACTTTAGGTGGCAATGATAATGTCTCATTTCCAGTGTTAGCAAAGTTACCAGAGCGGTGTGGCTGCAGCAGCGAGTGTGAGTGGCTCTTGAAGCTGCTGGTGCAGTTTGTTGGTGAGCTTAGTGGACACGAAGGCCTCGGGCGGCAGCGACGGCGCCACGCTGCGCAGGCGCCGCAGTACGCGCACGCAGCACGTCGCCATGGCGCCCTCGGGGCCCTCCGCGCCTGCGATGCCGCGCTCTAGGAGGAACGGACAATCATTATTTATCTCTAAAAAGACACGCACCCACACGACAGGATTTCCCATCGACAAAAATTAAAAAAGAAATAGCGTACCAAACTATCATCCCCTATTAAACCCATTCGGGGTATCAATTTTGCATAAACTTTCTTAGTACTTTCGTTATAAAAGGAAACCTCTTTTGCAAAATTTCATGCTACCCAGCCAGCGGTTTAGACAGTGCGTTGTCTGTCAGTGAATTAATGAATAAGTTGAGATTATGTTAAGTAGACAAAGTTATTAATTAACTTAATATTCTTGTTAAAAGTTAAAGAATACTAGCTAATGGAATTGTGAACAATGCAAAAACACATTTACAATTTTTTTTAAATTGGCAATTCTCACCTGGATCACATGGTTCGTCATCCTCGCTGTCGCTGGATGAGGCGAATGTTTCCATTCCCTCAATTTCCTTGTATGTCAATCTGGAAAAAATATCAGTAAAATTAGCTCCATACTTGATATTCTAGGAAATACCAAGTATAAGAAAGACTCATCACATCCGCAGTACGCATTCTGTTCATCAAAGTAACACCGCGCAAGAAAAATAATCTGGAAAACGCCTTAGACAAGCTGATTCTTTTTATTATCCAAGGCAGAACGATTTACCGTCAGTAGTAATATCGATTCATAGATTTAAACTTAAATATAAACATGTTTTCATTATCTAATCATTAAAAAAATATGCATCAACTCGAAAGCGTGAGAAACAATAGTATTTATTCCATTAGACATAACGTAGGTACTAATCCGCACTGCACGTACCGCCAAGCGCTGCCGACAAAGAGAAGAACACTTCGTAAATGTTCAGACCAAAATAAGCTGTCGCGCGTAGTGATACGGCATAGTGTGTGTGACCACTAGTCCTGCGACTGTCGTACGCCCAATGCTTTATCGTGATATCATCAGGTGAAAGTTACCTAAAAAGCTATATAACGTTATCCTTGATTTATAGAACGACGCTTCGCTAGCGGTGCCCATGGACAATCTGCACTACCAGCTTGATGGGTGACTGGCTCATTATCAGCACGCCGCGTGAGAAACCTTGACCGTGTGTTTCCCCAGCACTATATCGGAAGCGGCGCAGTGTTTTAGCCAGCTAGAAGCCCGGACCTGACTCCATTGGACTATTACTTGTGGTCTGAGCTGAGTTCAAGCAACCGGTGTATCTTGAAAAAGCGCCCACGACGGACACTTCAGCACCAGGCGCAGCGCGGGCAGGCGCGCCGGGCGAGGGCTGCCCGTAACGATATACGTACGTGTATGTGAGATCTCGGTGCGTGTCCAGTAGAGGCAGGCGGCTGTTGAGCGCCAGCACGGCGCGGTACAGCGTCCACGACGGGCGCTCCAGCGGCACGCAGGCGCCCGCCGCGCTCAGCACCAGGCGCAGCGCGGGCAGGCGCGCCGGGCGAGGGCTGCCCGTAACGATATACGTACGTGTATGTGAGATCTCGGTGCGTGTCCAGTAGAGGCAGGCGGCTGTTGAGCGCCAGCACGGCGCGGTACAGCGTCCACGACGGGCGCTCCAGCGGCACGCAGGCGCCCGCCGCGCTCAGCACCAGGCGCAGCGCGGGCAGGCGCGCCGGGCGAGGGCTGCCCGTAACGATATACGTACGTGTATGTGAGATCTCGGTGCGTGTCCAGTAGAGGCAGGCGGCTGTTGAGCGCCAGCACGGCGCGGTACAGCGTCCACGACGGGCGCTCCAGCGGCACGCAGGCGCCCGCCGCGCTCAGCACCAGGCGCAGCGCGGGCAGGCGCGCCGGGCGAGGGCTGCCCGTAACGATATACGTACGTGTATGTGAGATCTCGGTGCGTGTCCAGTAGAGGCAGGCGGCTGTTGAGCGCCAGCACGGCGCGGTACAGCGTCCACGACGGGCGCTCCAGCGGCACGCAGGCGCCCGCCGCGCTCAGCACCAGGCGCAGCGCGGGCAGGCGCGCCGGGCGAGGGCTGCCCGTAACGATATACGTACGTGTATGTGAGATCTCGGTGCGTGTCCAGTAGAGGCAGGCGGCTGTTGAGCGCCAGCACGGCGCGGTACAGCGTCCACGACGGGCGCTCCAGCGGCACGCAGGCGCCCGCCGCGCTCAGCACCAGGCGCAGCGCGGGCAGGCGCGCCGGGCGAGGGCTGCCCGTAACGATATACGTACGTGTATGTGAGATCTCGGTGCGTGTCCAGTAGAGGCAGGCGGCTGTTGAGCGCCAGCACGGCGCGGTACAGCGTCCACGACGGGCGCTCCAGCGGCACGCAGGCGCCCGCCGCGCTCAGCACCAGGCGCAGCGCGGGCAGGCGCGCCGGGCGAGGGCTGCCCGTAACGATATACGTACGTGTATGTGAGATCTCGGTGCGTGTCCAGTAGAGGCAGGCGGCTGTTGAGCGCCAGCACGGCGCGGTACAGCGTCCACGACGGGCGCTCCAGCGGCACGCAGGCGCCCGCCGCGCTCAGCACCAGGCGCAGCGCGGGCAGGCGCGCCGCCCAGCTGGCGCGCGCAGGCCGGCCGGGCGAGGGGCTGCTAGGCTCGGAGCCGTCGGACGACTCGTTTAGTGGGATTTCTAGATCTGTAAAACGAGACCTATAAAAGAGGAATATCCCACCAAACATTGTTTTGTTATATCTCAAAGTGGAAGGCTGCGTTTTCAATGAAAGCTCCCAGGCGGTTTTAGTTTTTCCGACTTTTTCAACAATTATCGTCATATTTCAACCAATTTAAACAAAACCTTAACAAATTATGCTCCTAAACCTTTCTCATGAATCACTCTGTCTATTGGTGTACGCCACATGAAAATACGTTCAGTATTTTTTGAGTTTATCGCGAACAGACAAACAAACACGGCGGAGGACTTTGCTTTTATAACATGTAGTGATAAGTTTGGTCCAGTTATTTGTGTTCATCAGTCCACTTACCAACTGTTTGGTTCAGATTGGTCCTTCCGGGTCGAGGGTCAAAAGCCGGAATAAGTGCAGAGAACTGTCGTTTTAGCACGAAGTCATCATCCCAGGGCTTACGCTGGCGGCCTCCCTGACCGCTGTTACTCCGGACTGCCTCCAAAGCTTCCTCTTCCATCAACGACAGAAGATTCCGAGATACCTGCAAATGATCTGGCTAGTAAGGAATCTTTTTGCAGAAGTTTAGTGGCACACAAGTTACAAGTTACAACATGATAGCGGTTTTCACTTGGACACTTGTTCATGAACAGGATAGTTTTAAAAAAAAACATGTGCGGTCGTCGACCCCCGTCAGGAACCAAGTTCTTTACGCGATACTCGCGTGTAGAAGTGTTTGTACACTAAATAATTTATCATTCTTAAACTCAAAGCATTTATTTCAATTAAACCATTTACAGGCACTTTTGAACTGTCAAAAAGTCGATCAGTTGGAAAGTTGAAGCTAGTTGCCTATTTCAAAATGTAGATCTCAATGGAGAAAAGCGGGCAAGAAACTCCACTGAAACTCTTTTAAAATCAAGTTGGATATTACAAAATCTTGGGAACATTATTCTTATTGCTTCTGTATGTGAGAACAGTGTAAAAAAAATATAAACAATTCTAAATACAAGATTAAAAATAAGCCCTGGAAGTTAGGAGATGACCAGTCTCAACCGACACCGCCCATTCACGAACTTGACGCGTGGATCATCACCATCCAGCTCAACCATTTTGTAGGGAACCGAATGATTCAACACACGCGCCACCATCAGTGAGACATTTAAGTGAGTATTACATACTCTCAACTGCCATGCTTTTTCAAGTCAACGTGATGTACGTAAAACAACACAATAAACGGATGCATGGTAGATACTCATATAGTATTTATTATTAATGAAGTCGCATGGAGGGGTCCTCATGTTTTTTCTTACGTGACAATTTCTACCAGTTAACTCCTAGCGCAAACCACGTTACGGAACTTCGTTCCAAAAATGTTTTTTTTTTTTTAATAAATTTCTTAAGTTCACAGGAGTTCTAAACGTAAGACATATTCTTGTGACTTCTAAAAAGCGTAAAGGTGCATCCACGCCAAAGTTACTTTTTGTGGAGCAACATTTACAAGTGTTACTGGACAACAACGGATAACAAAAATTTATAGTAAAAGCCGCAAAAGTTATACAAAGTTACTGTTATCATACTTATCATGTTGCAAAATGTTGCTTTACAAAAAGTTATTTCGGTGTGGATGCACCTTTAAAACTAATAAAGCCAATGTTAGCAACACAACAACATGAATAGCTTCAATTTTGCAACATAGTTATGTTATTAATTACTAAACTTTAAGAGAGGGTTACTCTTGAAAATAGTAAAACAGGTTATTTTGATAGTAGCCCTGACTACACTAATTGAAAGAAAAATAGGTTTATTTGACACATAAACATGTACCTACAAAAATATAAGCATGCAATTAAGAAAATACTCCGATATATTTTCAAGAATAACTTGCAACTACAGACAGTGTTGGTCTCAAACAAATTAGATTTAACGAAATTAATTACGATCGTTATTACAGTTTTTAATTAAACTAAAACTTATCTTCCTTTTTAAGGTGAACCTAGTCCACATTTTTCCCATACAAACTTCGGGAGTGTATTACTCCACTGTTCGACAATGTACATCAAAAATTAAACATGGTATGGTTTCGTCTCATTATTAATATTGTCTGTACGGAAACAGAATACTAAAATAAAAAGCCATTAAAAAGTTAGGAGCCAACAAAGATTCGTTTTTCTTGCCAATTTAATCTAACTTTGGGCGTGTTTAAGTAATAAAAGAAGTGTAAAATCTGAAAAACCAAGTCGGTACCGACAAAGCTCAAATATCGAAAAGTTCAATAAACTGTATCGGTCATTGATTTATGCAGTGGTTTTTTCATAAAACCCGATCTTCCGAAGGACTGTTCTTAATTTTTTACGCGCCTGTTGTACTATAAATGATACTGCATCTCACACAATAATGTTGTGCGTGTAAACTAGCGTCTAACTGCTCATCACTGATACTACCTCTGTCGGACACGATTCCTGGTGAGACAGCGTGCTTTTTAGCCAGGCCCACCAGTGAGTTCGAGCTCGTGACTGGGTTCCCCTTAAGGGGACTATTTAAATGCGCGTCAAACTAATTTTTGAACTTCACAACGATGACCAACATTTTAAATAATGGTCCAGTCACGTGTGGTTTATAAAATTATTTAGTAACTTCAATGAAAATGAAAGATGGCGAATGCGGAAAAAAAAATGGGTATCGTTTTCATGGTTTTCGAGGGTGCTAAAACCGATAGTGGGGTCAAAATGAAAATCCAAGACGGCAGCTGCGAAGATTTTTCAATGTTTCCTTCATTAAGAAAATCACAATGAGAATCTTCCACTGGCCTAATTTAAAAAGTACAGATAATTTTTCAAATAAAAAAATAGCATATATCAATAAATAAATATTATTATTTATGTACAGATAAAATAACCTGTTTGATTTATTAAAGTAATAACAGAACAGAAGTAAAGTTCCATCGACAGAGAGAAAGTATAACCTATTTACACTGGCTACAGGAGACCACAAGCAAAATTAGTGTAAAAATCAAACAAATAAAACTCTACCAAATTCCTTGACTGTACAGTCATGCAGCTAAGAATGATACAACCTACTTACAGAATTTATACTCACTACCTCCTGGTATGTGGGCTCATTCTCTTTGTCGCTGTCGAGCGCGTCATCGCCTTCGTCGTCATCTTCAAGCTCTGTTAACAAGGCGGGGGCTCGGCACGACTCCAAGAAGTCCTCTAACGACACCTGCAGCCACTTTTAATATTTATACCCAGATTAAATATCTAACTACTGCTACGTGCTTACAATAAACAAGGTGTGACTACTCAGTAGAAATACCTGTGGTGCTGTCATTTATAATCAGTGTTTAATGTTCCCACTGCTGGGACACAGACCTCCTCTCAGTGACCAATCCGAATTGTTTAAAATTAAATTATTAAATAACCATCCAAAAACAGGTGACGGAAGGGTATTTAGGTCGAGGTCCACAGATATTCCTGCCGAGTTAGGAGTAATGATAAAGATTACCTGTTCGCTTTCACTAGACGTCGAAGTGAGAGACAATGTAAGAGCATTTTGTGCGTTTGGAACCAGTGATGGATAGCTTTGAGCAGCTGATAAAAGACCACCCGGGAAGTTACTCGACAGAGCCAACCGCACCAAACTGAAAACAACAAGTGTATTAATAACATTGAAGAAGGTTCTATACAACTGTCATAAGTATAATAAACGGCTATGAGCGATTATTTAAGACGAATGATAGCCCAGTGATCGAAATTCGACTATAATTCATTTAAAACTTAATGTATTTCTAATGAATTATTAATTAGAAGCTTTCTGCACTCCTCCACATAGACTTTAACTAAGCCAAATTTCATATTCCTCCGTCCGCGTTATTTTCGTAAAAAGAGGTACAAAGTTTTTACTTCACGTAATATATAGATTATACCATCACATAGGAGATTTTTTTCTAATATTCTCAGAGAAATATTGTAAAATAGACATCAGTTTTCAAGAAAATCAGAGATACTTACCTCGGGAAAAGACTAGTTGAGTGATTGGTTCTGGTGGCGCGCTGCGGATTGTTGCCGCGACCTGCGCTGGCGCCGCGTCCCACTCCTAGAGATTCTAACAATCTTGCAGCCCCCTGAATAATACGCAAACATTGCATTAAAACAGAAAAAAGTGATTGTAGTTTTTGAAAACATTGGATACAAGAGGCATAATTTATACTTGGTTATAGTTCAATTTTTAATTAAAGCTAATACTTAAGTTTCGTGCAACAAAAATATTTTAATCTAAAACATTTAAAGCTGATGTGTTCGGACCCTAAGCTGCGAGGACAACGACAAACGACATTATCATGTGATTTTGACTTTATTATTTCTTACGCCTAATATTTCGTTATTATGACCGTTTAAAGCATTCTCAAATACGCGAGTAGAGCTTAATGAACACTTTTACGCGGCATTTGTTTACCTGTTGCGTTAAATCTGGTTCACTAGCGCTCATGGCGCCTGAGCCGCCGGACTGAGAGTCCTTCTTGTGGTCACCGTACTGACCATCGGCAGCGTCGTTGTCCTCGCACTGCAAACAACTCGTAGGATCAATCACACACGTCGAAGGCGTACAACATTTATACAACAACCATGACAAAGCTTACGGCTACAAAATAAAGTAACAAGGGGTTCCGCAGTTACACGATTAGCCAAAATTGTGCGAGTGCATGAAGTCATAAGCAAACACGTAACTGAACAAAGAGCGCACTCGAACGCAGCGCGGACAGTGGCGCCGATACCTGTATGTGGAGGCGGTCGGCGTTGCTGCGCAGCGCCTGCAGCAGCGCGGCGGGCGCGGCGCGCAGCGGCCGCGCGTTGGCGCTGTTGCGCGCCGCCTCGCGCCCGCCCTGCGCCAGCACCAGTCACTCTCCGCACTACCGCCGCTCCACGCCACTCCTCGCCACACACACGTGCACACAGAAGCGCCTCACATTGTTGTGTCGGGATATGTCGTGGCGAACCAGATCAGACACAATAATATGGACCCAGCTCAACTCTCTCAACATCAAGCACACACAAACACGCACTCTAGCCTATTACTCGCTGGCACTCATCACAAACTGTTTCAACCTACTTTTTAAATAAGCAATAAGGCAACAGCTCAACCGCTGATGTTTGAAATCACAAACTTTTTAGCTCCTCCTGTGCAACGCTTCTCAAAAGAGGTCGTACGGTGATGCAGCAAATACGGCGTGAACAACATATTTCATACTGACTATAACAAGTGGGAGCGAGGAGTGGAAGCGTAACGTCTCATTTGTACAATTTAAGCACCACAAAAACATATTTCATGTACATTATTACTATGTATAATAAAGCCGCTTCCCGACGTCTCTAGCCTATAAACTGCACCTAACATGGCACATTTTTTTGCAAAAGTTAAATGGACTGCAGTGAAGGATCGTCTAATATTATTGTGAATATACCAAAGAAATAGAAACAATGACCAACCTCTTGTGAATTCGTTTCCGGTACCGGTTCTTTAGCCGGGTAGGGTTTAGTGATATCAGTTATACTTGTCGGTCCCATTTCCATATTTGTGAAAGATGTATTGCCCAAATCGGCCATACAGTTATTGCTCTCAGCTCCTAGGGTCAGCGACTCCACTATTGTTGCGAGATCTTAAAACAAATACAAACAAAACATTAAAAAACCATAACTCCTGTGCAGACCTAATATTCGTTTTCGGGAACTGTAGTGGAACTATATGGAAAAAATTCTAACAAACTAGTGGAAATACTTTGACAAGGTTTACCTGTGTTGATATGATGCGTGGAGTTGTTGATAGCGGACAGGTCGGTGGCGTGCGTGCGCGGGCGCGACATATTGCTGGCCATCTCCTCGGAAGATATGTTGTCAGCTGACGACGCCTGCTCCGTTGACGCCACCGACACCTGACGTTAAACATATTTTTAAATTCACACTTTACCAACATTACTTAGCTTGATTTACAGAATGCGTAGCTAACGGGTATGTGATGGGTCTAATTACAACTTGTGTACATTCACACTAGCGATGGGCGTTGAATCAACGAACTAGTTGAATCAACCATTGATCTCCTGTCAACATATTAATGTTAACTGTTTATGAATCAACTAGTTGAATTTGTCAAGGACGTTTATGAATATAGTTTAATTATCAACTAAACTAAATTTGCAAACGTACCTAACGAACTGAGCAAAAAACTTACGTTGAAAATACCATCATAGATTCCGAGCGACGGTCCTGTCGTAGAATTTGAACTCTAAGTTACGTACACAAGAGTTGATTTTTGAAATATTCCGTTTAAGAAATGTATACCAATATAAGAATCGTTGAACGTCGCAAAGTTGAATAAAAATCGTTCAATGAATGAAAGGTTATGTTGCAAATCGACATTAGTTGCACGTTAACTCGTTGACGAATTTAACTAGCTGACGAACGTAATTGAACGTTGACGTTACGTTAACGGAAAAACCGTCAACAACCCATCACTAATTCACACTTACCACATCAAAAGTAGGAGGATGTCAATTCGCCCGTTTGTGATTTTTTTTTTTTGTATATATATTCCGTGCTATCTCCGGCTATTGTGGATCGATTTCGAAAATTATTTTTTTTATAGATTGAGTATGTCACCAGGGTGGTCCCATTTCAATTTTATTAACATTGCTTGGGTAGTTTTTGTGTTAGCTTCGATAATATGTCTTTAATCCCATTTGTATATCTTGATGACATACTACTTCTTCCTCTCACTTGTGTAAATAGCAAATAATGGTATACGAAATGGTGTGGGGTAGGTACCATAACTAGAAGGTCAAAAATAGAAACTTTTTCCAAAAAAAAAAACAACCAACTTCCGAAAAAAAACACTACAAGGGGAAAAATAATTTTAATTTTGGAAGTCGATGACAAAAAAATAAAATACAGAACCAAAGATACAAAAAAAACTAAAAATCTAGATACTTTTTGGTATCCGATGTGACAATGATTTGTAAAAATATTATGGAATATCATGTTATTTAATGATTTTTCCCTTGGCTCACCTGATGATCGACGGCCGTAGCGTCAGGCAGGCTGGGCGTGGAGTGACTCTTGCGGCCCTGCTTGGCCTCGCCGGCCGTGGCGCCGCCACTCACCACCTTGAGGTCGAACTTGCCCTCGGCGCCCATACGGTACGAGTTGCGCCCGCCGTGGTCCCACCTCATGTTACACACGATTCAATTATAGCATACACACTATCTTACGCATAAACGAATAACAACACACACTATACTTTAAAATTTATTCGTAGATGAAATAAGTTTGGCGAAAAAAATTAACTATTGCAGGAGGACAATTTATGTAACCAAATAGCGTCATGTGTATAAACATTATACTAATTCAATGCATCCGAGACTTAATTAACTGAATACTTAATCTCTAATAACACCCTTTCCAAACACGAAATTAATGCAGTAATGATTGTGTCGAACTTCATATGTATAATTTGGCTATATTAGAAACATTGTTGCTGTAAGTGTCTGCGCCTTTTATGAGAAACATTACACACATTTAGATACTTTAAATGACTCCTCTTTGGTGCACGTGTAATACAGGGATGCTGCATTTCACGTTGTTTATAGGTGGGTCGAGGATTGCGTTCGTATGCTAAACATGAAATGTTCAAAGTCAAGAAGCGTGTCTCACCTAACATCGACCCATCCGTTGTGCAGGTCCGAGGTGACGGTGCCGAGCGCGGGGTGAGGCCCGTCCTGGTCGCGCCACTTCCAGTCGGCCCCGCGCAGCACGCGCGCGCCCGCGCACACGCCGCGCACGCCGCGCGACCAGCGCCGCGCGCGCGCGCCCCCCGGCGGCGGCGCGCCCGCGCACGCGCTGCCCGCGCCGCCAGCCTGGCGGGGCGCCACGTCGTTGACGCTCACCACCTGGCGATAGATGACGCACTTGTGTCACGCATCGATTGTGGCATGTATTTAAATCAAACCCTAAATAAAACCCACTCTGATTTCCTAAAGACAATAATGCAGAATAAAATCCGTATGAGGGCACTAAAGAGCTGAATGAAAACTAGGCATCCAATAAATGCGTAACTGCTAACAGTAAAACATACCTTGCCATAGATCTCGAGTCCAGACAGCGACAGATAATGGCTCTGTCCACTAGCATTCTTGCCGTTCTGCTGTATCCTGAGGAAGCGGTAGGGCGCGTCGGCACGTATGCGCCACGTGGCCGTGCTGCCCGGCTCCTGCAGCGTCTGCTCGTCACTGTGCGCCAGCAGAGTGCTCCACGTCACGCCATCCGCTGACATCTTGAAAACGAATGAGAAATATAAACGCCAAGCAAAACCAAATAACTTCGTGCACCAATTTGTCCCGGATGGGATTTATATCGTTTCTAATTTATTGTAATAAACTAATAACCAACAAGCTAATATAACTAATATTTTACATATGATGAATGTTTATTGGTTCAATCACGCATTACCAACTGAACAGATTTGGGTGAGATTGGCACACATACTATGTCTTGGATTAACACAAAGGAAACTTCTTACGGATGCATGAAGTAGTTTGCCGAGGACGCAAGTTAAACCATTCTCTTATAAATCCAGCTTTACTTACTTGGAATAACCAGTTCCTGAGCGCTGAGCGTCCATACCCGCGCGCATGACGTAACGTGTACGCCGAAGGCACTACTTGTAAGCCCAAGTCACACGCTATAAAAGCTCGTCTGTCATCATTGGTGTGTACGTTCAGTGGTTCCGGTGACCGCGACAGTGCATCCTCAGCACGACCGTACGGTAACTGCCTCCCGTCAGAGGACCAAACGCTGACCAAACCGTGAGCACCGGGATTTACCCATTCGCAAGTACCTCCATTGGTGCCAATGAAGTAAAGAATACCATTCTCGTCGAAGTCGTGCTAAAAATAAGAATAAAGTTAATTTCCGTGGTCCATGAAATGTATAAATCGAAACAAATATGGCTACCTCTTACATCGTACGCAAACGTAATAGGAGCTTCTGCTTTTATCTTCTGTACGAAGTTAAAACTGGTTCGCTCCATGTCGTACCACTGGCGCGCGACAGACTTGGCGAGAAAACTCTCGAGCTGCCGCACTGTCGTCAACGCTTCCACCTTTAGATTGCGGCCAGCATTGTTACCGTTGTTTGAAGTTGTGTCCTCCGTAGATTCATCGTTTGCACGTTCAACACGCAGCCTAAATAGCAACAGGCGATTAGAGATGCTTTACGACTGCCGTTATCTGAGCAAATAGTTTAGTTGACGAAAGTATAGTACACAACTTAACAAAAGTTTCCTTTCAATGATGAATACGTCACTTAGCGGCAAAAAATTTAAGCGTGTTATTATTCTATGGTTCGTAGTCAAATTATAACAGCCGCACAGGTCGATTTTCAAGTGTAAGCTGAGATATGTCTGTGGACGTGCTTCGGAAAGCTCGCTAAGCAGTTGATCCTGGCTGTTATTCATATATCTTTGACAGTTGCTACGGATAAGCAGAGACCCAAAAGTCTGACAAACAGTCGTATCGTTTCGTTCCCAGCTACTGGGTTATGGAGGTACGATAAACTCAAACTCAAAGTATTTATTTCAAATAAACCAATCAGGAATTTTTGAATTGTCAAAGAGTTGGAAAGATGAAGCTAGTTGGAAGGATAGGCAGTCGCTCCCTGTACTTCTGGTATTCAGCTGCAACCGGCGAGTCTAGAAGCCGACCCAACACACAGTTGGAAAAGAGTAGGTAGATAATGATCATTCGGTGGTTCGTAGAGTAACGCTCACCTGATCCTCTTGGTGAGGTGGTGCAGCGTGCCGGCGGAGGGCGGCGGCGCGTCGCCGGCGGGCGCGTGCACGGGCAGGCGCTCCACGCTCTCCAGCACGGCCACTAGGCGCGCCGCCAGCACGCCGCCCGCGCGCGCCACCCAACCGCGCACCACGCGCGCACGCTCCGCTGCCTGACCGGTGCCGTCTGCACACGACACACACACGCTTATGTAAGTCACTTATACGGTAAAAAAACCCAATTATTGACACTTTAAGAGTTACTCTTTGAAACTCACACTATAAAAAGAGTTGCAAATTTAGATAAATATTTTTGGACGATAAAATAAATACTAAATCTGTGTTGATAACATATTCAGTATTTCGTCGTCTCGTCAAGTCTATTGCTGTCACTTTTCTCTTTTTCTGACAGCGCTACCGTATAAAATACAATCAACTCGTTCTGTCAAACTTGTTTTCTCAATAAACCTGAAAATGGTACCTAATTTATGTCGAATTTTGACAATTCAACGCGCGATAATTCCCGATTCTTCTGTCATAGTCCTCGATGTTGACGGCGGGTATACAAAATTGTGATACAAAAATAACAATAAAAATCTCCAAAATAACATGGCAGTTTCATAATTATACTTATTTTGGTTAAATAATTTTATTTGACAATATATTAGTACTGAAAGTACTTAATTTAAAAAATCGTGTGAGTTGAGGTGACCTAACACCGCGACAGGTCACCTCAACCTCCTTTAACGGAAATGCGATTTTTCGTCTCTAGGAGCCGCGTCGGTCAGTGCTGCCCGACGTTTAATATCTCAATAAATAATGACTAAACTTGACTTATGTTAATAAAAACATACATTTGGACATTATATATAAGTATCTAATCAAAAAAACATTTGGTCTAAATTTGGATAAAACTGTGATTTTTGCTTGACCTGAAGGGAAAGTTCGCTGTCGGTCAGCATTAACCGCGTTGACGTTCAACGTGTTAAACAAGTATTTATAACGGAACGAAGTACTTTTCGGCGGCCGCGTGGCAAACTGTGGCGAAAGGGAGTACTATTTCGTAGATGAGCATCTGGTTCAGTAATAACCAGTCAATTTGCCAACAATCATTTCTAAAGTCGCTTTCATTTTGCTTTACAAAATCATGTGTTTTATGGTGATTTTTACAACATCAAATTGTGATCGTCGGCCCATTTGTTATTTGTGGTGATTAGTATTATTATTAGTAATATTCAGTGCGAGTAACCAACAGTCAACCAGACTAACCCAAAAGGTATTTTATTACCTTGTCAATGAGCTGTGGAGGTCAAATAGGCAGTTGCTTCATGTAACATTCTGGTATTCAACTGCATCGGGTACGACTGGACCCCAACATAGTTAGGTAAACGCTGAGCAGATTGATTAAGTAGCATTCATTTTCATTTCCGTTATTTTGTATTGAAATTTCGGCATGCCAGAGAAATACTTATGTTTAATTTTAATAAAAACAAGTCGGTTACACAAAAAAACTAAACATACATTAAAGAGGTGACATGACATGATATTGCCTTGTGTTGTGTTCTTGGGATTGGCAGGCACACTGTGTTTACACAGAGACGGCGGATGTTATCACGGGCAAAAATGAGGCAGGATGTTAGGCCTGCTTCCGCTGTTAAATAATTTTAGGAGTTCGGCGTCATGCAGTAAGGTCAGGTTATCTACTTCTGCCCAATATTCCACAGCAAAACCATCAGGATTTGTTTCCTGGTAGCCCCAAGCAATATTGTAACCGATATTGAAAAAGATTGACTTAAAATAATGTCTTCAGCTACACATTGTGTGCTGTGAGCAGGCAATGTGAACACAAGTACCTAGAAAATGGGATAAACACTGGACAAGTCAGCATGTTACGTCGTCAGTTCGTGGTTACTTACCATTAGCTTGTGGTGAAAGCACCTGCAGCAAGGAAGGCGCTAAGCCGGATGACTGCAACTCATACGCTGAAAGCAGCTCATCTCCACACAACAGCTCTGTCAGTTGATCTAGCGACTCGGCCAGCTCGTTTTGCCAGTCCTCTGAAAATGTATGAAGTTCTGTAGATGCTGTGTATTTATATAAAATTGAAGTACTGTTCATTGGTAAGCGCATCACTTGAGAACAGCCAGACCAATTTAGCATTTTGCCGTGAAAATGTCGTTTTGCTCGGAGTACCTACTGGTGGTAAGTTCAATATTTCTGACCCATAAAAACATGTAAGATTTCAAACGCTAATAATACCTACGAGAGTTTTAGTGCTAGAGTAATTTTTGAGCATTTAAAAGATAGGTCATATTCATAACAATTTTTAAGCGGGATATAATTTGCCTATGACGTCACGCTGCGTCTGACCCTCCATTTTTTACAATGAGGCGAAATTTCGTAATTTGTATAGCGCAAAAACGTGTTTAGTTAGAACACTGATTCTGGATTCGTTGTCAAGAATTGACACAGCACTACTAGGGCATGGAGAGAAACAACAAAAATATTGGCTAATATAGGGTTAAAAATTTATTTGCAGTTGACAATAGCAAAATAAATCCATATATTGTGTCATGTCGGCCGTAAATATGCTCAGAAATGAAAAAAATCCGAATTGAAGAAAGCTCGCTTCAAAACGAATGCAATGAGGCTAAAAAATTTAGTACCCAGCAAATACAATACCTGCGGCAGTGCCTGAAACTCTAAGAAAATTTGTTGCAAATAGCAGAACAGTTTAAGATGTCGTCTAATATTGATGGTGTATCTGCTCAAAACTGAAAAAAATCATAACCGGTGAAAGCTTACTTCATAAGGAATGCAATGAGTCTACTAAATCTAGTATAGAGCGAACACAACGGCTACAGCTGTATCGGGAACCATAGGATTTTTTGTGACCAAACCCTAACTAAAAACGTTTTCATGAAAACAAACGACGCGGACTCGAATTGCGCCTGCTTAATTTTTTTGTTTAAAATTTTCGTAATAGTCCGAATTAGGTTTTTATGGAAAGGGAAATTTTGTAAGATTTCCCGGAATTTTTTAAAATAAGGCAACAAGTGAACCTAAGGGAGGTTCACTTGTTGCCTTTTGGGGATTTTGGTAAGAATTATTGAAAACTAGCTTTTGTCCGTGGATTTTGGCACATATCCTGTGTTAATCCAGGCTATACTAGGTTACTATGTAACTACGGTAACTATCTGTTAGCCAAAATTCCAAATCCGTTCAGCTCTTTTTCCGTGACTGAGTACCAAATATATAAACTGTCACATCACTACATAGTATAAAACAAAGTCGCTTTCTCTGTCCCTATATCCCTATGTATGCTTAAATCTTTAAAACTACGCAACGGATTTTGATGCGGGTTTTTTAATCGATAGAGTGATTCAAGAGGAAGGTTTATATGTATAATCACCGACCTCCACGCGGGCGAAGCCGCTGGCAAAAGCTAGTTTATAATATTAGCAGGAGAGTAGGATTGGACAGAACAACGTCTATCGGGTCACCTAGTAATAAATAAATAAAACAATTTCGTTACCAGTAGGTTGCGTGGCGAGTCGCTGCATTCGCGCAAGTAATGCTCGCAGCCTTGCGACGGGCGGGCGCGGCTGGCGAGTGGCCGCGTTCGCGAGGTGGCGCGAGTACAACGCGCGGGCACGCTCGCATACCTGGTGCAACCAAATTAAAGCCATATACATACAGCTTCATCAATTAGGTATCCCAGCGAAGACACGCAAATTAGCTGCTTATCAGTATAACAAGCGACAAGCGTATACAGAAGAACATTTAAATCAAATTTGAAATTCATTTGGTTAGCCCGGAGGTTTTAAGATCGCTTGAAGCGGACATAATTGAAGGTTCAATTCCCAGTAAATGTCTGCTGCTAGTGGACGCCCCACTGTGTTGAATCATTCAGTTTCATGATTCGGTGAGCTGGATGGTGCCGATCCACGCATTATGTTTGTGAACGGAAGCCGTCGGTTGAGAATCTCCTAACTTCCACGGGTCATTTTTAATCTTATATCTGGAATTGTTTCTTCATTTTTTTTACATTTTTCTCATTATAGAAGCAACAAGAATTGTATCGAGGATTTGATAATATCTTGATTTAAAGCTTGCCCGTTCTTTTCCATAGAGATCTTACCTTCTGGAATGGGCAACTAACTTCAACTTTCTGACTAACTAGTAAATGCGTTGAGTTGCAGTAACGAAGTACTTTTTGGCCAGTACAAAGTTTTTATCAATGTAAGTTCTATTTTCCTACTTAATTTTGCCATAAAAAACAACTAAAGTAGATAAAGTTATTAACCTTTTTCCCTAATAGATTTATTTATTTTTTGCTTGATTTTTAGAAACAACTTAAATAAATACTACTTGATGAGAATCGTAGTCGTTAACTTGACTAATGTTTACTATATAGGTACTTAACTTGATTAAGCAAAATGAATGCATACCTACATCATCATGCTCAAATTATAACAACCATCAATTAGACAATGAGCGAATGATAAAGTAGCACGGGGGTTAATATATTTCAAAATTTCAATAGCAACAAGCTCTCTGGCTATTAGGTCAAAACTGCCGGTATTTAATGGCGACATTATAATTCGGCTTTTAATTGTATTCAGTAACTTGACAATATCAGAATTAATATCCTTATCGAAAACATCCGTTAGGATAATAATAAATAATTCGCCCATAAAGTCGTATGAAAAGTAGTGCATATTTTTACATAATGTCTTTGACTGTATTATAACTTGACTAAGGTACCATTTAAATGCGGTAAAATTGTATTTCTTGGAGGAATAGTACCTGCCAGGGCCTACCATTTCAATTCGGCAGCATTATATTTCTCGGCGGGACCACGGGTACCATATGCATTAAAATACGACAGATCTAAGACCGGAGAAAGGCTTGGGTATCCAAGACAACTAGATATTTCCTTGGTCGACTTTAATTCCAAGTATTAAAATTCTAAAGACACATTAACAAACCTGTGCTTTCAACGCCTCTGCCTTAGCCGCAAGTCTTGATCGACTCGCGTTTACCGCGTTATGAGGCGTCACTGTCCTGCGATCGGTCCAGCCACTCGCTAGCTCAGGACCTAAAAAGATAAGGTAATTTTATCAAAATAAACCTTTGCTCATCAATAGAACAATAAATGTTGGAAAAAAATCTAAAGAAAGTTACAAAGAAAAGAAATATTTGCTGTAACTTTCGTTTTATTCTTACTCTATCCTTTAAACAGTTTTCACAGTGAATATGCATTGAAGTTTTATATTCTTACCTAAAAAGGTTTCAGCTGTGAACGAATGTTTGGTACCCCTATTTGATTCGAAAATAAACCCAGGCAAGTCTTCTCTGAGTACTGTTGTTTGTTGCTGACCATCAGTATTGTGGATTTGTAGTTCCTTTTCCCTGAAAGAAACATACAATGAAGTCTTGATAGTATCAAATGGCAAAATATATCATTGTTAAAAAAATCCAAGTTACTTACTTTTTACATGAGAGAGCCCAGTTGCCGATAATTAATTTAGAGGCTCCAGGTTTAGAAAGAATCGGTTGAGGGACCGAATTCTTTACTGAAGCTCGCGCTCTTTGAAGTTTGTCGATAAATTCGCCACGATTTTCTGTAATTAAACCATATCTCACATTTTTTTGTCTCCACGCTACAGGCATTTAGTAACTTTTAAAACCACGGACTGATATTTTGATGCGAAGACCAAAAACTTAAAATCTTTTATTTGTCTCACGGCCGCGCATACACTGACCATCATAACAATAGAATATGGCATACTGTCTATGAGAATAGAATCATAATTAAATGAAATTAGTAGTGTAATCAGTATGGAAGCAACACTAAACCAATATGGAAATGCTGCGGCCAGTAATATTGCAGCGATTGACATTGAGAGGCACCTCGAGAATACAAGTGTAACCGAAGTGGTCTACATTAACATAGCCAAAGGGTGTTATACTAACCGCGGCGTCCGAATAGATTGCACGAAGCATTGCTCTCAAAACGGTGAAGGAAAACATCGAGAGAAAACGCGGGTCCCAGAACTCTTAGATTAACCAAAAATTCGAAGACATGTGACATCTTCCAACGCGCACTCGGCTCGCGTGGTGGGAGGGAAGGGGGATACGCTAAGGAAGCCCGCGAAGAAAATAAAAAAACGTAGGCTACCGCCTTGCTTTCGCCTTAAATGAAAATTTAATAACAGTGCATACCGGTGTTATCAGTCTGATGCTCCGGGCTACCGCTGGAGTACATGGTGGCGAGCTTGCCGTCGAGCAGGAAGCGGAACCACCCATTGCTGCCCGTGCTGAGCTCCAGCGCGGCCGCGTCGCTCCACACGTACAGCGCGTCGCGCCCGCGGCACAGCGACCACTCCGCCCACGAGTAGCCCACGCCGCTTGACAGGCATGACGCGTCCTCGCTGCAGCCTACACGATATAAATGTGTGAAAAGACCTTCCATCACACAGCCGTTATCTACCCATTCTGTACATCAAACTAAGTATAATTGAGAAAAGATATCACTGAGAAATGTCTTTTATTTTTTAAAGAACGAATTGGTTAAAGCATCTCAAATTGTCGAAAATGCATCATATAAATGCCTGAAATGTACGTCAAAATCGTCAAAAAATGCTTAAATATGCATAATTATATATTAGCAATAAAAATTAAATGAATATTACAAAATAATGATTCTTTTCCTTGAAAAAAATTACATTTAGGTATACCAACCAAAAATAATTTAAGTACTACATTTTCAAGACAATATTGTTTTTGTTCTTGAAAATGTTAATAATAACAAAGTAGTGTACCATTGTGCCTGGTATCTTAAAATATTTTCATAATTTGGAAATTATTATTCTACATCCACTGTGGGCACGGGGGCACAATGGGCATTGTTGATATTTTTTAATATGATGTAATTGAAAAACCATTTCGAGGAATAGTGTTACTGATAATTACGGACTAATTGATCATGAAAAATATTCATATTTTATGGATATTTTTTATAAAATACGATTGACCTTGTGTGCCCTTCAAATTACGTCAGCTTTGGCCGCACAGTTTTGTATTGTTGCCGCAGAACATAGTGTAAAATTAATATAAATGTCAAAAATATAAACATATGTATTTACATATTTATAAAGTGTTTACAATTATTATTCCTGCGACTTGTCACGTGATCTCATATAAATCTCATTACTCTATCATGAGATTTATATGTATGAGATCATGTGCCAAGTCGCAGGAATAATATAAATCTCATTACTCTATCATCTGCCAGGGGTGCGGGTTGTTCGAAAGAGATACAGCGGCCCCTGGCACACAGGCAACTGAGAGAACACGGATGGGTTTTAGTCAGTAAAAGTCTGACACGGCCTCCTGTTCCACCCAGAGCGGGAGAAGTCATTTAATGATTTCCCAAACAAAAAAAAAAATCATTATTTTATGCTGTATGCATTACTTACATTAGAATTTTTGGTCCCCTTATTTCAGGTTGTTTCCATCGGTCCACGGTTCTATTGTTCTTCATTTCCCACCGGATCCATGAAAAAATTATAATGGTCCAAATGCTTCTAAATGAACGGGTCCACCGGATTTATCCAAAGTAGACTGTACTTTGGATAAATCCGGTGGACCTGTAGCGAATTCATTTAGAAGCATTTGGAACAAACCCAACAAATCATCCCTTAGCCAAGCTTTTATTGTTGACTGTATCAAACATTCTCATGGACCAGTAGGGAAAGAACATATTTTATATTTTAGAAGGTCGTGGACCTGCTGTGAACAACCCGATTATGTATGACGTCTACTGACACTTTAACAGATGAGAGATGATCTTTTGTGCCACTGATGACGTCACCTATCTCAAAAATTTTAAATTATGAAATAAAAAATAATAGTTTAAAAAAAACTAAAAAAACACGCCTTAAAAACCAAACTAAAAAGTAGAAAATAATTTAATTCTATTAAAAAGCGTGTGGTGCTTTTTGAGGTATTTTTATAATCAATTAATATCAAGCACCCCACGCTTTTTAATATAATTAAATTATTTTCTACTTTTTCGTTTGGTTTTTTTGTTTTTTTAAACTATTATTTATTTTCTATTTTTCAGTTTTGCTAACTACAAAAGCGTGTTTTTTTCTATTTTTTTTTAATTATTGAATTTTCATAGGTCCTCGATAAGTCTACAAATTTTAATTGAAATCTGACCGTTTAAAGTGGGTCAAAATAGCGTCCAAAGGAGTCGGTTACATACAAACAAACATACAAGTGAAACTAATATAAAGCGTGTAAAAATTAAGAAATAACTATTGAGCCCATCATCAAAATATTCAAATTAGTTTCTCAACAAGCTCTAAATTTTCAAAAACTAAAATAAAATGGGATGGTAACTAATTTTAGACAATCCCCATTTGTATTTACGTTTTTCTGGATGCACGCTCGTAGCTTTTAAGTAAAGTATCCAATATACAGTCGCTCCATGTAAAATACTGGTATTCAGCTGCATCCGGTTAGACTCGAAGCCGACCTCAAAATATTTGGGAATAGGCTGGGCAGATAATGATACCATAACCTGATAAAATTGCGAAATTGTGCAAATGCATGATATATGCAAACATGCATTTACATAAACTCCTGCAGTCTATAGCTATAACCCTGGACCGTTAACCTCGATGACTAGCGAATGTCTACACAGCCTGCGCTATTCTCACGCCGATACCACAGCAGATTTTCCCATTCTACTGTTTCATTATAATTTACTAGCTTTTGCCAGCGCCTTCGCCCACGCTAATCAATCTAAACAAAACCTTAACAAATTATACACCTAAACCTTCCTCATGAATCACTCTGTGTATTGGTGAAACCCACGGAGAAAAGAAAGAAGCGAGCGCCTTCAGTACGGCCATGACGCCACAGTGGGTGGAGCCGAAAACCTTAGTTATGACTGAATCGTCATCGCGATAGGGTGTTGTATATTGATAGTTTTTAATAGTTTGTTTTAATAATGAAGTGCGCTGTTTTTAGATACAAAAATTGTTCAGGATTAAAACTGAAACATATTGATGCCATAACATTTCACGTGTCTGTCCCTAAAATTAATATTTTCACTTTAAATCACATTTTCTCGTTCGATCGCCAGATTGTAGCTAGTGACATCTGTCGTCGAAGGGATGCATTCTAACCATTTCTCCGCAATTTGGTCTTTTTATCATTATCAATGCATATTGTGACCAATTTTCGAATCTATTTGATTGGAAAATTGGTCATAATATGCATAGGTTTATTTACCTCGCTTTAAGTTATTTAATAGATAAATTACATACCTTGATACGTAACGATATATGTATGTGAAACGCGATTAATTTAAATTATGAAAAATGCGCCATCTGTCGGTAAGTAGTCGGTCGTAAGTGATGAATAAAAATGTGTGCATAATGCCAGCAAGCAAAACCCATTTTATCGACTTTATTATCTTCAGGTAATTTATTGTTATTAATCTTTACTCGTTTTTTGTTTTCATTTTAGATTCCCTGTTAATACAGATATTAGAAATGCATGGATACGTATTATAAAAAAACCTTAGGATCAGTTCACACCGAGACGAGACGCGACGCGACGCTGTGCGCATTTTTTAAGACTACGATACAAAATAGATCTTATTTACTTTACAATAAGGTATACGGGCTGCACACACGGTGCATCTCAGCGTTCTTCGACACGCTTTCGCGCTCGTAGTGAATTATACTTTTTGTGTTGTAAATAATTTAGATATTCTGTTGCCATCTTAAAAAGTGCGCGCAGCGCCGCGTCTCGGTTTGAACTGACCCTAAGTTTTTGATTTAACTTGCTACCTACCCTACTTTAAGCAGGTAAGTACCCGATGCCCCACATGACACTTACGACACACACTTCCTCACAGGAAAACATTTCCGTTTCAGTTGGGTAATAAATAATGTGTTAACGTACTTAGAATGTTCTGGAACAAAGCGTCATACTTTATAACGCACAAACAGCTACGTCAGTTTTATTGTCATAATTCCCTTCACCGCTAGTTGGACTCACAAGCAATGGGCGGGTCAGGGGCGTTCCTTTTGCTAAAGCCGAAAAGCCTGGCTTTCAATTCAAACGTGAGACAATAAAAAAATACACAATGTAAATTTATCATTTACCAATCATGTCACAAGAGTGGATAAGAATAATAACATTCAAACTCCGCGCGTCACATCACACCGCGTATAGCCGGCCGCGCGCTAAACGTAGGCCCGATGCGACGTTGCGAGATTTACCTTTACGCGAGATACTCATTGCATAATATTTTTGATTTTGCACTTTTTTCATCATTCATTACAAAACGCTGCTAGACCACCAGGCCGCAGTTGCAATCTCGCTCTAATGCTGTAGTGTAAAGCAGGATGCGAGATCGTATCGATCAAAGACATACTATTCTATCAACGACTACTTAAACGATAAGAATTGTGATTAACTCAAGACAACGTTTGCGTTCTTTCACCAGAATTAGCTTAACTACTGACAGGTCATATGAGTTACTTCATATCATTGTTTATTTTATTTGACTGTATAAACCATTTTTTATGAAATTTTCATTTATTCTTGAATGTTAATTACTTACCTAGTATTGTATAGAATCAAGTTCTTCCAGCTTAACAGACAGCTGTGATGCTGGGGAATTTGTTGCGCCACTTCTTCTTCCCAGCTAAAGCACTAGGAAGTGGTGCAGGGCGGGCGTTTTGGGGTCTTATGTACTTTTGACGTTCAAAAAGTGCTGACTCTCAGCCTAGTCTGAATAAATGACTTTTGATTGATTTAAAACAAGCGACAAAATAAATAGGTCTCGCTCGTACCTTAGAGCTCTCAATCTGGGTTCTGGACTTCTTATATTTGCGAAGAAATTGCTATGGTTTTTCATAACAGTAGTATGTACTCATATTGCAAATTGTTCTGATTTTTAAGCTTGGCTTTTGACTCTTTAAGAATGGAAGAAGCGGGCGTGCGTAATAATAGGACTCTTCGCAACGCGTGGTTTTCGATTGAATGAATGATACTATTTCAAATTAATTACAATTTTGTTTTGAGTGGTTACGCGCCTTTTTTTGTTTTGTAATTCGTTTTTTTTTCTGTGGAGTTAAGTGTTTTGCTTAGTTTTTTCTGTGATTACCTTTCAGTTAGAGTGATTAAAGTTGTTATCATTCAAATGCGGAAACGCATGCAATTGTTTCTTGTGAAGGATTAGTGTGTAATCGTTACTCGGAAAAGTTACATACGTTGAGTTTTACAGACAAATATGATCTCGATACTTCTTCCAAACTTAAATCAGGGGGATTTGAGTATTTCTTAGAAATATAAATCGCATAATACGCATTTTAGTTGACCAGCATACATGACTCATCGGATTGTAGGCTGCTATCATTTCCACAAATTACTTTTGCTTTACTGCCTAGATGTATGTGTCTGTAAATCTATCTAGTAAAGCCTTCCGAGTGCTTTGATGTTTGTCATCTGTTTGTGGTAAAGAAGCGAAGAATGAAGAGTTATTATGCCTGTTCACATCATCGTAATCGTCGTCGTAAACAATGTGTAGTTAGAAATTTATTTATTTATTTGTCCTCCATCTAGTGGCCGGATTGTGCTATTTTGCCTTTAGCTACTTGCGAGCGAGTGAAATATGACATAACTCGAATAGCTTTGTTGTGCCAATCATGATAATGATACATAGATGCTCTTATACATCGTATAATATTTAACCCGAAACTGTTAAATTTAAAATGAAATAGTCGCGATTTTGATGAGGATTGCCCGTTACTCTTTGTACTTAATTTATATTTAAGGGTAACATCACGCCACGCGCCTGTATTCATCACAGGGTTAGGCAGAGGCATACCTATTTAGCCTAGGTAACAGTACACCAACATTTTTACAGAAAATGTTGTGTTTTTTGTTATTGTTAATACATATTTAAATATTGATTTATACATAATTAAAAAAACTGGTGCTTAAAACATTTAACAGGCAATAGCAATTAATACTTACTACTATGCAATACGAATCTTGATAAGTACTGCGATACGGTAGATAGTGTTTTTTTAATAAGTATGTTAGCTTGCCCTAGGCACACCACTGGGGCGGGTACGTTGTATCCGCCCATTGTCTCTCACCCGCATTCAGGCGACGTTACTTTCTAAAGAGATTTTGCTTTGCGGCATCTCCGCTTCTTTCTTTTCTCAGTGGTGAAACCGCATGAAAATCTGTTCAGCACTTTTTTGAGTTTAGCGCGAACGGACAGACAGACGAGGCCGACTTTATTATATAATATGTAGTGATTTGGATCACAAAATTATCACACCATAAATTAAGAGTGGTTACGACAGTGTACAGTGCTAGGCCCTCGACCAGGCCAAGGTGGCGACGTTATTTCCGGTTTTGGTCACGCGCCATAAGATCCTTGTACAAGAATATTTCCTTACCCGGGATACTAGAGGTTTCGCTGTCACACGACAAGAAGGCCGCGGGCGCGGCCGCCAGCCCCTCCACCTTGCTGAAGACCCCGAGCCGCGCGAACTGCTCTAGGTATATGTCGGAGGCCTTCACCATCAGCTCCTCGGCGATACCCAGCACTATGAGGTGACCGTCGTCGTCATCCTATGGTCGTAACAAATTACCATATTTTAAAGTCTGGTTGGAAACATTCAAAGAAAGAACCGATTCTTTTAAAAGATTTTCTAAATACAGATACACCAAAAATTTCACATTATTTGAAACAGATTTCTTGAGTGTAACATAATTAAACAAACACAATATTGATGTAAACACAAAAAATTACAACAATATAAAAAATATTATTAAACACAAAAAATTATAAACACAAGAGAAGGATTGTTGATGCAGGTAAGTTTCGATGGTGTGATGTCTTTACAAAAATGGGGATGCATTCAAGAATAAATGGTTGCGAGGAAAACAAGAAATCAGAATCTTAATCTACTCAGCAGATAACAAATAAAAATATTAGTATTATAAGTCTGATGCTTATGATAACTGACATTAATTATTTGTGTTTAGCTATTCTAAGTTCTAAGCTGAGCGCAGTCGATGGACGTCATCAACATCCTTCGACGGATTCAAGCCAAACATGGATTTTAAACATACACATAAAATCCGTGCAACAGTGTCTCAAGCAATGATGAGGTTACGGCTCTAAAACGTATGATCAGTTTAGCGAGCTTCGTTTATTGTCAATCGTGTTCGAAGATACAAATCAATTATAGGATGTCTAGCGTTTCGTTCGAAACCACTGGTTGCATATAATTCGGAGTGATAGGTATAAATCAGTCATTTTAGAGCCGGTGGCCTGGGAGCATCACACCATCGTAACGTTACCGCGGGCGCGCGGATATAGCGGCTGCGCAGCACTCGCGGCGCCGCGCGCCGGCCCGCGCCCAGCTCGCCCTGCCACACACACTACGTCAGCGCTCGGCGGGGAGCATTGCGGCCCGCGCCGCAATACTACCGGCAAAGCCGTTTTTGCTTTTCAATTTGCAAAAGATACAAGTATAAAAATACTGAGTGACAGGCGACGAGACGCACCAGCCAGACATTGGTAGTTCATTCGCAATCATTCGAAAACACGAAGATTGAAAACAACATTGTGTGAATTTACACTGTTATTCATAACTCACACCCTTTCTAATCTTATCATCATTCACACAGTAAATACATCGTTTCTTTGGTCTCCCCCCACTCTTGTAGCCTTCGACATTCATACTCAAAACTTTCCTCACGATATTTTCCTCATTCCTCTGTAGCACATGGCCATACCATGACAACCGATTTCTAAACAACTTTTCAGTTATAGGTGCCACTTTCAGAGCTCCTCTTTTGTACTCATTTCTTATTCAATCCATTCGTGTAAACACCACATATCCCTCTTAACATTCTCATCTCAGCTGCATAGCCTTTCATTCATCCATTTCGTGGCCCAACATTCTATCCCATACAAAACAGCAGGTCTAACCATGGTTTTATATATGTTCCCCTTAGGTTTAAGGGGAATGTGGGAGCCGCAGATTATTCCTGAAACCTGCCGTCATTTCATCCATCCAGTGTTAATTCTGTGCAAATTCAATTCAGCAATAAATCTATTTATTGTTTTTACTGTACTCGGACGTCATGGATTGCATTTATCGGCAAAACAATTGCCTGTGGTTGAATAAAGTATTAAATAAGGGCATGTATCTAATCGAACCCCTAAAAACTCCCATCTTACCTTCCTAAAAATATTATTGAACACTCTATATATAATGGATTGCTTTTTGTAAACCTCGTTATAATAAAAAAAATAACAAATAGTCAAATAACTGCAACCAATTTAAAGGGATTTTAAGGGTTTATTAATTTCGAAAACTGTGTTGAGCGAGTGCGCGATCGTCGCGCTCTTTTATACGATTATGCAATACTCGTGCAATCAATGTATGTGAGGTAAACGGTCGCGTATCGGCGCGATGATTGCTGTCCGTTAGGACGTATGGTAATAAGTTTTTAGTGGATCATTTAAATATATCCCTTAAGTGCGTAACTCACGGCGTTGTCGAGCACGTTGGCCACGAGCTGCGTGAGCAGCGCGGCGGCGTGCGGCTCGCGGCGCAGCGAGATGGCGCGCAGCAGGCGCGCGGGCGCGTAGTGCACCATCTTGCGCACCAGCGACAGGCACGCGCGCCGCACCCCCGCGCCGCCAGCGCCCAGGTAGCGCGCGCTGAACACCGGCACCAGGCGCCTGCGGGCGGCACATACCATCACGGCTCTACTCATTTCCAGCCTGGCCGATAGCGCTGTGTGCATACCTAAGGTATGGCGGTACGGCGGTAGCGGTCAGGGGATACCAAGACATCATCATTTCGCTGCGGGAAAACAACCACAAAAATAGGGTATTGCACCCATTTTTGAAAATTGTCTTAATTCGATTCTAAAATGTTAACAAACCACTAAAAAAAACAACATATTTATTCAATCGATTAGTGCCACAAAAATGCATTTAAATTTTACATTTTCATATTTCGTGCGTAATTTTACGAAAACGCTGGACGCAATGGACGCCATATTGCTCTGTGAGTATGACGTCAATTTTCTGTATAAACAAATGCGTTGATATTTTGTATAATAATTGTTTTTAATTTAAAAAACAAGTTATTATTCTACATATCGTTGATTTGCTGTTCCTGAATGTAAGATATTATTTCAATAAAAATTACTTTGGTTACGAAAATAATAAAAGTACAAAGTTGTTCAGTTGATTAGTTAAAACAGCGGTATCACGTAATAACATAGCGGCTGCTATTTCATGGTGCTCAAAAACAGATTTAAAAAACTGAAATCTTTTGAATTGAATTTTAAAATTTATTTTGTTATTTCATGAACTAAAACTAACATTTTCCGACTGGCTTTTTTGCCTAAGCTATTTCCATAATATATTTTTAGATTTTTTGTCATATATAGTAAAATACCCTGTTTCAGGATGTATACGTTTCTCTTAAAATAATTCGTCCATGAATAGATACACCTTACATCTTGTATGTGTTTTTTCATGGTTCACAGGCCGAAACCACAACCCTCGACATCGTAGAACCCCAATAAAGTAATGTGATGTGTGGAGCTAAAATAATAATAACTTACTCAAGGTATACTGCTGCCATTTCCTTGTCGCCAGTTTCTGGAAAATCATCGTCATTGGTCGGCGAAGGCGAGTCGTGATTGCCGACTACTAACCATTCACCCGGACACTGTAGAATAGCTGCCACTTCCCTGTGACCTGGATGGACAAATACTCATATTTGATTAGTTAATTACTCCTTGCAAATTGTAGGATTAAAGGCTCACAAACAGGCGCGACGCGACTCTCGTAGAGTAATTTTTATGAAAACTTCAAGGAAATTATTCTACAATTGTCGCGTCGCGCTTGTTTGTAAAAGCCTTTATGCTTATTATAACTATCTATTGTGTGTTGACTAATATTACTATCTATTGTGTGAGCAGTGGTGGCCCAGCGATATCAGCATTAGCCCCTACTTATGACTTGTAGATCGTGGGTTGACCTACCCAGACAGGCGGTTTACTTTGTGTAAATTATTTCATTACCACTACTCTCAAAACGGTTAAGGGGAATCTAGTCGCGAGCTCGAACTCACTGATGGGTCTGGCTAAAAAGCACGCTGTCTCACCAGGCATCGTGTCCAACAGAGGTAGTATCAGTGATGAGCAGTTAGATGCTAGTCTACACGCATAACATTATTGTGTGAGAAGCAGGATCATTTATAGTACAACAGGCGCGTAAAAAATTAAGAACAGTCCTTCGAAAGATCGGGTTTTATGAAAAAACTGCTGCATAAATCAATGACCAATAAAGTTTATTGAACTTTTCGATATTTGAGCTTTGTCGGTACCGACTTGGTTTTTCAGATTTTACACTCCTTTTATTACTTAAACACGCCCAAAGTTAGGTTAAATTAGCAAGAAAAACTAATCTTTGTTGGCTCCTAACTTTTTAATGGCTTTTTATTTTAGTATTCTGTTTCCGTACAGACAGTATTAATAATGAGACAAAACCATACCATGTTTAATTTTTGATGTACATTGTCGAACAGTGGAGTAATACACTCTCGAAGTTTGTATGGGAAAAATGTGAACTAGATTCACCTTAAGGAAAACATCGTGAGGAAACTGGCATGTCCTAGAACCAAAAATTCGAAGTCATGTGACATGTATCAAATCGCATTGGGCCCGCGTGGTAGATTACAGCCCCTCCCTCTCAAAAAGAGAGGAGACCTGTATCCCAGCAATGGGAACATTATAGGCTGATTATGCTATTATGTGTTGTGTTAGGATTTTCTATGTCCGTTTGATGGCAATAAGCTTGCCCTCAATTACATGGGCCTTTAAGATAACTGGCGGAATGTGGGTCTACTATAGGAACAACGCTGCCAATCCTTTCGGGGCATACAGGCAAGATGTTATATTTATGTGTGTTGTGATTATTATCTATTAATGTTTACCTTGGTCGTGTCGTTCCCGGGCCTTATCAAGAGGTGTTTTTCCGTCTTCGTCTCGTAGGTCAGCATTGGCCCCGTAACGAAGAAGCACCTTCGCAATAGCAGGGCGACCGAAGCAGGCTGCGTAATGCAGAGATGAACTACGTTGACCACGATTTACGTCAGCACCTAACACAAACGTGACAGTGACAATATGATAAGTATTTACATGGAGTTTCTTGGCCGTTCTCATCCATAGGAACCTACTAAGCTTTGGAATCGGCAATTAACTTCATCTTTATGACACAATAGGGTATTACACTAATTTTTGAAAAGTGTCTTAATTCGATTCTAGAGTGCTAATAAACCACTAAAAAACAACAATATTTTTATTTTATCGATTAGTGCCATAAAAATGCATAAAAATTTTACATTTTCAAATTTCGCGCGTAATTTGACGAAAACGCTAGACGCAGCGGACGCCATATTGCTCTGTGGGTATGACGTCAGTTTGCTGTGCAAACAAATGCGCTGATATTATGTATGATAATTCTTTATAATTTAAAAAAATGAGTTCGTTATCTACTTATCGATGGTTTGCCGTTCCTAAATGCAAAATATTATTTAAATAAAAATTACTTTGGTTGCGAAAATAATAAAAGTACAAAGTTGCTCAGTTGACATGCCGTATGACGTAATAACATGGCGGCTACTATTTCATGGTGTTCAAAAACAGATTAGCAACCGAAATTTTTAAATTGAATTTTAAAATTAGTGTTGTTGTTTCATGAACTAAAACGAACATTTTCCGACTGCATTTTGCCTAATCCATCTCAATAATATATTTTTAGACTTTTTCTCTTAAAGAGTAAAATACCCTATGCAGCCTTGACAATTCAAATTGCCTGTATGTTTTTTTTTTACTAATGCTGTAAGTTAGGATTTAAAAACTTCAAGATGTCGATAAATGATACAAGTTTTTTTTTTATAGGGGCACCTACTGAAAATAACAGCAAAACCTCACCTTTCTCGCACAAGAACTCGACCATTTCCCTCGTGCCGAAAGCCGAGGCCCAATTGAGCAACGTCTGTCCAACGTCGTCGGTGAAGTTGACGTCGACGGCGCCGCTGGACACGGCGGCCAGCAGCGCGTCGGTGTCCTTCCCGCGGATGCAGTCGATGAGCTGGCGGTGCGACTTGTCGCCGCGCGCGCCGCTGCCGCTGGCCGACGAGCCTTCGCCGCTGGCGCCGCCCGACGCGCTCGAGCCCGACGTCGAGCTGCCATTGCGAGTGGACCCACTGGGGCAGATAGGACGGTCAGGACACTTCTTCCAATATGTTTTGTCTTTCTTATTACACAAGTACCATCATTTTACTACTATTGTATGTATGAACAACGTAAACGAAGGAAAAGGAGTATGTAAGGATCGCAGCAGGTGTTCTGTAGTTTCTGTTTACCCCTGGAAGATGGTGTGAGTTTATGTAGGTGTGTATTATTATCATACTTCTACACATAAATATCTATACTAGCCTCTGCCCGCGACTTTGTCCGCATGTTTTATTTTTGTTTTAATATAAAACATGTCCCCGAACCCACCGCGTCGCGTTGCATCGCCCGCCCACGACATTACTTCGTTTTGCGCTTAAGGTGAAACCCTAATTGCTCTCACTGCCATTTTGTCGCTAGATGGCGACACATCCACAATTTCGAACATTTTCAATTTTTACACCTATCATAGAAATTTTTAATAAACAACTTTATTCTTAGCGAAACCTAGGGCATTAACTTGATTTTTTTAGATCATCACTGTGCTTGTTAACTGGTATCATACAAAGATTAGAACATAATAATGATTTAGCCGCGTGAATTTACTCTTTACACACACATGCAAAGTAAATAGTAGTAACTTCCGACTCCACTAGATGTCGTTTTATTCAAACATGGTTGGAAATTATAAAGAAAGAGGACCAAATTATTTTTAAGATGAATATCCTTACATTATAGCAAAAACCGAAAACAAATATTAATTTACTAATTGAGCATACTTTAAATTACTAGAGGATTGTTATGTTCCAATCTACTTCTTAATAATATAATTATTGGGATATGCATACTTTTGTTTCTAGGCTCGTTATCAGATACCTTTTCACCATAACAAATTATTTTGGGTAATAAAGGTATATTGTACCTATATAGGTTGTTGTAATGTGACTGAACCTAAATAGTACCTAACGTGTAAATAAATTGTGACCTATACTAAATAAATAAAAGATTATGTATTCAATTGTAAAGCGTTTTATTGTATCTTACTATAAATCAATAATATTTATCTATGGTTAATATTTTCATACAAATATCGTTTTATTTACTCTCACTGCATTTACCTAAATATTTTCTGGTTGGATTCAAACCATCGACTCGTACCACCACACAAAGATAACATACTTTTTTCAATATTATGATATTTACAATTATGATTCTGAATTTAGTATTAGAAAGAATTATGTACGTAGATTACAATTTATGTAACATCACACGTAAGTGTAAGTATCTTACACAACAACACACAAGTGGTTGCTAGCTAACCATAACATTTATGTTTCAAGAATACCCACTTATTATACAACTTTGAACAATAAATATTCTTTTACAATTGAATTGTTTGGCTGGTACCTAAATACATGAGTGAAACATATGTACACAGAAAAATCTTATAAACTAACAAATAACATAAACTATACATCGCTACGTACAAAAATAGCATAATAATTAGTCTATAATGTTCCCACTGCTGAGACTCAGGCCTCCTCTGAACAGTGGTGATGAAATAATTTACACAAAGCAAAGTGTCGGCTTGGATTCGAACCATCGACCACCATACAAAGATACATAAAAAATACTATAATAAAATATCTTCTCTTCTACATGCTACTTTTTGCTGCGCCGCCGTCGCCGCGCAGTATCAATCTTCTGCTTGTCACTTTTTACTTCCATTTATATCATTTCCGTGCGATCTGAATCAATTGCTGGGAGACACAGTTTTCGCTGCAACAAATGAATTTACAGTTTTGTTAGACTATTCTTACTGAACCCACACCTCAGAAACCTGAGGAATAAGTTAGGAAATGAGTAAGACTTATATTTTTCATACCTTTTAATTCCTTGATGTCTAGACATTTAGCATTTTTCTCAACTCGTCTCAAAATAATTTCCAGCAGTACACATGTTTTGAAAAATGTTACCAACTTCGGCATCATAGCGTTGATAAATTCCTCATCCCGGTTAACTTCTATGACAGTCAATGGTTGGGTGACAGATATAAAGCAAATGAAGTAACATTTACTCATTTTGGTAATTCGCAATTGACCCTGGACCTAGAATCAAAATAATAATAGCTGAGAAACAATCCAAGAAATACATTATATTTATACATACATGAACCAAGAAATAATGATCTTTGTTACTTACTTGATAATAATAATTATGCTTTTTGTTCATAACTAATTGATGTTCTTTCCACATTTAGTTGATAAGCTTCAGTCTGTGGATCGGGTTGCGGCCAATTAAAATCAGCAGTCTCTACTTGCTCTGTAACAGATTCAACTCTATTAGAGCTAGAGCTGCAGGCTATGGCTTCGTAACGAATTTGTGGTATACCACGTGAATACGTTTTGGGCGTATCTTGAGCTGTGGAAGGGTTGGATAGCTGATCATGATCTTGAGTTGTATTTGGACTGAAATAAAAAATAAATAAATGAAATAGGTACAGTTATTAAAAACAATGTTGAGAGACAGAAAAATATTGATATGTCTGTACCTACCTAAACACAGCAGGGCAGTCCGCGGTTTCTTCCACTACTTTTTTTTTCTTGTTACGCCATGCTTCCAGCCGGCTGCAATTTGATAAAACTTGCTCAATACACTACTTGAAACTAACCTTATCGAGCTAGCCGTTTCTTTTTTTCCTACTGTTATCGACGAGACACAATAGATAAACAATTGTCATAAATCTCCTGGAGGTATCGTAACAGACAAGGGTCTACAGAAGAAATGGCGGCAAACCAACGGCAAACCAACGGCAAACGAAGACATTACATCACGGGCCAACGAGTATCAAATACACTCATAGGTACATTCACGTAAATCTGATTCGAAATCTTATGGGAATCTGATTTACTCACTAAAAATCATTAGAAGAATTTCCATGATGTCTTTTCAATGTTGCTTGCACTTTTTTCCGTGATTTTCGCGGCCCTGAATACATATGTCGTATATAGGCAAGTTTATTAGTCGGATTCATCTTAGGCAGAGATGCAATTCAATCTGTAATCAAAAAGAATAATTAAACACAACAGCAAAAGTATCGTAATTATGAAATGCTTCAAGAAATTTGTATTAGTCAGAAATAACACCACCATTTGTCACCATCAATCAAGCTGTCATGCTGTCAAGCTGTGTGTGAAAATTTGCAAAACAAGTAACAACTGACAGAACATGAAAACAGACCAAATAGAGATGTCAATCTGAGATCGATTGAGCAAAGAATCGATTTTTTGGAACAAATAAAAACGTTTTTTCAAATCGATATCTAGTACTGAATCGATACAGGGAATCGATATTTCACCCTAGAACATCAGTTTTTGTTTGTTTGAATTGTTAAGAATTGTGGTTGCGGGAAAATTACGAAGCATATCCAGTGCAAATCCTTTTGCGTAAAAATACGGATTTTTTCCAGATATGAGACCAGGAATCGTTTTTTCGGTTTTTTTTTTCAAAACGACAAGGGGCACCAATTTTTTATGTAGGGGCACATTTACAGCAGATTAGGCACCAACTATACGTTCCACTCATATAACTATAGGAGACACTTTCTTGCTAGGGTAACGTACACCCCGTAAACCCCTACATTGCAAATTTCATCGAAAACGAATGATTGATTTTTGGAAAATCATTTCTTTATTTGTGAATCGATTTTTCATATTTCCTTTCGAATCAATTCAGTAACGGATCTTTTTCAGAGAGTTTTTTTTGGTTCCTTTCGTCCCTCCCTCTGGGACAGGCAAAGTGAGTTTTTAGAGAGAATTGACGTCCCTATTAGGGGGAAATATTTGAAATTTAGAGTAGGTAGGTATGTGATGTGATGACAATCAACGAGTGTTGCTAACGTTTGATTTTGTATTTCCTCTTCTAAATCTTACACTTTTTAAAGTTTTAAGGGTAATTACTATTATAATATAACTCTGTATCACCTTCAAGCAGAAAAGCATCCTTTGTACATAAAAATAACACTTACCGTCAATAAAACACAAAAACACTTCACTTTTAAATAAAAACTCTTTCACGGATGGCACTCGTATGAATGGTTCTCAGTAGTAGCCTCAGTCACCAATTCTAAACCTGAATGGTGCTTACTACTTACTTAGCTGTTCAGACGAGCGAAATTGGAACTACAGCTACCATTTTGAGAACGTCATTTCGCTGACAGTTAAAAACCCTGAAACCTTAAATGAATGATGTACAGCAGTGGTGGCTCTGACTTGTAAGTCAGAGCCACCACTGCTGTACCTATATCATTCATCGTTTTAAATATCAGAACATCCTACAACTTACTACTAAAATACTGCCCTATGTTTTATTTCCCCTTTTTCTTGGTAAACTTCTTAGATGGCAAGACCAATTTATTTCGACGCACTTTGACGTGTGCTAATAATACTAAAATGTGCAATTGTTATGAAAAATCAATGTGGTTTGTCTGTGTATTCACTTATCTTGCTGGTTTCACATAAATTAAATATGATTCAATCAATAGATGTAAGTAGTACCTACGTGTCACCATTGCGTAGGTAGGTAATTAGAAAAAAAATAGGTAAATTTGCCTACGCTGATCGCCTGATTTAGGTATACCCTAAGTTTACATGAACTTCTATTCTCTGATTTTATTCAACCCAAACCAATGAATTAGTACCTAACCGTGTCAGAAAATGTATTATCAGTACCTACTTACATACAGTAGAAAGATTTTTAAATCTTTAGGTACTTTATATTTAAAGTAGATATTACAATAATTAGGTACATTAGTATTGTATCTGTGTGAACCAAATGCAGATCGCAGATATTTTTTTTCACTTTCTAGCATTCTTTCTCATTCCCTAATAAAAAACATTTTAACAATCATAAAATGTAAAACCCGCGGGCAAACCCGCGCGCCGGCGCTAACTTTCTAGAAACACAATTTTGGAAACGATTCGCAAGTTGTCAAGACAATCACGCATGGACTGACTGGAGCGTTGCATCGAATCGTTCGAATTTTCGAACAGCGCCATCTATTATAAATGTTTACCGAACGTAAACTCGTAACACAACAGCAAATAGCTCTTTCTCGGTGGTTCTTTAAATTTCTGTTAGATGGCGCGATTCAGGTCACTCACACATGTAAAGATTTTTCGTTTTTTATTGGGTCTAATTCTCCTAGAAATACTGTTTTTTTATAAAATTTTGGCGTTTGGCGAACATAATACATTATAAAGTCTCATTATACTTGCTTTTATTCTGCAGAAACCGTTTATTTACGGAGATTACAACCCCTGAAAAATGTATGGCGAGGCCTATCTAGGGATCGACCTTAACGTTTCTCGTGGATTGCAAAAAAAATATTTTCATCCGACCGATAGTTCCAGAGATTTCAAACAAACAGACAAAGTCTGGCTTTATTATTAATATAGATAGATGTAATTGATTATATATGATTATAACGAAACTGATTTTCATCTGTCAGCCATTGTAAGGTCCAATTGGAAACCAGCGTCTGGCACTAGCATTCTGGCATTTTGCTGAACCTATTTGGAGCAACCATGATGCACACAATATTATTTTTATCATTTATATTGTTTGGACTAATGGCATCTGCCAAATATTTATATTTCTCTTAAATCATTTTCATTCTTCTTTTCTTCAAACGAAAATATTTTATTTTGTTTTCTATTTTTATGTTATTGTTTACTGTTCGGATTCAGAGACTATAACCATAGATAAATTAGCTTTTAGTATTACGCCTTTTTGCCACACGCCAATAAATCTTTGCCCAAATGCCCAGTTATAAGCTCTTACTTCTGTATGGCATGCCGCCCCTCACACAACAGCACCAGCAACAAGTCCACCAGCCGCATGCACTCGAGACACCAACGCTCGTCGGCCTGCACCGCCGCCTCCACCGCTGAGCATAACTCCAGGCGGACGAGATCCTACAAAAAATCATTGTATTTTATATTTACCACATTTATAAACATAAAAATTCCTACTCAGTAACCAGGTCCAGTTGAAAACCAGCGTCAGGCGTTGGCGTTGCCTGACAGTTTTGCTGAACTGGGTCGATCTGACGCAGCCGCGCGGTACACGTACCTACTAATTTCCCACAACGCACATTACACACACTTTTTACACACACACTTACACTTTTTTTGTTTTCTTTTTTTTGTTTTGTTACTTGTAGTATATGTTGGGTTGTGTGCCATTTAGTATGTGCTAAACAAATGTATTTACTTTCTTTATAGTTCTTTCTGTTTTAAATGATTTATCTTGGAGCCATTTGAACTTAAATTGAATTTACCTTGGAGTTCTTGAAGTGAAGACATGGCCTTCCACCATGTCTGTCAAAAAATATAATGTTTATTTAACTTACATGTGTAATTTGCGCAGAACCACGGCATAATGTAGAGAGTAAGCTAACGGTAGTAGATACTGCCGGAGCCGAACACTTGTCGTCACCACTTTCAGCACTGCCCAGCCTCCGAACTAGTTCCTCTATCAAACCTATAGTGGAAAATATGAGAACAGTTTGATGAATAATGCATAAATGAAATACTGAAAAATATGTTGAAACCATTATGATGTGTTTTTTTTTTATATTTTATAAATACGTATTTTTAATTCATAAACCAAAGATGTTGAGATTCTAAATGTTCAAATTTAAAATACATTATAATATGTTATCCTTTTTATGCCTCAAATGTCGGCCGCACTGGGACGTTTCACTTGCTTCATTTGAAATGTCATGTTACATACCATGTTCAGCTAGTGGGGCTGGATCTGCATGCGCACGCGCAAAGCGGTCTGCAAGCGACGCAAAGCATCGGAGCGCCGCGTCGGCCACCCGCGCGTCATTGTGACGCAGTAGTGCCGACAGAGACGAAACTGCATCACCCACGCGAGCGTCACCAGGCTCCATTTTGCCACATACCCTGACAAAACAAATTATTTTTCAATCACCACGTCAACTTTAGGAACTTTCTTTCTTTAGACATAAACATCATCTTTGTATATTTTTTCTGTTAATTTATTCTTGTCAGTTTATGTGTACACACATGTATATGTACGTAAACAGTTAAATAAATAAAGAAGCACAAGACACAACCTAATATGATTTACATAATATCGGGACATTAACAATAAAATACCTTGAAACCACTGCCATAGCTGAGTGGAGAGTATCCTTGTGCACAGATGTACCATGATGTGTAATGAAGTGTAACACTGCAGGGAGGCCACCACCTTCCCAAACCGCACCTGCTTCCCTGGTGCATACCAACTCCAACACCTGTGATCAAAAATAGCAGATATAGTAACACAAATACACATTGGTTTAAAAACTTAAACCCTCTAACATCAACAGATGCTCCTAAAACTTACTTTAATGCACTGTTCAGCAAGGTCCTTGCTGGTACGATTGTTAGGATCTACTGTGAGCAACCTGCTGCAGATAGCCTTAACTGCTCCTTCAATAGCAACAATCCGTCTTGTGCATTCAGCTGCAAAATACATGAAATTAGAAGTATAGCTAAATGCAAAAACAAAATGTACAGAAAATAAAATTTTGTTTGTTACCACAAACTAACACAAAATTATAACAAAGTTGATTTTGTAGAAATCATAAGTTTTGATTGTTATTAACACATAAAAAATACTGTTATATGATACAATGCTTATTCATGCATTGATAGGAGTGGTGGCCCCATGGTAACAGGCGCGACTTACGAGGGTAGGTCGTAGGTTCGAACTTATTATTATTATTATTTCATCATCATTGCTTTCAAAATGGTGAAAGAAAACATCGTGAGGAAACCGACATGTCCTAGAACCAAAAATTCGAAGGGTTGTCATGTCTACCAACCCGCACTGGGTTCGCATGGTGGAGCGGAGGAGTGAGGAGGCCAAAGCTGTATCCCGGCAGTGGGAACATTATAAGCTGATTATGTTATTCATGCATTTATAGTGTTGATAGACGTATCTATTTATATTTTGAGAACAAAGTAAAACAAATGTTTTATTTATTCAAATGGTGAATAGTAGGGATCATGTGTCATAAACTCATGACCATGGATGGAATGCAATGGATTTAAATATTTCTTTACACAAAAACAAAATTCAAGTTAAACATACCACGTACAGGTTATTTATTTTTCACCCGGCTAGCTTCAGAAATCTTTCGATTTCTGAAGCTAGCTTGGTGAAAAGCGATTTTTATGTATGTGTAGCAATGTACTTAAATCATTTTTGTCACCAGACTTACCAGAAACATCCAAGTAATATGTGATAGCCCTGGCTGTCACCTCCAGGACATTATCTGGTGCACATTCATCTAAGAATATTTTACACAACGCCGGAAGGAATGTTCTTGGAGGGCAGCTGAAATAAAAGTAGGTCACATTGAATGTGTTGCTCCCAATATGATAATTTTATAATATTGTATGTTTGATAAGATAATAATAAATTATCACACTGTTAGTAAATATAGACAAATTACAATTAATAATTTGACCAAATTAAAAGTTTTAGCTTTTAATGCTTCTATAAAAGTATTAAACAAAGATGCTTTTCCTGTCTATGTGTGTGACCATTGTTTTTCTAAACTATGCACTTTTGAGTTTTCACTCTGATTTAGCTAATGTATTCTGGAAGGTTTATGTGGACTTATCATAGATATTAATCTTCCATATTATAAAGAAATATTGATGTACTGTCAAGTCATAAAAACGATGTGAAGCAGGGGCAGATCACTAGTACTACATAAAACAGTAAAAAATTAATGGTGGTATTAAGGCCTATATTATACCAGCTAAAAGTGCTTAATTTAATAAGAAATTAAAGCCAGGCTCTCAGTGCAGTACCTTTTATGCCTGGCTTTAACCAGTGGACCACTTAAGAAGGGCTGTCAAAAATCATTGGTTTGATAACATGAAATATTTTAAAATCATACTATTGCAAGTCACAATCATACTATTGCTAGATGTTTTCACAAATTCTTTAGAAATATTCTGTTAAGACATGAACAGAATATTTGACTATTTCATCAGATTGTGAAATAGTTTATTTCTCAATTTGATCAAATATTTAATTATGTCCTAAAAACAAGTAGTTTCAATATTAATTATAAGACTGGTTTTTTTGGCTAACATGTATACAGGTCTAACTGCAACAGTGAATTGGAAGTTGATGAAACAAAGGTGTTAATAATCACATCTATCAATCTGTTGTTTAGCTTATCACCAGGCTCTTCCAAGTTTGAATGATAATATGCTGTTTTGATTGGCTGCTTGACATGCAGATTATATTTTGGAATGAATTACCTTACAAAACATCTGTCAACATTGTCGGACATGAGCAGATTATATTTTGGAATGAATTACCTTTCAAAGCATCTGTCAACATTGTCGGACATGAGCAGCAACATGCACAGTTGTTCAAGAGCAATAAGCTGCATGTCACGCTCATCACCCTGCCCCGTCAGCAACCATTCTAACAGGGTTTCTGGATCCACTTCCGCCATCTATATTACAATTTGTATGTTTAAATTACATATTCACCATTTATTTATATTCCATTAATCCAAATTCGATTTAATTTTGAAACAAAATATTAGAATAAAGCACCACATAGCTACCTTCTTGATTTAGTGGCCCAGGTCACCTGAAATGGGAATAAATAACTGTGAACAATGCATTAGTCACCACCTCATGTTTAAAAATGTCTATACCTACTTTATAATTTTTGGTAAGGTTTGAAGATGATGGAACACTATTAAGATGTTGAAACGTAATTATGAAATTAGTTCAATGAACTATGCTATTTATAAACACCTTATGTTTCCAAATAAGTTACTTGAAAAAATAACATGTTCATGCTAAAGAAAAGAAACATCGAACACGAGAAAATGTTAGACATAGATTTTAATTGTAATTTTATGTAGGTTACGGAATAATATGACTGAGAATAATGTGCAGAACGGTCCTTTCTCTTTCGTAATAGTAACTCAAAAGAACACTAACATGGTTTCTAAAACATTATAAAGGTATGACAAAGTAAACAGTACATTATGATTAAAAAACATAAACAATGATAAATAGGTACAATAAATAAATAAAGTTTTAGGACAAGAGTGAAGGTGACAATGTATTTCTTAAAACTTGCAATCAGTTGACACTAATCATCGATATCAAAGAAAATGCACTTGAAACTATGTTAAAGAAATCTAAAGTTTATTTTAAAAGAATTAACACCCAGCTGATATTACAACGCAATTTATTCGCACAAGATTTTCTACAAAAATCTCTTGACACCAAGATCATCAATCGCCATTTCCACAGATAAATAAAGTTTTTTTTTTCATTGCCATTGTTTGGCGACTTTGTTTCTCATACCACAGACAAGCACAGTGATCGCTAAACCAAGTTAAGTTGACCCCACGCCGTTGAGCGCGTATTTTGACTGCTTAATGAGAATATCACATATTAATCAAAATTCCTTTGACCTTTCCGTCTGGTCGAGGCGCTTCCACTGCGTACTCAATGTCCGGGTGGGTACCAAGGTTACGTCGGTTTGTCATCACGTTTACGCCTCACTGGTGCCATGCTTACGTCATGCTGGATGAGATAATGGTCTGATGGAGTACGCATCTCACTATTCTTGGTTCCCCGGCATCACCACGCTGGCATCACAAAAATGCTGAGCCACTCTTAATACGTGCCTGCATACAGTTGATATCTGGTTGACGGCGATTCGATTCGAAGAGGTGGTGGTGATCATGTGCGTGTGTGGCGACCCGGGGAATAAAGACGTCCATAAACAAGATTTATGCGCTTATCAGACAGATCTGGTGGTGAGGTTGGGTACGGTGGTGAGGTAGAAAGCTGTGGAGTAGCGTGTGTTTGCCACCCAATGTTTGCCACCGCGCCAGCTACTGCAGGGCATAGATCACTACTGATATTCTAGTCGGCAGAAGGCCACCTCTATCTGAAGTCTGTACTTTGAACGACGTCTTTTTAGGGTTCCGTAGCCAAATGGAAAAAAACGGAACCCTCATGGATTCGTCATGTCTGTCTGTCTGTCTGTCCGTTCGTATGTCACAGCCACTTTTTTCTGAAACTATAGGAACTATGCTGTTGAAACTTAGTAAGTAGACGTATTCTCTGAACCGCATTAAAGTTTTCACACAAAAATAAAAATAAAACAATAAATTTTGGGGGTTACCCATACTTAGAACTGAAACTCAATTTTTTTTTCATCAAACCGATACGTGTGGGGAATGATATTGAGGTTTCTGATATAATTTTTTTCTAAACTGAATAGTTTGCGCTAGAGACACTTCCAAAGTGGTAAAATTAGACCTTCTTTAAGGCTGCTTGGAATCGGTGCAATCAGATGATACGCAACGCTAAACGCCGTCATATTCTAAATAATATCGCTTTTTCTTCTCCTGTCGTTATTTGGAAGTTCCTTGGAACTTTGGGTATTGGCAAATCGCGACATTCGGACCTTCCTTACACAATTGGTTTGGACGACCCAAATCGCCATTTCGCCACTGTTAGCTACTTTAGATAGTCTAACCAAATGTCAAACACTCGACTACCTAGCTGGTCTGACGCGTCCCAATATTAACCCCTTTATTTTCACCCCAGTCGACCCGCGAGAGATCAAAAAGATTATCCTGTCCATTAAATCCAAAGCCGTGGGTTGCGATGATATCAGTTGCCATATGATTGTAGCAGCTATTGATCAACTCCTTCCTGCAATGTCCCACATCATAAACTTCTCCCTTTACATCAGTGTTTTCCCTTCCCTGTGGCGTACAACCCTTGTTCGACCCCTGCCTAAAATACCCAGTCCCTCTCTTCCAAGTCACTTTCGCCCAATTTCTATTCTTCCCTTCCTATCTAAAGTGCTCGAGATCAGTGTGCATAAACAATTCTCTCAGTTTATTCACCGCAACTCCCTCATCAGTACATTTCAATCCGGTTTCAGGCCCGGGCACAGTACCACATCTGCTCTCCTTAAAGTGACTGATGATATAAGACGTGGAATGGAAGACACTAAAGTTACAGTCTTAGTGTTAATAGACTTCTCCAATGCTTTTAATACCATCAGTCACGAACTCCTTTTGTCCATCCTTTCCTATCTTATGGTCCCTCTGGAGGTATTGGAATGGTTTGCCTCTTATCTTCAGGGACGTCAGCAGTCTGTTCGTGCTGGAGACGCTTCATCGAGTTTGTGTAATCTTGCAGCTGGCGTCCCTCAAGGCGGTATATTATCTCCTCTTTTGTTCTCTATTTTTATTAATCTCATTACCACCGAGCTTCGGACTGCGTATCATCTTTATGCGGACGATTTGCATCTTTACTGTCAGGTAGATGTTGACAACATAGCAGATGCGATTGAGGAGCTAAACCGGGATTTAGGAGTTGTTAAGAACTGGTCTGATCGGTTTGGGGTGGCGGTTAACCCTGCCAAGTGTCAGGCTATCATTCTAGGGAGCCCATACAGTATAAGGAAGTTGAATAGCTTAACTGTGCCACCTGTAACGTTCGACAGCTCAGTCATCCCGTTTAGCTCCGATGTTAAGGATCTTGGCCTACATGTCGACACTTGTCTTGACTGGCGAAAGCAGGTCACGACTGTTAGTCAAAAAGTCACCGGAACGTTGCGGTCGCTCTATCGGTTGAAAAACCTTCTCCCATCATACATAAAGCCAATGCTTGTACAGTCCCTAATCTTTCCCATAATTGACTATGGCGATGTGTGTTACTATGACCTGACAAACTCACTTCTCCTTCTTATCTGACTTCCCAGGTTCAATACTTGTGCTCTGCGCATAGTAAAAACCTTCGTTCCACCAACAATCGTCATCTACGATGTCCCTCTCACCGCTCTGGTTTCATCAAATCTTCTTGCTTTGTCTAGGCCGTGTTTCTTTGGAAAGCACTCCGTCTGAATATCAGGATGACAACCAGTCGGTTTTCGTTTAAAGTGCACGTGGCACGTGGCACGTGAGCATATTCGTAAGAAATTGGCAGAATCGTCCCAGCGCTGACTTACTGGATTCGTTTTCTACTCTACCTATCGTTATTTCTCAAGACAAAGTTTTATTTTCGTTATATATATGTATGTATGTATCTATGTATTAGTATGTATTATTTTTCGAGTAACCTATCCCTTGTGTTGCACCTGCCATGTTTTCTCTCTGCATCACCCTAAGGTTGACTGGTAGAAAATGCCTCAGGCATTAAGTCCGCCTTTGTACAGTATTTTTACTTGTACATTAAGTTTTTAATAAATAAATAAATAATGAAAATGTGTCCCCCCCCCCCTGTAACTTCTAAAATCTAAAGAGAATGATAATACTAAAAAAATATATGATGAACATTACCATTTACCATGTAAACTTCCACCGAAAATTGTTTTGAACGAGATCTAGTAAGTAGTTTTTTTTTTATACGTCATAAATCGTAAACCGCAATTTACCTTTCATTCAATCAACTCAAACAAAAATAAAAATAAAACATTTAATTTCATAAACATAAACCTTATGCATAAACCGTGAACCATTATTTTCTATTAATAAATCTGTAATAGGTGCCTAAGTAAAATTATTAAAACATCGTTCAAAGTTACAACGAACTACAAGAACTTTTATATTATGTTACTTGCTGCTACGGGACCCTTCATGGGCGAGTCCGACTCGCACTTGGCCGCTTTTTTTTAAAGTTCGAGACGTGTGGCACCCCTCAATTTTTTACCTTTGGTTGCTAGGAAACCAATAACTAATCAAAACAATCCGGTAAAAACGACACAGTAGTATATTATTATGCTCTGTGGACACAGTATTTTACGCATATTCTCTGAATGGAGCGTAATTTAATTAATTCTTTGGTAAAGCTCTGATCTCCTCAAGTCGACAGTTCGGCATCTCAGTACATAACTAGAATTATGTTGTCAATACCAGAAATAGCTACACAAATAATTGACAAAACGCATGCAAACGTGAACGAAAATAACTCGAGAACAATATTTTTCGTTGGAAGCAAATCTGTAGTAAGTTCCATTGTATGAACGTTATTATAATGTACTTATATTACTCATTCCAGTTTCTGCACTTTGGTTTAATGCTTAGCAAGCTTGTCATTGTTTAGGATAAGATATAATACAGGATACAATTTTAACCAGTGCGCAAACTGTAACCATGAATTCAGCTTATCATTCTAGACCCCCTAGCGTAGACATTTTTCGTCGGTTACACAACAAAAATCAGCTGTTCCATACATTTTGACCGCGTAGGTATTACATTTTTCTATGAAACAGCAGATTTATTTTGTACTAGCTTTTGCCAGCGGCTTGGCCCGCGTGGAGGTCGGAAATTAGCACACGAGAACGTCCTACTGGGATAAAGGTATCCTATGCGTTAATCCAGGTTATAACTGTCTGTTTGCCAAATTTCATCCAAATCCGTTTAGCCGTTTTTGCGTGATATTATTTTATATAGACCATTATTATTATTATGAAGTTTAGTGAAGTTTCAGTCAATGCTACTGAAGAGAGAAAGAATAGATAGATATACTTAGATAGTTTAATAACAAATGTTCGACGTGATTCTTTAAATTGGCATAACTTTTTTGTTTATGAACCGATTGATACGAAACAAACACTAAATGAAGCTTACCAAAATATATTATTGATAACCAAATCTAAACCAAATAAGCCGTTTCTAAGGTTAGCGTGCACAAACGCACAGACAAACAGACAAAAATTCTAACAAACATTGTTTTGGGTGCCATTTGCGTGAATAAAGGTCACAATAATATTTTTTCTCATATATCTTCCATGTACAGACAGCGATCCGTTACATTTTTATTATATGTATTGATGTATTGATAACCGACGAAAAATTTCTACGCTAAGGGGTCTAGAATGATTTGCTGAATTCATGGTTACAGTTTGCGCACTGTTAAAATATTTACCCTGTTTGTACATATAAAGGTACTCCCTCACCAGGAGCATTCACGTGGAATGTAACATTACAGATACGACTTTGAACATTACATTACAATAATATGACTGACGAGCATTCGCACATTACAGATTTGACTTTGCGAGTATTCACGTGTAATCGATAAAGTCTATTCCACAATGTCAGGCGAAACGGTTGTTGTGCTGAGTGCGGCAATATTAATCCGACATTAGATATTATTTACGTAAAAAAAACAGAAGAAGCGATATTGGTGTCATGAATTATTTCAAAACCGGCGAAATACAGGCGGCAGGCATTGTAATGCTCGGTTCTCCTCCTTCACTGATGTAATACTCGTTTTCTATCATTATAAGGTGAGCGCAAAGAGTAGGTACAGTATATATTGGGTGAGCGCTGTAACGCTCGATTTTCCTCCCTCACTGATGTAATGCTCGAATCTGTAACGTTCCATTAGAGGAATGCTCCCGATGAGGAAGCACCTTTAATTTAATCAATCATGCAAAACTTTTAGGGCAAAACAACACTACTGTATTCATTTTTGGAGAAGAATGATCCGCCACGCGAAACACTAGTAGTAGAATACTCATTTGGGAGAAAATCAAATCAAAAACAAGGAATCGACAAAACTTTATGTCACATTTGGGAATACGGCGGCAAATTGGAAACATTGAATAACGTGCTGCAGGCGACGCCTATACGCGGGAAGTTCTTCTTCTGCATCATGATAGATCTTTGTACAACTAAAAGTATTTGGGAAGCTCTAGAAACTTGTACTCAAACCATGAAGGATGTCTATTCAAGCGCAGAAACTTTACCAGAGTTAATAATTATTTGTGGGAAATATGACCTTTTTAAGAATTTGGGTAAGTTTCGGTACAACATATTGTTCCGCATGTCCATATTTTAATTTAAGAGTTTAGCATTAAATGAGATGACATTTTCCAATGTAGAAGTTAAGTTGGCATTTCTACCTAATCACTAACATCAACTTTCAGACAGCGACATAAAAAAAATTATCTGCACAACACTCAGAAGCTTCGCATTACTGAATCATGCGCACTTATTGTTCTATTCGTCTAAAGAACCACAACTTCTAAGACGCGCCAAAGACATGCTATTCAACATAGCTTTTGGAAATTGTATTCCCATCAAAGAAAAGAATACGAACTACACAAAGCCTTTGTTTATACCTAAAGATTCGGATACTTGGGAGAGCATTGGAGTGGCGCCATCTACAATAGAACAAGTGAGTTCTAACTTAAATAGCGATTATTGTTGCTTTATTATATTAGAGTGCCCGGTTGATGGCAATGGGCTCGCCCCTTATGACATGGGACTTAAACATAACTGGCAAAACGTGGGTGTACCATAGGTAAACTTCTGGCTGACCCTTCGGGGAAACAAGGCTTATTTTTATGTTATGTTATGTTTATATTACTGACTTCGTAGTATATTAACGCGTTAAAGCTTTACTACTCCTTGACCCCATCCGTCCCTTACCCGCAGAAGTGCCAGCCCGCGCCGAAGCTGAGCAAGTAGAGTTAAAATCCCCATGATCTAATAATAATGAAATTGTTTGATCCAGCCTGTCCCCACTTGCTGCCCCCCCCCCCCCCAACAGTGACTCCCTGAGCCGAGGCTCGTACCCCGCAGGAGGTGCCCTCAGTGCGCAGTCGCTATAGGTTAAGCGTAAGCCCTGGCTGGAGGCTCTTAGTCTAAAAGCTATTAGTCCCCACAGGAAAGCCCGGTTGAGCAGTCACGGCCTCTCAAGGTCAACTGCGAGATGTCATTTCCAAAAAAAAAAAAAAAAATACTCCTTGACTGAAGCGTAGTAGCGTAATCTTTTCTTCGTAGAACCATGGCACTTCGTGGAACCGTAGCGTTTCGTAGAACCGTAGCCCTTCGTAGTAGCGTAGCCATTACGTCGGAGCAGCGTAACCGCTACTTCTTAGTATCGTAGTCGTTCCTACTTAAAAGCGCAGCCGTTCCTTCGTAGTAGCGTAGCCATTCATTCGTAGTAGCGTAGCCCTTACTTCGTTTTAGCACAGCCGTTATTTCGTAATAACGTGGCCGAAACTTCGTAGCAGCGTAGCCGATACTTGGTAGCAGCGTAGCTGTCACGGCGTAGCAACGTAACCATTAATTATGCCCTATTTTTTACGAGATTATCTCTACCCTGGCCGAGCTAAGATTGTTATCGAGCACGGCTTGTATTTGTAAAGCTATTTATGACGTGCGAATCCTTAACAGAACTGTTCTTCATTGTTTTGGAATACCTTATTGAAATAATGTAAAATTAGCTAGTTCTTTTTAACACGCTATTGATTGGTACGTTCAGTCGTACGTCAACAGTAATACTTTCAAAACAGCCCTTACTGCAGCGAATAAAAATGTATAAGCCGTCAAACCCAACTTGTTACAGTGGTGAGCGGCCGACTGAACATACCATAACGTTTGCCAAGAGTGTAGCCGAGCAAACGGTCTTGAGTAGTTTTATAAAATAATGATTTATGGAGTGGCTCTTTTATTCAGTTTAGTTTGACCAGTCCAACCTAGTGGTTCTAGTCTAATATTAATTATTACAATTTAATTAAATCACCATTAAATAATTTCAGGTAAAAGTCCGTCATACAACTCGAATACCGCCTAATGCCGTGACCAGTATATCAAACACGTCAGTTTCAGCTCAAATGCTCGCTCATCCTGAGGCCGCCCTGGACGCGCTGGTCACTCTCAAATATAATGAACTGCGGAATATGGAGTCACTCGACATTTCTATTGATTATTTACAATCTATAAATAAATAAAACATACACACAACATTTTAATATTTTACTTTGATATTTGACCCTGATTATGTTATAGCATCATATTTCAGCATCGGCGATGTGACTGAGTGTGCATTATGTATTACAAGTCCTAGAATCACCAGAGTGATCATCTACAGAAAACATCTTTTCATGCTATCAACATGTAGAAAGATATGTTTAAATTTTCTGAGAGTATGTTATGCTATGCCAATTTTTTTACAGTTAAGTGACTACATTATTCCTTCTTGCACGCAATCTTGTATCTAAAGCTTGCAATGCATGTTGTGAAGCTTCATTCTTCGAGTCTATTGCAAGACTTACTTGCAAGCATCGGTAAGCCAATGTTACGTCTCCGGTAGACTAAAATTAAAAGAAAGGGAGTTATAATCATGACGACATTAGATTCGTGTAGTGAACTTAGTACTTCAAAATCTTACCAGAGCAACGTGAGCAAGATTAAACCAAATGTTCGACCGGATATCGGGATTCGCAGAAAAGTAGAGAGCCTGTCGAAAGCATGGTATTGTCAAATCCCATTGATTACAGTACAAACAGCAGAGTCCTAGATTGTTGTATATTTCCGGTCCCGCGGGGTTTGTAGCTAGTAACCTCCTGGAAATCAAACACCCTTCAGTTAGTTTATTTTATTACCAACTATAAAATAATAAGGGTCCTAAGAGCTCATTTTACCTGTAATATCTCAAAGCAATTTCTGGCTGATCGTTGTAAAAATTATACATCCCTATGCTAGCTATGGCCTCCATGTTCGATGGGTCTTCCAGCGCTACCGTGCGGTACTCTTTGACGGCCAGCGCGGAGATGCCCATCTGCTCATGTATTCTTGCTTGCTCTATTAACAATGGTGTATATTCGTGGAACACGGATAGTCCTTGCTTACAGACTTCCAACGCTGAAATTGGTTGATTCAGTCCTACATACATCGCCACCAGACGAAGGTATATGGAGATGTGTTTGTTTTGTTTGAGTGCCTGACGCAGACAATCTTCAGTGTTCCTGTACATTCCGAGTGCATAGTAGCAACGAGCTAATGAGAAATACCACCACCAGTCTGTAGCGTCCTCAGATTTCTGTGCTTGAAATGCTACTTCCATAGCCTGTTGAAGAAAAGTAAAATGAATAAGTAATGGTATTTGCAATCAAAGTCTGCTAGCTCAAAGTAAGTGACTTTTCATAAATATTTTGTCATATTCTAGTCTAGCTAAACGAATCTGCAGGTACCTTTCTTACGTCCCCTTCGCAGTAGAACACATACTCAAATAGAGTCTTCGCCGCTGGAGCAAATAGTTTGTCTTCCTTTGAAAGAAATCTAAGAGAAAGTGGTGCGCCAGGAGTAAAGGGTGCTCCTCCGGCAAGGGCGGTGGCTGCTCGGGACATTCGAGAAGCAGTGTTGAGCGCAGTACGCACGCTGCGAGCCCCGGCAGTGTTTGTGCCCGCCCGGGATCGCACTGTAGCTGTAGCTCTTTTCTAGAATTAGACAAAATCTGTAGACTATGTCGTCTGGATCATAATAACGAATCGATTGACACCTCATTAATCAAAATCGGAAGAGTAGTTTGGGCACTAACGGAGGAAATAATACGTTGGTACAAATAAACATTACATACACTGCTAAAACATAACACTTCCTTTGCGTTAGCCGTAGTCGGGTATAAAAGAATACCTAAGCAACAATGATCATACTACATGTACTTACTGGCTCGTCTACATTCACTCCCGAGGAACAAGCTGTCTTTTAGAACCTAGAATATTCTAAAGGGTGACGATACCTGATAAGATGTGTCAATATTCCGAGCAGTTTTAGTATCTCGTTGAAATGAAGTTCCAGGCCGAGGTGTTCTAGCAACCGCCGTAGACATCAGCTCATCCTGTTGAGGATAATATTCAACTTCTTCGTATCCATTACCGACGACCTTGGCCTGAATAGTCATAGCCCGCATTCGTATGAATTCTATCATCCGGTCATCCTTTTCTTGCAAGGCCGTTTCACATAACTTGAGACATTCATCAAATTGTTTTGTTTTGTAAAGATTTAATATTCTATACTCAATTTCCATTGTATAGTGTCGATGTTATGTTTTGATTAAGGATGCACGAAGATTCGTCGCCTAGCAACTGAAAGCGTCAACAAACCGCGCAGTTTTCTTCATTGGTGTGCTGGGTAGGTATTGTAGGTACCTATCGACATGGTTCCTAACATCCTACTGTTGAGATAGTTACTATAAGTACTCGAGTCAATGCAACAAAACAATGGTATATTTACGTAAATAAAACTGATACGCTAACGCCATAACAGTAATTATCACAGGCCGTTTACTTGTTTGCTACACGCCCCATAACACTTTATGCCCAACGTCAGCGAAATTTATGAACTGAAAACTCCGTTTACAAAAACAGAAGCTGTCAACCTTTAAAGATAATTAAATTTTTATAAAGCAAGACAATTTTCTCTACCTTCAAGTCGAATTTTTATGATATACCAGCACCTACTCACATTTTGTTTTTGCCTGTAGTAGTTGTACTATATTTTTTGTGAGCCGACACTGCCCCACTCTGGTGAGCAAAGGCCTTCCCTCAAAATCATTCAGGTCTCCTATTCCTGAGCCACCTATCTCCACTAATTTATCATGTATGTATTTTACTTATAATAAACTAGCTGACCCGACGGACGTTGTCCTGTAAATATATGAATATTGTCCTATGAATATTGAATTTCCATTGGTATAATTTTAGAAAAGTTAATATGGTCGTTAAGTTTTCTTAAATTTTCTAATGATACGCGCAACTTTCTTATTCTTTTCTTTCCTATGAACCTTCTCCTAACAATAACAAACACAAAAAAAAGAAATAGCAAAATTGGTCCAGCCATTCACGTGTGATGCCGTGACCAAGGGTAGATAGATTCCTGGTAAGGGTTTAAAAAGTAGAACGAAGGACATTTTTTAAACTTAATATTAGATAGTGTTCCTAACTTGACGATCTCTGCTTATGAGTTTCATGATAAAAGCGCAGGATCACGAGTTCTTTTTCATTCACAAACCGTGGTTTGAGTAGAACAAATCGAAAATGCTTCTGTGGAGTTTAATACTACTGATATCTCTTACCAACGTATTCACGGCAGAATCATGGAGGAAACCAGGATGTCATCGAATCGGTTAGTTATCTGTTTTCTACATACTTAAATTTAATACATTCTTACTAATAAAAACGTTACTTAGGTATTAACATTTCATGCCTTGTAGTTCTCAATTGCATATAAAGAACACCCTCAGACGGTCAGATAGTTAAGTACATACCTAAACCAAATTTCAATTTTCAGGTCACACGCGGAACATAAGCATACCAGACTGCGTAGAATTCAAAATAACTACAAACGCTTGTCGCGGCTTTTGCGAATCTTGGTCACTGCCGAGCATCATGTTGGGCTTCAAGCGACATCCCGTTACTTCATTGGGCCAATGTTGCAATATCATGGAATCCGAAGACGTAAGTTGTATGCCACTTTACTGCACCTACAGCTGCATCCTAAGATTTCTTTACTTGTTTGTGCCACTGTTTAAGATGCCACGTATTTTTTTTTTCTTTTTTTAAATTAAATTTTTCCTGATTAGAACATTTGAAGTTCGCGGCCTACCTACCTCGGAGCGTTTACCTTAAAATGCAACGTTTTGCCGTTGTGCCTTTTGTATGTTTTATGACATGCAGCGCTTTCTTTGATACGTGGTGGATTGTTAAGTACACACAGCGACTTTTGTGGTTCGCGACTCGATGGCGAAGTCAACATGTCACGTCCACACATCAGATAGACGACTAAAGTCGCTCTGTGTTTATGTACCTACGAGTAGCAAATGACGAAAGCGGTGTACCTAAGTAATTAAATAGAATAGGGCAACATTATTATTTCGACGATCCACAGAATTTTTTTAATGGTAGTCATAATTTAGCCAAAACTCGATTGCTTGAATGAATTTATGTATTAAAGGCATTGATTCTTTTGTTGCAGGTACCCGTTAAGGTGTTGTGCTTGGATGGAGAAAGAAATTTGATATTTAAGTCAGCAGTTTCATGTGCTTGTTACCATTGTCAAAAAGAATAATTTCACTAAAAATTACCCTATGTTTGATCATTGTCTAGGAATTTAAAGAGATAATTGAAATGTAAAATGTTATGTAGGTACTGATCAGATATCAGTATCGTTATAAATGTAACAACTATTTAAAATGTATCTTGCGACATTTTCTACACACCTAATAACTAGTGCAATTAAACATATCGAACAATATTAGCTGAATGTGTTTCTTTTTATGCACTTATACAGTTGATACGATCCTGCCTTGGTATGTCATTGTATTTGTAACTACGTTTTGGCAGACCGTGTTAACTAAGTATTAAAAATATGACTAACGGCCTCGTTATCTAGTCCTTGGTTCGATTCCCGGGTCGGGCAAAGTACCTACTATGTTAAGTAAGTATGATTTTCCTTAAGAGATTTCTTGGTCGCAGACCGGACTCTGAATTTGTGCCCAATTGATGGCAATAGACTCACTCCTTGTGCCTTTAAAATAACTGCTAAAATATAGGTGTACAACACTGCCTAATGGCATAACCCTTCGGGAAAGACAGCATTCCTCAATCTATCCAAATAAGCAACATGGAAGAGGCCTATGTCCACAGTGGATTACTATCGTCGTTCAGCAATCAAATCATCCTATGCCGACATATCGAAATCTACAGTACTTAAGGCTTATCTCGCTTTTTTTTTTCCCCAATGCCTTTCTGAGCCGGTAACACGAACGTGAAAACATCCAAACATACAAACTTTCACATCCAGTGATATTACAAACTAGTTTTTGCCAGCGGCTTCACCCGCGTGGAGTTCGGAAATTAGCCCTCGGGAACGTACTACCGGGATAAAAAGTATATTAAATGTTAATCCAGGTTATAAAATACCTGTGTGCCAAATTTCATCCAAATTTGTTCGGCCATTTTTGAGTGATTGATCAACAAACATCCAGACATACGTTTAGGTGTTTTTTACTCAATCACGTTTAAACGGCTGAACGGATTCGGATTTGGTTGGTCAAGCTAAGAGTATCGAGTGCCCAAAACTTACACGTAGGTACCTACTTGCAGAAAATAATGTCGTCTATCAAAGTCCACGCAGACGAAGTCGCAGGCAAAGCATTGGGTATATAAATGCAGAATTAACTCTATATGTTACTTTTTCATTCATGCCTTAACAGCTGAATGGATTTGGCTGAAAGGGATAGACCATGATCTAAGTTAGGACATCGGATACTTTTTATTTCGGTAGTACGTACCCGTGAGAAAATTTTGGATATACGCGGGCGAAGCCCCGGACAAAAGCTAGTACCGAATATTTTATAAATCTAGCAATTATCGTGGCATTACAATAACTTAGTTGCAACTGCACACGTCTTGTGAAAAAAAACGGTCTGCCCATTTTTTTTAGTCGCACACTTGATCCTGGTTGTGCCGTTGTCTAAGGGGTGGTCGTGCTCATACTCCTGTTCGTTCCGTGAATGTTTATAGATACAATTTTCATAATTACGGAACAGCTATTTTTCCGGATGGAACTACAGTATCGATTGGTCCTTTAGGTTGTACCGCAGGCATAATGTGCCACGTCAAAACAACAGTGATCCCGTCACTGTTGTCTTGACGCGGCACATAATGGATTAACTATCGATGTTTAAGATATCTTGGGATCAGTATATTCTATGCATATAATAAAACGGTATCCCTTGTACATAAAAGGTCAAATAAGTACATCATTAAATGTAGAGTAGATCAAAAAGAGCGTTGGGCTTAGCACATTTCCCTGTGCGACTCCGAAAACCATATTGACCTCTTGGCTAAACTCATAATTGATCTTGTCGATCCGTTTGCGCTTAATACTTAAATAATCCTTGAACAAAGCCAGACGTAAACCTTTAGCGAGTAGACCGTATTGAACTCCTAAGCGGGATCCAAAAATATGGCCTGACCAAGATTATTTCTGGATTTTAAAAGGGACTGTGGCCTCTGTGTTTGTTTCGGCCTTTACCTAGTCTCGGAATAGTTTTCACCTGCCTAACGTGAGGTAGCGTAAATCTAATGCCTTTTTTTCATTAAGAAGTAAATTATGAACATTGTACCAATTAAGTACTTTGAGATCGCGCTATTTACTTCGTCAGGAACCAGCTGCTGACATTTAATTATTTTTAAAGTGAAGTATGATTGGCAAGGAACACTACCTAGGTCCTTATAAAATATCATGATTGTCCTGAGGTAACTTTTGAGGTAACTTGGTATAACTTTTTATAACAAGCTCCCCTCTTCTTTGCTAGATTTGAATTTTAATGCGTTTAAAGTTAAAGTTAAATCCACCCTCTGTTCAAAGGCTTACTATTCTGTCAACGACTACTTAAACGATAATAATTGTTGGTCGCTGTGATTAACATAAGACAATGTTCATGTTCTTTCACCAGTATTAGCTTGACTACTGACAGGTTATATAATTATATTAGTTCATGTGTTGGTTTATTTTATTTGCCTGTAGTATGTTTTCAATGTTTTGTTGGTATATAAGCCTGTGCTAGCTGAGATATGGCAAATTTAATGTTTTTGTGTTTCGTAATGTTAATTACCCACTATTGTATAGAATCAAGTTCTTCTAACTTAACAGACAGCTGTGCTGCTGGGGAGTTTGTTGCGCCACTTCTTCCCAGCGAAAGCACTAGGAAGTGGTGAAGGGCGGGCGTTTTGGGGGGACTGTCTTATGTAATTTTGACGTTCAAAAAGAGCTGACTCTCAGCCTAGTTTGAATAAATGACTTTTTGATTTTGATTTTGATTTAACGCAATTCATTAATTTAAATAATAAACCAAAAGCTATTGTGACTAAAGATGTAATTAATGTTGATCTAAAATATGTGAAGACACCCAAATCCAATTATAATCCTAATTTATTAGTGTTCGATGTTTTAGTTGAATTAAATTCTGTCTATAGTACTTGGCACAAATTTTTACAGACGGTTCAAAGGATACTCTTGGTCTAGGTGCAAGGTGGTGTATATTTGATCAAAGCTTAGGAACTACTCTCGTTTATATAGTAAACTGTAATGTATCAATAATGACACTGGAACTCATTGCAATTATCAAGCGATCTCAAAGTTGAAAGCCGTTATTCTTTTAGACGGCAAAAGCGCACTACAGCATTAGCTTAATACTCGATGTGCCTCGAGTTTCAGAGGGGCATCCTTAGACGATCCTAGCTTTTCGCTCGCTTGCTGCTTCATCGGCAACCTAACTTCATAACGACCGCTTTCTAGACGTTTTATCGTTGTTAGATAATATTTGACGCATTCCTGATCTTCCACTGATATTTCATTTTGCTCGTGAATGTCCCCAATTTGCCAAAATTGATGAATATCCGATATAATTATTATTTACGATGACGTTACAATAGAACTGTGGCTTTACGGTTCCACACAGTAACCATCCTAGCTGTGTTTGCTGAGCTAAGGGCGCAGACGACTCAGTACTTCTTATCAAACCATCTAGCATAATAAGAGCATAGGCGTTTGCCTCGAGTAACAAGTCCACTGGACAACTTGTATTAAACTCTGGATCCGCTAAATTAATATGTTCCAAATGCGACCACGAAGACTTTTCAAATGATCGATTTAGTAAGTTTTTGATTAGACTTTTCACAATCAAAACATCCTTATGGAAATTAAAGTTACTATACATAGACTGGCATATAATGCTTAGCTTGCCCGTACAGTTTTTTTTTTTTTTTTTTGTGGCTGGGAAATCTTCAAATGACTTCTCCCGCTCTGGTTGGAGCAGGAGGGCGTGTCAGACTTTTACTGACTAAAACCCACCCATGTTCCTTCAGCTGCCCGTATGCCAGGGGCCGCGGTATCTCTTTCGAACAACCCGCACCCCTAGCAGGAATCGGCCCTTGCGGGCCCCACCAGCTGCTGCTGACGTCCTCCTGCGACGGGTCAGTACAGTGGCCCCGCCGCCAGCCACTTTTCGGCCGCAGGGGATAGGGAGAGCGGCCAACGCTAAACCGACACTCCTCTTCCCCTGCGGCCCCACCGCGTCCGCCATCAAACGGTGGCGGCCCCGTCCAGGCTACGGAAGGGAAGAGCGCTACTCAGAAGTACCGGCACTCCTCCTCCGCCGCAGCCTGTAACCCTCAGCCGCGATGCCTCCCATTCGACATCGCGGCCCGCCTCAGTTGCGATGCACCTCACCGCAACCTACTTTTTGGCCACTACGTCGTCGGCTTGGAGGCACAAGCCCTGACGAGCGGCCCCACCTTGGGGTTCCTCTTCGCTTCACCGTGGGAGGGTGACCACGGTTACTGAGCCCCCCCGCAACGACAATGCGGGAACCCCACTGGGGGGGTGCCCGTACAGTTAGATTCCTTTTCTGCTATTCTGGAACTATTCCATAAAAATGATGTCGTTTTAAACCTAACTGTTAAGCTGCCTTCTTTGTAATCAACGATACCTGTGAGCCCTGATCAATGAGAGCCCTCAGGACAAGCTGCGTGCTATCTGCTGCTGTCACCCTCACACGCTGTAACTAAAAGAATCTCGGTGAGATATTGCTGAGATGCGTGAACACCATTGCGGCTGCTTTGCTCTGATTGTTCTTCTTGCTTACGATTTTCACGATTCGTATTATTTTGCTGGCCATCAGCAAAATAATCATGCAATAAAGTCTATAATAATGTACTCTGTGAATAAAGTATATACAGAACACTTGAGGCATTGTTTCCAGGGTATTTATGTTCTGTGATTGTTTCTTAGAATGAGATTTGTTGCCATTGTGATTAAAAATGCAATTAAAACAACATTTCAGTTGTTAGAAGTTTTAAGTTTCATTTCCTTCGGCATTTGAAGAAACTTTGCGCAATTTTACATGGTATGCAAATGTATAATGCTCTACAAAACAATGAGGCATTTGATTTCCTGCACGTGCATTGCTTTTGAGTTCTTGGAATTATTATCGTTTGGAAATGGTTTTCAAGAACCCGCTTGTTGCCGAAATTGCTGCGATTTTTGCATGGTGTCTTGTCGTCGACGAGATGTTTCTAGACTAGTGGATTTATTTTCTAGAAAGTCTAAGTACTCTTGTAGGACTGGTAGCTCTGTAGGGTTCTGTAACGAGTCTATATACTCGGAATAAGATTCACTATCCAGTTTTTGCGACATAATATGAGCAATTAGAGAGCCCCGCGTGCTAATATCCGCACCTAGATTTTGGCGTGAAGACTCTCTAACGTGGCGTCATGCATATTTTTAAAGGCTGAAAACGATTGCTGTTTTATGTTGGGAATATTCAGGAACATATTGGCGTGCGCTGTAAAGATAATCCTCTATTGTTATCAAATCGATGATTTAGAATCTCCCAACAAACGTTATAGTTATCGGTGCTGATTGGAAGGTGCTGAATCAAACGCTCGGCTTCGCCTTTAACTTGTCTTTAAGGTATTGCATTTTCGGAGCGTTTGACAATGCGTTGTTCTTGTGAATTGCTTCTTTGAATAGATCCTTAAAAGGTATCCATTGCTGGTAGTGGTCTGTAAATATAGGAATATCCATTTGGGGAGTGGATTTCTCCCGAAAAGATGTTGACCACATTTCTGAGTTCATAGCTTTTCTCAAGCTGTTAAAAGTTCGCTCGTGCTTGGTGAAGTTATAGTCATAATCTCCTGCTACATCTTCTCCCGATTCACCAATGATTTCCCAATGAAGGTTACGTACGTACCCTGCATTTTCTACCGACTATGCAGGGTACGAAGGGCATCTTCGAACTGCCACTTGCCAACAACAGTTTCTACATCAATATTGTCGACTGCTCTAAGAAACGCTTTAAAATTGACCGACTGTTTATGAAGCAATATCGTCAAGTTTGCTGTTGGACCCTCCTGACTCGAAGGTCGGAGTTGCTGCTGGTGTTGCTGATGGTCCCGGCTGACTCGCTGTAGTTCCGGGTGCCTCTCGCTAGGATGGTTGAGGAAGATACGGTTATTTCGGATCTTATTGCATCAACTTTTCTTTATATTTACTAATAAGCTCTTAAGCTGTTAAATAATGCTGGCTCGTACTCTCAAATTCAGACATGGTAAAATATTTATGATTCGTCTGTTCGAAAGGAAGAATCTTTTCATGATTCACTTGAAAGTCCTTCCAGTACTTCTCAAGTAACTCAAGTTTACGCTTACAGTAATCTAACATCTTACGCTCTACGCTATCCTTTTTAAAATAGACGAGGAGTTTTCTTAATTTCTAATGCCCTTCACAATCTCGGATTGAAGAAAATGAAGGCTCTCCATCTCGCTGCTTGTGTTAGAAAATTGAACGATCTTACTTGGAAGAATCCTTTGTCGCTGCTAACCTGACGAGGTTTGCTCCCCACGTCAGTGATCCGCTGGTGTCGCTAGAGTGAGCTGTGAACTCACTGCTGCTGGAACAGTACTCCCCGAGCACCGCCTTTGCTGATACCGCTGAGAAAATATATTGAGCACTCCAACTCAATATACTGCCGCTAAAGTCACTCCTAAAGTCTCGCTGCTAAGGTAACCACAAGTCACTGCTAAGCAAAGCTAAGAAACACTGCAATGCAAGGTGTCACTAGTTCAGTTCAAGTGCATTTCATGAACCATCAGTCCCGAAAAACTAAAGTGCGACCGCGAAGTCCTTGAATCCGGCTCGAAGGGCCAAAATGTATGGGCGCGACCTATTTGGTGCCTGGTGGGATTCGTTACGCTGCTAAGTTAAAAACTCAAATACTTAACTTTAAAAGGTTTATTGCTGAGAGCTAACAATGTAACGTTTAGGCTAAGCTATCGCTAAATGAATAAAACGATGGAAATGAATGCATCCGGTTGCTGTACGTAATGCACTGAGCTCGCGGCGTACTTAGTGCGACCGTATTGTATCGCTAGGTCAGCAAACATGGTCGATTGCAATTATTGTATCGAACAGTATTTATAGATCCGGGAGATCTTTTTCTATTGACGTTAACTCTCTGAATTCTATTACTCTGATATGAAGTAAAAAATTCCAGAACTGTGTTCCGGATCCTGTAGTCTTCGTTAAATTGGTCAAAGGAACTTAGAGGCTGGTATTAATGATTTTAATGATTCTAATCCTGTAAAAGCATATTCGTTACGATCGCGAATTATATTAAACATACAACCGCAAAAAAAGTTTAAAAAAAATTGTTTCACCTTTGGGCACGCCACGTTTGCGGCGGTAAGTCCCCTCTTTGAGGAGTGGATTGAGAGGTACCACGGCGTTCTCACCTTCCGCCTGACGCAGGTCCTCACCGGACACGGTTGTTTCGGGAGATTCATGTTTCGTATAAGGCGGGAGGAAAGCCAGGGGCGCGGGTTGTTCGAAAAAGATACCGGGGCTGAAGGAAAACGGGTGGATTTTAGTCAGAAAAGTCTGACACGCGCAAAAAGTAGTACCACCTTCCACCTTTTAGCGCAAACTGAAAAGATTTGATGGGTAGCATAATAAATATTTAGGGCTGTATCCCAGCAGTGAGAACACTATGGCAGGCTGATGATGTTAATAAATGTTTACAAATATCTATCATCTAACAACAAAAGCTTGTAAAAGTGCTCCATTTGAATGCTCCATAATCTAGCTAGATTCTAGATTATAAAGCAACTGAGGAATTACTAACTCATCCAAAATAGTGCATAGCCCGCTAGTTTCCGTACACGTAACAAGTCACTCTTTTTACCACTTACTATTATTTTTAGGCCCCGACGCAAAAACAGAGGTGTTATAAGTTTGACCGCTATGTGTGTGTGTCTGTCTGTGGCACTGTAGCGCTTAAACCGGTGAACCGATTTAGGTGCGGTTTCTTTTTTGTTTTATTGGTTTTAATCTGTGAGGTTATCATTGATTTTATGTTAAGCCCTATCCCTTACATTTACTAAATAACTAATAATTTTGACATACCGTGTGGTGGAACTCTGCTATACAGTTATTCCTAGTGCAGACACCAGTCTCTCACAAACTAGTGTCAAATAGTTTTTAAGCTTTTATGTCATTGTTTGCGAAGAGAAAATTATTTGAATTTGTGTAACACACGACCACACGACTAATCATGTTGACGTATGACTTAATTCCTGGGGCCCTGTCAGGGCCTGCACCGAACCAGCGGAGGTTCGTGTGTGCGGCCCCGATAGGATCCCGCTCCGAACTGTAAACTTACTTCTCTTGTATTATTAGTGTCTCTGCTTTTTCTATTCTATACCTGTCTTCTTTTTATTAAAAAAGGCACTTACTATTTGTGATGCATCTTTCTGGCAGGTGGACAAGGGCTCTGAAAACCCGGGATTGAGACGAATGAGCTGGGTTAACGGTATAATATGGAATGAGCACACAAGAAATGGCGTGAAGTATGTCGATTCGTCTCGTGATTATATTTCGTTTCGTCCACATCAAAGACTACAATCGTTTTGGTGCACATCGAATGGTAATGGTAACCCTGATGGCTCGCTGGCAGCCGTCCTGTCATGTCAACGCAAGTAATGTCAATTGTCAAATCGTGTCATGTCTGTCACTTTTTATTTACCATGTCATGAGTTTCTTGGGTGGATTTACGAAATTTTATATCTGTGTTAATTACCTTGAACATATAATTAATTATTCCCGTTCTATAAGACAAAAATGGTATGGAGGACAACTCTACATCTTGTAAAAAGCCAACATGGCAAAACTGTGTTCACTGTCCGAGACTTCTTTTCACTTCTGCCACGGAATTTGAAAGGTTATACACATATTATTTGTATTTATCGCTTATCTAAAGTAATAAGCACCATAAGAGCGTTGCTTCACTCATATGTTTTGTTGCAGGCATGTTCAAGAGAAGCACAGCATTAAAGAGGGATCCATCATACTCTGTCAGTATGGGCAAAATGGAATGTGTTCGTCTTTGCAATTTGGTGATTTGCGGAAAGCAGGCTTTAAGTATCACGTAAGAGAGTACCACTTATATACACAAGACTCAAATGATGACTGGACCTTCTACTCTTCCTCTCAAAACCTTCCAGCAGTATTAAATGATCCTAACAGAGGTAAACAGAGCAATTTTTTCACGAAGACGTGGGGCGACAGTTTTATTGATAAAGTTGATATATACCCTAGTCCATATTTACCTGAAATCACATTAGCACATTTTGAATCATATTGCAAAAGAGTTGCTAAAAAATATCGGCGTCATTGTAGACTAAAAGAAAGTATACCAGTCAAAAATAAAACACCTGTAGTAGAAAATGTGTGTGAGGTACCAAGCATATTCTATGAGCAATCACTGCCATTAAATGATCCAGATGTATTTAGCCAAGTTTTTCCTAGTCTGTGTAATTCTGAAGAACCCAGTATTGATATAAGAGCTCTCCAAGAAACACTAAGTACATACCTAGATGTTATTGAGATGAAGATTTCTAAACAAGTAGCTCAAAAATCAGATGCATTTTTTCATGCAATGCTATCTCATGACACTATAATGGAACAGATGGCTAGAGCAGTAAAAACAGTTAGAAAAACCAGACAAAATATAACACATGTCAAGGGAAACTTAACTGAATGTCCACTAAAATTAGCGAGTTTAACAAAAATTAATCACAATCTGAATAATGTCCATGATCTTTTAAAATTAATGGGTACAGTACAACAGACACAGCCGATGATACAGCTTCTTTTGAGTACTTCAGACTATGTAGCTGCCTTGGACTTGATCAGTTCCACCCAAAAAGTGCTATCTACACGCCTGTCTGGTATACAAGCATTTCGTCATTTATCTCCACAACTAACTGAAATGAAGAGATTAATACACAAAATGCTAAGCAACGAATTTTTAAGATTCATTGTCACAGACCTGAACAGACCTCCAAAAGATGACACAGAAATACCTGAAAGGGAGAAAATTGTATCTATAGTGTCTGGAATTCTCCGCCTAAAGGAATTTGATTTTATTGATACATTCAAAATAGAAGCGATGACATCTATTCAAACTACAATCAAACAATCCGTAATAGAAATAATTTCAGAAAGGGATGGAAACACAGAAATTGTTTTGAGAGGATCTACTGCTGACAATACATGGCTTTTGTGTAATGAAGGTATAACATTTCTGCAGAAAGTTACTCCAAACTTAATTTATTTATTTAAAAGAATCTTATCCTTAAATAATTTGATATTGGAAATTACTCAAATGGATGATGTTACTGGAAATGATAGTGAAGATGTTTGGTCACCTGAGGAACTACTTTTTGTAGAAGAGAAGTTAAAGAAAATGGTTGGATCTCTTTCTGACTATTGTAATGAACGATGTGCTAATCTTATAGTAACTAAAACTGACAAGGACTATGTTTTTTCTGATATGTCCCAATTATCAATCCTATCCAAACTGATTGAAAATTTCTGTGATGAATGTGAAAACATTACTGGTCATTGTAGTAATGCAATGAAGCTAGCTCTTCGAAGCTATGCAATGAAGTATATACAATGTTTACATGCTGAAAGGAGGACTCAACTGACTTCTGCTCTAAATGTAGAGCGATGGAAAGCTGCAGATGTCCCTTGTGAATTACAAAGTGCAATCAACAATATACATGACACAGGTGAAATACCAAATGCTCTAAAATACGACAGTGGGAAACCTGATGGAAAATATTTATTAATAAATAAGGAGAGTTATGCTGTTGTTGCCACAGTGCAACTTTTAATCAAGATCTTGCTGGAATATTGTGATGCCACAAAACAGTCTCCTGTCATCGTTCAGTACTTGGTACACTGCATGTTGGAATTAATTCGATTGTTCAATTCTCGGTGCTGCCAATTGGTATTAGGTGCTGGAGCAATACAGAGCGCTGGCTTAAAAACTATCTCTACATCAAACCTTGCTTTAGTATCTAGATCCCTGCAGGTTGTCATGTGGTTTCTACCTAAGATAAGAGGACTGCTAGAAAGACAGCATTCAAAAGAATTATCACTGAATGGCTTTAGTAATATAGAAAGTGATATAGTAAGCCATAAGCAGGAAATAGAGAATAAGATTTGTCTCATAGTAAGTAATATGCTTGCATCTCAGCTGACGGGGTGGGATGCTAAACCCCCCGTTCCATCTCAAACATTCCGAAATATTTCTAAACACTTAGTTAAATTACATGAAGCACTTATTGATATATTTCCTAATGAACAAATAAGGACCATTTACAAAAGAGTACATGATAACTTCAAAGATAAACTCAGAGAACAATTAGTAAAGATGAACATAGTTGCGAATGGTAGTCCTCAGCATGGTGTAGTCACCTCAGAATTGACATTTTACTTGCAAACCCTTAAAACACTTCGGGTGATAAACGAAAATGATGCAGAGGACAATATATTGTATGATATTTGGTTGAATTAAGTTACACGTAAGGTATAGAGAGAATATTCTGTAGCCATTTTTGTAAAAATACTTATTGTTTTTAAACACCATCTATTTATTGTTCTAATTAAAGTGTATAATACAATGATATGTCATTTTAACTTTGGTACAAAACCAACCTGTAAAAGGCCAAAGAAAATTTCATTGTAATAACTATTATTAATTAAAGAAACTGATGTGTATTATGTAAATAAACTGTTTAATAAGTTTAAAATGATATAATTACGTACGTACTTACATTCAATATTCCTCTCTACAGGAGAAGTTTTCATCTGGTGTGCAAACTGTAACCATGAATTCAGCATATCATTCTAGACCCCCCTACCGCAGAAATTTTAGGTCGGTTTTACAAAAAAAAAAATCAGCTGTTTCATAGAAAATTGCAATACCTACGCGGTTAAAATGTATGGAACAGCTGATTTTTTTTGTATTACCGACGATAAATTTCTGAGCTGGGGGTCTAGCTAGAATGATATGCTGAATTCATGGTTACAGTTTGCACACTGGATAAAAACAAAAAAAATATTCTCATCTGAAAGCCGTAAAACAGGTCGTATGCCACTTTGCTCTTAAGCTTAAGATCGCTCACTACCGTTATTTTATTTTTTTGTTGGGAAATCATCAAATAACTTCTCCCGCTCTGGGTGAAGCAGGAGGGCGTGTCAGACTTTTACTGACTAAAGCCCACCGGTGTTCCCTCAGTTGCCTGTGCCAGGGGCGCGGTATCTTTTTCGAACAACCCGCACCCTTGGCAGGCATCAGCCCTTGCGGGCCTCATCAGTTGGTGCTGATATCTCTTTGAGGCGCGCGTGGAACACAACGCGCCGTCGACCCGGGCTTGGTCTTTACCGGACAGCGAGCTACCCATTACTCGCCGTCCGCAAGCCCGCGCCTACGGTGGCCGGGAATCAGCCTGGGATTCCCGACGCCTAGGGCGTCCCCTGCGGTGACTAAGGCCGTGAGGGCGCATATACTGCCTCTCCCTCACGTGCGCCGCTTCCCTCTTCGCGAGCAATACTGCTTCGCACCATAGCCTGGACCAGGGCCGGACGCGAGATCGCCGCCGCCGATCGCCTCCACGAGGACACGGCGGTGCTCCGCCCAAGCCGGGTAGACCTCCACCGTATGCTCCACCGTGTCCTTAGGGCGATCTTCGCAGTGGAAACACCCGGGCGTTTCCTCCCGCCTTATCCGAAACAGGAACCTCCCGAAACAGCCATGTCCGGTGAGGACCTGCGTCAGGCGGAAGGTGAGGCCGCCATGCCGCCTCTCAAGCCACTCCTCAAAGAGGGGACTTACCGCCGCAATCGTGGCATGCCCATCGCTCACTACCGTTAGAATGTATCGTTTATGTGGCAAATTATGTTAAGTAGCTTAGAAGTTATGAGGAAACAGATGAATATACATATATACCGGTCTAAACCATAACCCTCCTTTTTGCTTCGCCGTAGTCGGGTAATAACATAAATCACACCAGTTTTCCCCAAAAATTGGAAAATATCTAAATATAAACTGGAAAAATAAAGTTAAATGTCCGTCCTTTTTGCGATTGTCTGACTTTACATTTGGAAATGGTAACTCTATCCATTAGCGCTGCAATTTTCTCTCGTCTATCATATTCCGACACGGGCAGGGATGTCCCTCCCCCAGTTTCTATTTTCCATTTCGCTACGGAAGCTTAAAATCAGACGAATTGAGAACTTCTTCCTTTTAGAAGTCGGTTATAAAGATACCTGAAAGAATCTTCGAATTTCCGTGTAATTTTGATTCGGATGAAGAGAAACTGGCCCTAATACAATATGTCGTTACGTGTATGTAGGTACATTAACTTATGAAAAGTTTTCATGAACCCTTTAATTTGAAGAGTTCAAGTGAAGCGATTGCGATAAAACAAAAACTAAATAAGTCCGAGTAACACAATATTTGAGTATAAAAGTTAAACATATTGGTTTCGTACTTTTGACGTGTTATCTGTTCTAATCAAACAGACAACATTTTCAAAAATGGTAGTAGGTAATGGTCCTCCATCCTTTATCACCCCAACATTTTTTTTGTTAATCTACAGAAACGCCTTGTCTTCAGATTCATAGAAGAAGATATATAGAAGAAGTAATAGATAAACTTCCCTCGGCAGCCTTCCATGACCATCATCAGACCCACGATGACAGTCATGCCCCGCTATGTCTAAAGGCTTCATGAATACTACATGGAAATTGTTCTACAAGTGTCGCGTCGCGCCTGTCTGAAGAAGCCTTAAAGTTATCATCAAGATGAATGAAACCCAAACACGATGTAGCTGCTATGAACCATGCTCTCTCGATTCCCTTTGGTCTCCATTAGGTATCTAGGTCTGTATTATGAGTTAGTGTCATTAGAACTACCTACATTATGTGTTCCAAGTTATAACAGAATCGGTTTCATTTCGTGAAAATTCAGTAGTCAATCAACCCCTATTTTTGTACCCTTAGTGGATGGGAGGATTTTATTTTTCATTTTTAAATGGAACCAACTTCGAAGTATAGATACCCAATCCAATAAAAAATAATAGTCATAATCGGACTACTCTGTAAAAAGTTATGCGAGGTCATACATAAAAAATATGTCGCATATGGATGGTCGAATCCGCGGTTTTACATAACCACTAGCCGTTTTACATAAGGGAGCTGTTACAAGTAGCGGTTTTATAATACAGTGAATTCGACATTCCATCTGCGTCATACAAGGTGTAACAGAATAAACGCAAGTCCTGAAAGCAGTTTGTTCATAATTGACAACTAAATAAATTTCAGATATTTTTAGTGCAGTTTTTTTTTTAATTATGTATTGTGCCATACCTACCGCCGATCGAGCCAAAGAAAATTCAATATTAATTCAATAGAGTAAGACTCAATTTTAAATGCATAAAGTAATGCTAGGGTCAACACTATTTTCTTAATAATATCAGTTGCTTTAAAAAAAACATTTTGGCCACTGTATTAATAATTGCTAATCATTAATTATTGCTTTTAATCCAATACTCGATTTAGGCTGTATGAGGTCTTGCGTTAATTATTACGTTGTATACACGTCGACTTGAGAACCTCCCCGTTTTTATTCGTCGGTTAAAAATGAATCTTTCGTCAACTACACCGGCAAAACAAAGTCACATAGTTTTACCGGACATTGAAGAACCCTGTCAATCTTGTCAAGAATATTGCTTTTTATCAAAGTACTAGGTAAATAAACTATCTTACACACGGCTACACATCAAGCTATACATTTCCAGTTTACGCTGATCTCGCACTGTACAGAAATCCTATAAAATGCGAGATCAGCTTATAGTGGAAATATATAACTTGATGTGTAGCCGTGTGTACTAGAGGTGTGTAACTATGGAAACGACTCACTGATCCGGATAATTGAAGTGATTCAAAAGATTGGTTCAGTAAAACGTTTCAAACGCATTATTTGTGTCTGAAACATTACTTTGCTCTGTGCTCATTCCATCCGCGCGACGCTTCGCTCGCGAGGCGACGGAGCAGTGAACGAGCGAGAGAGGGAGACTGAGACACACTGAGTTACTTATCTATTGACTTGCGAGTCGCGAGTGAGCGGGCGAATCTATACAATCTATCAATGACAATCTATACAAATCAGAAAGAGATACCAAAAGAGATGTGTATCACTCATACTCTCACAGATTTTCGTTGTCGTTATCCATGCACGTAAAAATGACCACTAAGGGGCTTACGTAGCAAATACTATACGGTCGTTTTTTGCATATAATGTTAAATTATATTCTTTGAACCGATGATCCAAATGAAACATATCTGTGTTTCGGATTTCAGATCATTTCAGTGATCGAGATGCAAATGTTCCAATCGCAAAAATAATACACTTTGACCACCTCTAGTGTGTACCTTTACACAATTTTTTTTTTAAAGTTATTTCCTTTTTTGAGATATCTCTCAAATAGAAAGTCCAGGGTAAGTAGGCCGATTTTTCTGCTCCTAAGTATAATAAATAACCGATTGTAATTTTTTTGTTATCACGTTCTGCATTACCACCTTGTCACAAATAGTAAAGTCAGCAATATTTGATTTGCTTTTGCAGGAGGTATGAAGGTTTTAAATGTTGTAAGTACCCAGTGGCGTAGCTACCGGAGGGCTAGACGGGGCAGTGCCCGGGGCCGCCAAGCTCAGGGGGCCCCTCGGACTGACTTACAAACTATAAATTGTACAGACGCCAGCACATCAAGCTACCCCAAACTGTCAAATTTTCCCAATTGAACATGAACCTTAACTGTAGGTAATAAAGTTGAAAATCTATCAAAGAAATTTGACAGATTGGGGTAGCTTGATGTGCTGGCGTCTGTACTAGTGAAAATTTATCCCACATTCGGAATATAAATATACCAGATTCCAGGAACGCGACTTTAATAATGGCAACTTATTTGAAAAAATACAGGGGAATTCCCAACAAGTCTCTAACATCTTTGTTTTAAGCTTGCGGGGAACTCCCCTGTATTCTTAGGCTGGTTTCACAGTCGCGCCGTCGAACAGCGCGTTTCAACAGCACGCTCAAGGCGGACCTATGATACCGTGTTTACACAATCGTGTTCGCCATTCGCCTCGTCACTCGACGAACATTCGACAAAACATTAGTATACGAGTGCCGCCGCGAACTACTGTTCACACATTCGCGGGGTGAATTATTTTGACATTCACACACGCATAAGGAGGACGTGAAAATAATGGCGGCATGCGCGCTACATCCTAATGAATTTATACAATTGTTTAGATATCCTGCGTAAAAAATAGATATAGTCTATTTTTAACCGACTTCCAAAAGGAGGAGGTTCTCAATTCGTCGGAACCTTTTTATTTTATTTTTTTATTTGTATGTTCCCCGATTACTCGAAGATGGCTGGACCGATTTGGATATTTATTTTTTTTGTTTGAAAGGATATACTTCCCAGGTGGTCCCATGATCATCAAGTCAGGATCTGATGATGGGATCCTGGAGAAATAGAGAGAACTCTTCAAATTTTATAGGCACACTTGAAGCAATTTGTGTAGTTTTTAGAAGAGTACTTTCTCGGAGTGGTACCATTTCAATTTGGTGAAGATCTGATGAAGAACTTCGGAGATAGGCAACGGAACTCCTCAATAAATGATAGCAAATGGACAGGGATTGCTGTAATCTCATGTCTGTCAATTGTTTACACCAGTTAATAACATAACATCACGCCGGTACGCTGTGAAGGGGTAAGCACATGTGAACCACTAAAAAGTGAAAAATAAAAAACTTTTTTCAAAAAAATAAACAACCGACTTCCAAAAAAAACACTAAAAAGTGAAAAATAACTTTAATTTCGGAAGGCGGTGACAAAAAATTAAAATACATATCCAAAGTCACCGACTTCCGAAATTAAAGTTATTTTTCACTTTTTAGTGTTTTTTTTGGAAGTCGGTTGTTTATTTTTTTTATTATTACGATGTTTTGGGTTCCAAATGAGCTCTTCCTTTTGATAAAGTTCTAGGAATTCAAAAGCAGGGCCCCAGGGCCTAGCTACGCCACTGTAAGTACCTAAATTGTTTTTGTGATGGATAATTGGATACTATTTAAATATAGCAATCTATCTTAATTTTATCGAGAGTTAAAAACTTTTTAATAATGCCTTTTTTATTGTATAGATAACAACATAGAAAAATATTAACAGCCATTATGATTTCAATGGAATTATATTTTCGACCATTTATGGACCAATAATAAAAACAAGAGTAATATTGAACTGTGTTGTTGTGCCAATTTCGTTTTTTTATCACATTTGATTCTTTGGCTAACATTCTAAAATAGTAAAACCTTAAAAAAGCTGATATGGTCACATAAATAATTTCATAAATTAATATACCTTACATAACTATTTGCTCGCTAATATTAACTATCATAGAAATATGACGCTAATGGATATCTTATTAAAAAAGCTATACAAGTGCAAATAATTTGAAAAGCCATAAGCTTTGTGGTCAGTTGTACTTCAGATATTGGCCCTAACTTAATTAAAAATAAATTAATTAAAGTCATGTTATTTATAGTTATACTTTCATTATCTTCAGTTTTATCAATTAAATGTAAGATGGTTAACACACGTAGTATCAGTTTGGTTAATGCAGTCATTTCTTGTTTTGCGATTATTGTTCTGCTTGCATAAAGTAAATTTGTCTCTTCACTGTACTTTGGTAAGCGATGTCTTGGGCATGGAATTATGTGGAATAGTTGAGGCACTGAATACAGAAAGTTTATGATTTGTGGCAAGAAAAATAGTAAAACAGTTTTACTGAAGTGACTCAATATAGCTACAACTGCAAATGTCATTCCAGAAACGTAACAAAATGTGTCCCCAACAAACACCTTTGAAGGATACCTGAAAAATAGAAAAAGAAACATTTATGTCATAGCAATCACATTATTGTTTAGGTAAGAAAGTTTATTTGATTGTGGAATGTCTGCTTTGGATCATTTCTAATTATTATAAATTCCGCCTGTTTTATACAACATGTAAACACTTGAAGTGTGTTATTAATTCAAGGCCATTTCACAAATAAAAGGATAAATATGATTATGAAAGGAAATATGTAAATATATTTTAAGCATGCAATAGCTTACCAATTATGTTTTAACAATGCCAGTGTAGTTGCAAGGTAAGGTATCATAATATGTAATGAGAAAGTATGGGCTTTATACTGATCCCCTCTCAATTCAATAATGTCAAAAATAATAATAGAAAAAGCTATGATGACAGACTGCCCAACTTCAAGTCCATTAATGCCAGCCAATATGTTTATAGCATTTGTGCAGAATACAGCTAACATCCCCATGTAGATGTAGTACAGAACTCCTGAAAAACAACAGAAAAAGTTTAATAAAGGTGGACCACATTTATCAAAATAAATTTATAAACAAACAGTACATACCAATGTTGATGGACACTCCCAACCATTGCCTCAAAGGAATGGGGACTACAAAAGTAGTGGAGTTAAAGTTCACATAGTAAACCACAAGCAGAGGTAGTGATGCCACTGTGGGCAGTAACAGTTTATATCGCCATCTCAAGTCCAAAACATCATCAGCGAAGCCAAGAAGGAGCATGCAGCAGATGGATAACAATCCTGCCAATAGTTCTGCAAACTAAATAAGAACCATAACTTATGTAATTTTATACATTAAAGTTTCATTGTTTGTTACACCTTCACACTAAAACAGCTGACCAGATTTGGATAAAATTTGGCAGACAGACCATGACTGGTTACATAGGCTACTTTTCATCTCGGATCGCAGACAAAGTCGTGGGCAACGGCTAGTGAACTTCCTTAATGTTAACTATTAGACAACAACAAAGCAATTTATACTGGTTTGAATTTTTAATAATCTCTTACCTCATTGTGAGGGAAGTGCTGTGTGTCCATCAAGCCATTACCAAAGACAATTGGTACAAATATAAAGCTCGTAATTAAGAAGACGCAACCAGATACAACACCTATCGCTTCTGGGCTGAAAATAATGACAAGAGCGAGTAAGAATTAGAGCTACAGGCTTTCCATCAATTACTTCATTGAACTCCCAAATAAAAGCTCATCAAACTTAGTAGAAACTAAATAAATTATATTTCATTTACTTACATTTTTTTCCTACTAGTTTTACATAGATCTATTCCAAATAGACCGGCTTTAATGAACAAGTCTGTAAGGTTGGGTATTAATTCATCTGTTACGAAGAAGGCTACCGCCGACAGTATCAATAATATAAATATTTCCCACATCTTACAACTTATTTATTTATCTACTAGTTTCATTAGCAAATAGATAAAAACAGTAAAATTGTACGATTTTTCGTTCAATAATATTGAATTGACACTTGACATGACAGTTGAGTGGCCCCCAGGCCTCCAGTGACAGACAAGGGGTGCTTTCCGAATTAGAACACTATTGCTGATATCGCTCACATCAATAATTTGCGTAACGGTTAGTGAGCACTATTAACACGTTCACAAGCGTTCCGTATTGTTGACAAAAATTACATCTCTTAGCTGTCAATGTGAGCGCTGCCAGCGATATTTTTAGCGCATTTCATGACGTCATCTACGACGGTTCCCGGAATATCGTGATCGCGCTCGCGCACGCTAATTCGGAATGGGAATGGGTGTGAGCACGCCCAAATCGATTTTATCACTATTCGGAATGCAGCCAAAAGTTCACAAAAGTGACAGTACAGGTACACACCGTCCACAAGGTAATTTGTGAGTTGGCTAGGCCACTAGGGTTGCCATGGTGATAACAATAAAATCTGATTTTGCGTGTGATAACTGATAACAGGAGTTTTTGGCGGGATCGCGTTGGAACATGTCGCACGAATTTTCATTTTCATGGAATTTAGTGAAATAGCGAATTAAATTGTATAATTTTGATAGTGAATTATTCAATTTAGTTACGTGTGAGTGCACAAGTGTAGTGAAGGTGAAAATAAGTGACTAACGTGGACTTTTCGTGTTCCCCCTGTTGAATTATTTTGATGGATTGCTAACCAATTTTGTGATAGAAAATAAAATAACCTTTGGAGACGCTACGACTCATTTTATTAAACAGGAAGTTCTGTCAAAAGTCACAGATACAGTGTTGCATAGATTAAAAATTAAACGTAACTTAATCAATATATTTGTTGTCTTTCAACACCCCCCCTCAACAAATATTTTCTACTCTTTACATTTTTCTTAAATCAAACACTTTTATTTACTGTGACAATTTACCTCAATTTCACACCAACTTAATACACAAATCAAAGTTTACATTTATTTTACATTTGTACTTTGGACTTAATAAATGAACTTTAGAAAGCAGAACACAGTTTTATTTTAATACCGCAATCCTAAATTTTTGAAACAATAATTTACCCAAAGGTTTCGTTAACACATCTGCAATGTTATCAGAAGTATTTATATATTTTAATGAAATTAAACCCTTATTTACTTGATCAACTATGTACTTATATTTTATATCTATATGTTTCAATCTTTTATTGTTTTCAGAATTGTAGGCTAATTTAATTACAGACTGATTATCTTCATATATAGTTATGCTATTCAATGTAATATTTAAATCAGTCAAAATACTTTTTATCCACTTAACTTCAACAATACATAAACTTAAAACAATATATTCAGACTCAGCAGAAGAAAGACTTACACACATTTGTTTTTTACTACACCATAGTATCACACTGCCGAATAGCTTAAATATATAACCTGATGTGGATTTCCTGTCATGTATGTCACCTGCCCAGTCTGCATCAACATACCCTTCCAAAACCGTATTATTCGCATTGTATACTAATGAAAGGTGTAATGTGCCTGCAATATACCTTAATATTCTTTTTAGTGACTTGTATAATAACTGACTGGCGCAATGTTGAAATCTACTCAAGAAACTGACCGCTACACATATATCTGGTCTAGTACCACAAGCTGCATATAATAATGAGCCTATTAACTGTCTACACTTTGTTTCTATTTCAATACTTTCTGACTTTTCTCTTTGTAATATCTGAAAATTAAAGTTTTGATCAATTGGGGTAGAAACTGACTTACAGTCCATCATTTTATATCTTTTGAGTATTGAAATGAGATACTTTTCTTGATTTAGAGTGGTTACACCTTTTTCTTGACTTATATTAATGCCTAAATACATTTTTGCTAACCCTAAATCTTTCATATTAAAGTTTTGACATAATTGTGTTTTAAATTCTTGTAACTCTTTTTCTTCTGATCCAAAATAAAGTATATCATCTACATAAAGTAACACATACATATATTTACCATTTATATTTCTGTTATATAAACAACTGTCATTTTTTGATCTTTGAAAACCTTGCTTTATCATAAAATTATCAAATTTTTCATTCCAATATTTGGGGGATTTTTTTAAACCGTATAAGGACTTGTTTAGTTTACAGATTTCTCCAGTATGCAGTTTAATATACACTGTTTCTTTTATGTCACCATGGAGAAATGCTCCTACCACATCCATTTGAAAAACAGATTGTTTCATCTTGTTTGCTACAGCCATGAAAATTCTGAATGTTGCTAACTTTGCTACAGGGGAATACACATCTAAAGTTTCATCTTGTTGCTGAAACCCTCTAGCGACTAACCTAGCCTTATATAGTTTCCCTTTATAAGTGTCTTTAATTTTAAAAACCCATTTAGTAGAAATAATGTCCGCTCCCTTTGGTACTTCTTTCACAACTGTATATGTATTGTTTTCATTTAATGTATCCATCTCTTTCTTAATTGCTTCTTGCCACTTTTCTCTATCATCTCTTGTCAAAGCTTCTTCATATGTTACTGGTTCATTATATGTTGCCAGAACACTAGTATCATAATCGTCTAACCATTGTGGTTTTATTTTATTTCTTAATGGTCTATTTTCTTGTTTCTTCTGAACACTTTCCTCTTGATTTCCTTGTCCTTGGTTGCTTTGTGCACTCTCTTCTAGGTTATCCTGTGTTTGATTTTCTGGTTCTTCCATTTCTTCTAAATATTCTTCTATCATTTCATCATCAGTAATATCCTCTTCATAAGAACTGTGATGTTCTTCTTCTACAGGTCTTGTTCTTTCCACTTCTTCTTCTAAATGTTCTAAGGATGCTTCAGGTTCTGGTTTGTTTTGTGATTCTTGACTTTCAATATTTTCTTTCAAAAATACTACTTCTCTTTTGATTTGAACATCATTTTCTTCTGGGAAATATATTCGATAGCCCTTTGTTACCTCTCCGAACCCTACAAATACACCTGTTTTCGATTTTGCATCCCATTTTAATCTTTTTTGATCTGGTACTAATACTGCTACTTTTGAACCGAACCTATGCAAATTTTCTATGTTGAATAAATCCTTGTTATACCACAACTCATATGGTGTTTTATTACTGACCCTACTTTTACCTGTCCTATTTAGAATATACACCGCAGTGTTAACAGCTTCTGCCCACAAACTTTTCTTTAAACTACTACTTAATAACATTGTTCTAGCACATTCTGTTACTGTTCGCATTTCCCTTTCTGCACACCCATTCTGTTCTGGTGTATATGGTACACTTCTTTGGTGTACAATACCTAGCTTATCTGTCAGCGACTTCATGTGTTCATTAACAAACTCTTTACCATTGTCAGATCTAATAGTTTTGATTTTATGACCTAAATTATTAATGACATACTGTAAAAATTTCTGTATGCATGTTACAGTTTCAGACTTGTGAGATAAGAAATAAACTGTTCTAAACCGTGAATAGTCATCCTTAATTAACAAATAATAATTTGCACCACCCAATGAACTGACCTCCATAGGCCCACATAAGTCCATATGTAAAGTTTCACCAGGTTGTTGACTTCTGACCTCACTTACAGGAAAAGGTTGTTTATGTAACTTACCTTTAAGACATTCTTCACATGTAGAGACATTATTATCTGATGGCACATTAATATTACTTCTCTTTAATATATTTTTAACCTGTTCTATGTCCTGATGACCTAATTTACTATGCCACTCTAACAAATTATCATTGACTTTACCAACACAAGCATGATAATTATTTTTGTACCTAAATTCCATAATATATAACTTATCTTTTCTACTAGCTAATGCACTTGCCTGATTATTTCCTTTTTTCTTAAAAATACAGTTCTCATTGTTCATTTCCAAAATATAACCTTTATCAGTAGCTGAACTGACTGAAAATAAGTTATGTTTGATATCTGGCACATACAAAACATCATACAGGGTTGTATCAATCCACTTATAACCATTATATGCTTCTAGACATATGTTGCCTGTGGCCAATGCATGAATGGTTGTACCATCACCTATAATAATTTGTTTTGGTGATGAGAAATCTTTATAATTTTCAAAATATTTAATATCATGGCACATATGTTCTGAGGCACCACTATCCATAATCCATACATCACTACTTTGACATACTTGTGCATTCAAGGCTGGCGACAAACACACATGAAATGCATTAGTATCTTTATTTTTATTGGCCATTTCTTTAGAATTTTTTGGTTTATTTTTGAACCAACACTCTCTTAAATCATGACCAGACTTTTTACATGAACTACAATATTTATTATTTTGAGTAAATTTACCTTTACATTCAGTCTTGAAATGACCTTCTTTACCACACTTGAAACATTTTCTATTTTTCTTAAATGCTTGGAGAGCTTCAGAGCTTGTTCGGCTCTTCATACGCGTTTCTTCAACTAGCAGTCTCGAAGATAATTCTGCTAAGGTATGCTTCTCTTCAGGAACAGATTCCCATGCCGATATAAAATGATTATATGAAGCTGGCAGCACAGACGTAATCTTAGTAATCGCCATACTTGTTGATATTTCAACACCTAAAGATTTCAGCGTAGATAAAGCCTCTTCAAACCGCCCTAAAAAGTCGGTCACAGATTCCCGCTCTTGAAACTTCAAATTGTAGAACCTTTCTTGAGCAATGTGGATAGACAGATTGCCTTTTTGTTCGAAAATTGTATGAAGTTTGTCCCACACTTCCTTCGCAGTAGTACAACTCAGCACTTGATTTATTGTTTTTTCTGCTAATCTTGTTACTATGATACTTTGAGCCTTAGCATCATTATCGGCCCATGCCGCATGTTCTTTGGCCTCAGCCGGTTTGGGAACGGAGCCATCCACTATACCTAGGACTCCTCCCGCTCTTAATAGAACCTTGACTCGGAACTTCCACGCTGCCCATTGTCCCGGGTCACGTAACTTAACTTCTTTGAGATTTTCAAGAGTCGTAACTTCCATTTTTACTTTGATTCAATGCACGCTTGACCACGCGTTTCTTCATTTACCTGTCGCTTCACCACGACTATACCGGTTTTCTCGATGCTTGACCACGACTTGTTATTTTCTTCACAATCAATTCAAAAACAGTTTCTACGGTATTTTGGAAATGACTGGGCCCATAACCTGTTGAATTATTTTGATGGATTGCTAACCAATTTTGTGATAGAAAATAAAATAACCTTTGGAGACGCTACGACTCATTTCATTAAACAGGAAGTTCTGTCAAAAGTCACAGATACAGTGTTGCATAGATTAAAAATTAAACGTAACTTAATCAATATATTTGTTGTCTTTCAACACCCCCCAAAAACTCCTATTAGGTTGTTGTAAAGTTACTACCGCTTTACAATAACTTTGATTTGACTTGACTGACTAAAGACGACTATGACTGTTTTGTAACTTCGTGCTCGATATCGGGCCATTTACTTGATCTAAAAGAAAAATTACTTGACACTGGCTAAATGCACAAACCGTGTGAAGCCAAAATAAAAAAATAAAAAAATAAAAAAAAAAACTGATAACAATAAAATATGTTGTTCACTATATAGTTACTGGATCGTCTAGGGGTTTTTTTTGTTTTTATCAGAATAAACTGGCAGCATATCTAGGTTAAAAAGTACGGATTTTGGTAAAAAAGGGTTGCTTCAAATAACTCGTCTGTCAATATCAAAGTTATCTATTCTATAAATTCGCTAGAATACGGTTGCTGCTGTCAGAGATTACGTTACTGCGAATGGACTGTACATGGCTGTTGTAAACTCGATTATGGTTTAGACATTTCATACGCGGTTTATGGTTCACAGTCTTAACAATGTAATGTAATGGTAAATTTTGTTAAGGTTGAGGATATAAATATCTTTAGTTTTTATATTGCACACCCTCAAATTGAAGATCTTATCACAATTAAAAGTCTGCTGAGCAAAATTCAGGGTCCATTACTTATAATGGGTGATTTTAATGGCCATCATTATAGATGGGGATCAGAAATATGCGACAATTTTGGTATGGGCCTAGTGGATATATTAGATGAACTCAACCTATGTGTGATCAATGACGGCAGATCCACACGTAGGTCTGCTCCAGGACAGAATAACAGCTGTGTTGATTTGACATTCTGCTCAGCTAATATAGCTAGCCTTTTTAATTGGAGTCGCTTGAACCTGACCTATGGGAGTGATCACTATCCCATTGTGGTTGAAAACCCTTCCCAGTCTATTCCTGAAAAATCATCCCCGCCTTTGTTAAAACACCAGCTGAACTCGGTGGATTGGGACCTTTACTCAAAGATCTTAGACTTACGAGTCTCTTCCCTTCCACCTATTAATCCTGAGTCTGCCCACGAATGCTTTTCCTCATTTTCCAATATAATATCCTCCACAGCAGATGATTGCTTCCCTCCAAAAAAACCGCCAACGTGCAAAATTCCATCCCCGCCATGGTGGGATAGGGACTGCTCTGCCGTGATCAGGGCTAGGAATGAGGCTGAAATGAATTTTAACTCTGACATGAACCTGGAAAACATTATTGCTTTTCAACATGTCTTGGCTAAGTCCAGGAAATTACTCAAAAATAAGAAGAGAGAAGGATGGCAGAAATACTGTAGCTCACTGAGTCCATCCACTCCAGCTTCAGTTGTGTGGCGTAAATTGAAATCCTTCAGAAATAGTTTAAAGCCCCCCTCTGGGAGCACATTATCTGCGGATCTGGGTAACCAATTTTTTTCTAAGCTTGCTCTAGTCTATGTGCCCCATATTGATGAGTGTGCCGCTTCGAACTCTCAGATGATTTCAGATGATCCTCTAGACGGGCCATTTACTCTTAGTGAACTCAAATCTGTCCTCGCCCATGTGAGGGATTCTGCTCCTGGAGTGGATGGATTCCCTTACTCATTCATTTCTAAAGGTGGTGATAAGACCCATAAATATTACCTGGACATAGTCAACTACTGTTTTACTTCCGGTTATATTCCTCCTGATTGGAAGGCTCAAATCATAATCCCCATACTAAAACCTGGTAAAGATCCTAGTGATCATTGTTCATACAGACCAATTGCTCTATCGTCCATTCTTATTAAACTTTTAGAACATTTGATTAAAAACCGCCTAGAATGGTTTGTAGAAAACAGGAAGCTGCTGCCAACGACTCAATTCGGCTTTAGGAAAGGTCTGGGTACAGCTGATAGTGTTGGTACCCTCACATCAGAGATCCGGCTGGCCCTTAGTAGAAGTGATTCTGTGGTAGCCGTTTTCTTAGACATCTCAGCTGCCTATGATTCTGTCCTCCTTCCAGTTCTCAGGCAGAAAATGCAAGAGCTGAGAATCCCGTCCTAGCCGGGATTCTCAGCTCTTGCATTTTAGTAGAATTATTTGTAGTATTTTTTCAGATTGCAGTGTTCAACTCAGGATTCCAGGGGAAAGCTTTGAGCCAAGGTCGGTTTGGAGAGGTCTTCCTCAGGGATCCGTGCTCAGTCCCCCTTTATATAATATTTATACCTCGGATCTTCCTTCTTGCCTAAATTTTAATTGTAAAGTACTTCAATATGCTGACGATATTGCATTATTGGTCTGTGACAGTTCTATCGAGGACGCTGCTCATTCCATGAATATTTCTTTGTCCTCATTAAACCAATGGCTCTTAGGTCACGGGTTGTCGTTAAGTGCTCCAAAGAGTACCGCACTTATTTTTACACGTAGACGCCTTATCCCCCAGGTTAACATTAATATTGACGGTCAACCTATCCCAATTGAGCAGAAGGCCAGGTTTCTGGGGGTTACCCTGGATTACAAATTGTCGGGAGTGGACCATATAAATAATACAGTTAAAAAATGTGAACGCTCGGTTTCGGTCCTCAAGGCTTTGGCAGGTGTCTGGTGGGGTGCTCACCCATACACCTTAAAAATAGTCTACAATGCGTTGGTAAGAAGCGTAATGGATTACTGCAGTTACTTAATTGAGCCATGTAACAAAGAAGCCTTACGTAGACTGGACTCTGTCAGTCCAAGTGTCTTAGGATCGTTATTGGTGCTATGAAATCCTCCCCGATAAATGCTCTCCAGGTGGAAAGTGCAGAACCTCCACTCAACCTTCGTAGACAATACTTGGCGGATCGTTTCTTGTCAAAAGTTTTTTCTCTTTCGTCCCATCCCTTACTCCCCATTTTGGAACAAATTTACCTCTCTCTTAATGCGTCTTCCTACTGGAATAATAAATCTCTTCCATTGATGAATAGGTACAGATAACTTAAAAACCTCTCCTCTCCTGTTTGTCAATACCCGTCTCTTCCGGTCTTTTCTTCCGCATATGAGGTGGTCCATTTCAGGCCAAAGGTCGTTTTGGGACTTGGAATCTCTAAAAACTCCCAGGACGTAAAAGGCGAATTCGAACGGGCCATTTCAAGATACTGGGAGGGTTGGAATTTGTTTTATACGGACGCATCCAAATTGTCTTCAACAGGATGTACAGGTTTTTCAACATATTTTCAAAATTCCAAAATAGCTCTTTTATTTCAATGTCCCCCAGAATCCTCAGTATTTACCGGGGAATGCATCGGTATCCTAGAAGCCATCAATTTTATTTTAAACCATAACATTAAAAATTCAGTCATTTTCTCAGATTCTCGCAGTAGCATTCAAGCTTTGGCTCAAAACCAACTTAAATCTAAAATTCACAGCAAAATAATATTTGATATTCTTATTCTATTATTCACTTGTTCGAAAAACGGTTTAAACATTGAAATAGCTTGGGTTCCCAGTCAGTCGGGTATAGGTGGCAACGAGTGCGCCGACTCACTAGCTAAATTTGCTACATCTAACCCGGTGGATCGAAAACACTACATGGTGCATAGTTATGACTCACGGACTGACACCAAACATAAGCTGTACAAATCGTGGCAAGTAAGTTCGAAACTCAAGGGGGCGTACTACGCCAGTATTCAACCCTGCATCCAGAGGAAACCTTGGTTTTTTAAATGTCCCAAACTGTCCAGAAGAACGATTGCAACCCTGTGTAGACTGAGACTTGGTCACTGCTGTAGTCCAGTGTTTCTAAATAAGATCCGTGTTCGTGACAGTTCCCTGTGCGAATGCGGTCTTGATGATGGAACTCTTGACCATATATTTTTCTCTTGTCCATTAAATTCTCAACCTTTTGATTTATATCGTAAGCTTTCCAAACTTAAAATGCCCCTCCCTACTAACTTCCATTCCGTCTTGATTAACTTTTCCCCTAAACTCATTCAAATCTTATCTATTTTTTTAAAAGCTAATGAAATCAAAATGTAGTTTGGTGTGTATTCATAGAAACTTTGTAAATATTTTATGTAGATTTGTGGTGTTGTATTTGCATATACTAACGAAAAAAAAAAAAAAACTTTGTCTACTAACAAAAATTGTCTTGTCGTTTCAGCTGCTAACTTATTAATAGACTACCTACCCCGAAGTGCAAAGTTCGACGGCTCACCTTACTGCGTTGCCGTCACCACTTGACACTGGCAGAATAGTCGGCATCGGCTCAGTTGCCAAACAAGGAAAAAAAAAATGGTAAATTAAGTCCATAGACAACAAATTTCACGATCTAGGTTCACGCCCAGTGCCTTTGCGCTAGGAACGCACGGCTACACATCAAGCGATAATTTCCAGTTTAGTATGCTGATCTCCAACGACAATATAGCCTCTTGACTGTTCATAAGGGCGACTCAGGCTCACGACACATAAATGAGATTGAACATAAGTTAGATGACAATATGAGAGGCTATTTTAGTTTTGATCAGTTATTGGATCTCTGCATACGCGTTTATTTTGATACTTAATCAAACATTTCTGCATAAATAAAAACATTTATGAGTTCCTGTTCAATTAAATGGTGTAGGAAATCGTCTAAAACATCCAGCTATAAAAACGATGGCATAACTTTTCATTGGTAAGTAAAATATATTTATAATTTTATAATATTATTAATAAATTGCAAGGCTCAAGCTAAACTGGTTGTTTACGTAAAATGGGACAAAAAAGTATACCGCGTTGATGTCTTTTTGAAAAGTCCCTTTCTATCATTAGGGTATTGTCAATACGTCTGTCTCGTTTTATTTGTACTAATGCTGTACTGTAGTGATAACTTCAAAACAAAGTCGAAATTGATGATAAATAATGGTAAAAAGTCATTTTACATTTTAGATTTCGAAATATTCCGGAATTGAAAGAATTTGAATTTCATTTATTATTTTCTTCGTCCCTCGGACCGCTCAAGTGGTTTAATTCTCTTTGCTGACTCCCATTGTATAGGGTTTCCGTACAGTGCCGGATCAGCGTTAACTAGAAATGTATAGCTTGATGTATAGCCGTGTGTACACGGCAGTGAGTTTAGTCACGGCTCGCTGGTGATTTCTAAATCCTACATCCATAAGAAGATTTGACAGTTGATTAGTCGCTAGTGATGTTAAAACCTATAGACAAAAGTCGTTGTGTGTGTATCTAGCATAATCACGCTGACTGCAAGTTGACCCACTAGCCGCATGCCTTTTACCAGCTTTTCCCGAGGCAAGGCGAAGGCAACGGATGTCGATATAATGCAGAATTAAGTCTCGTCGTTTAAAGTATGCTGACCGGTTCGAGTCGAGGAGTTACACTTAGGGCCGAGTTACACAATGTGGTGCGGTACCACAACGCGCCGTATGAGCATATTTATTACGATGCCGCAGTGTGTGAAAAGTGTAGTATAATAAATACAGACACTATCACATCAACCTACACCAATCTGTCAAATTTCTTTGATAGATTTTCAACTTTATCACTTACACTTAAAGTTCATGTTCAATTGGGAAAAATTTGAGCGTTTGGGGTAGCTAGATGTGCTAGTGTCTGTACAATCTTTGCCACGCCTGCTCACAACCGGTGATGCTGATCCGATGCCGAAGTGTGTGCTTACCATTTTTTCGGAATAGCTGCTAGCTGCCAGTGTCACAGACAGCTGCTATTCTGATACGTGCTACTGTCAAATGTCAATAACGGAGTTTTTGGCGGGATCGCGTTGGAACATGTCGCACGAATTTTCATTTTCATGAAATTTAGTGAAATAGCGAATTCAATTGTATAATTTTGGTAGTGAATTATTCAATTTAGTTACGTGTGAGTGCACAAGTGTAGTGAAGGTGAAACTAAGTGACTAACGTGGACTTTTCGTGTTCCCTCCAAAAACTTCTATTAGGTTGTTGTAAAGTTACTACCGCTTTACAATAACTTTAACTTTGACTTGACTGACTAAAGACGACTATGACTGTTTTGTAACATCGTGCCCGATATCGGGCCATTTACTTTATTGAAAAGAAAAATTACTTGACACTGGCTAAATGCACAAACCGTGTGGAGCCAAAACCCAAAAAAAAAAAAAAATGTCAATAACAATCATCTATTACTATACTCTATGATAACAATCATGTCAGTGTCATCTGTCATGTTAGAGTTGTGTTTTTTATGCAAGTGCAAAAATATTTTCATTTTTAAATGAAATAGTTTCATGTTATCCAGTCTTGATTATATACACCACACATACTTTGTAAATAATCTGGTTTAAACCAACCAATCAGCTGTCGGTCACTATCTTTCAAGGGAATGAGTACCATGGATGAAATAGAAGATGAAGCGAAAGCAGCAGCCGAAAAGATGGTGATGAATATGATGCAGAGGCCAGGACAACTTGAAAAAGTATGAAGAGGACTTCAATTATGTTACTATATTAATTATCTCTCCTTCTAACTACTCAATTTGTTGGTATCTTTAGTGGGCGTTGCTAAATAGAACGAACCCAAAAAACGATTCTTTTAATATTTAAAGTATTGGGACTATTATTCATAATATTCTGGTGTATTTGTCACAACGCCTATACCTATCAAAATATGTGATATACCTAAAGTAAAGTTTTGTTACCACTTTTTACTGCAGCTTGCAGTGGTAATAGGTATGTAACTTATAAAGGGCACTTTTCAACACGCTCAATGTGGGTTTGATGCCGTTAACCTTTGGCTGAGATGTAACCTTTTAACATTAAATGTTGACAAAACAAAACTTTTAAAGTTTTCTCTCCGAAAGGTCCCACACTTAATTGATAGCAACTTAGAACCCATTCTGGCCCACTCCCATACTTGTAGTCGTTTAAGACCCTGTAACTGTCCTTCCCTTGATCAAGCAAGTACTATTAAGTACCTCGGCGTCCTAATAGATAGCAGACTTAATTTTTCTCCCCACATAGATCTTGTTTCTTCAAGGGTTCGGAAATTAATATATATTTTTAAAAATCTCAGACGCTTAACTAGTCCTAAGGTACTAAAAACTGTTTACTCCGCCTTATGCCAATCACTATTAGTATATTGTATAACTTCCTAGGGCGGTGCGTGTAAAACAATAATACTGAAACTTGAGCGCGCTCAGAGAGCGCTTCTTAAAGTTAGTGCGTTCCTCCCATTCTTTCATCCCAGTACCGACCTTTACAAAACCTGCGAAGTATTAACAGTAAGACAGCTCTTTATACTTCACACTGTCCTCAAAATGCATGGTTCACTGACGTATGACCCTGCAGCGTTTCAACAGAAACGTAGGAAACATACAGTCTGCGTAAATAAAACTTGCCACACCCATTTTGCACAGAGATTTTTCAACTTCTTAGGTGGCCATTTGTACAACAAAATCAATCACACCTTAAAAATATATCCTTTAACGAAACAACAATGTAAAATAGTGGTCACCAAATGGCTTCTAGGCCTTGATTATATATATACGGAAAAAACACTAAACATTTTAAAATAGAATTAACATACCGAAACACACCTACAAGTTAGCGTACATAATCACACCCATTATCTACACTACATACACCAAACACATTCCCACCCATTACCTACACTACACACCACACTTTCATACCCTACACCCACACTACACACACCTCTCGCATTCATTTGCATCACTCACCCGTCAAGTTTTTAGACTTAAGTACTTATATCTCCTTTTATAGTCTAAGTCATTTAAAATTGAAATTGTCATGTATTTGATTTATACGTTTTACACCTAATTCACCACGGAAGAGCACTGATTTCCAAGATACAGGTTCTCAGCTAGTTTGGAAGTCAGGAGTTCATATAGTTTTAGCGGTCTACTCACATACATTATTTGTAACCTAGTTCCTAGGAATATTATTGTATTAGGCTATATTTTTATTGAGTCCAAATAAACGTTATTATTATTATTATTATAAAGGGATACTTTATCAGTAATTCCTCATTTAACATAACAGATAACATTGTTTTACCTGTGCCCAATCCATTAAGTCATTAAATGTATTTTACTTTCGAAAATTTACAGGTAATTATTTATATACTTAATCAATTGAGCACAGGAACTAGTAGGTACTTACGATAAAAAAAAAACTATTGAACTAATTAAATAATACTTCAAAATAAAATAAACTTGTTTATTCATTGCTAAATCAATCCTAGGTGGAACATTACAAAAAAAGAATTACTCACAAGAAAGCGTCTATTGAGGCTCAGCTGAAATCAGCTGTGCAGGGCAAACTAGATGGAGTGAGTGTTGGCTTGAAACAGTTGCAGGAGTGTTTGGAGGATGTGCAGCAAGTTAGCCTCAAGTTAGTATTATTATTATCTACTGCTAAGACAAATTATACCCATTACTGTCTATGTTGGTTAGTCAACCTAAAGCAATATAGCTGTATGGCCTATATTAAGCTGCGAATTTGTATATATACTTAGACCATTTAACTTTTTATATTTCTTCTTTTATCAATAGTTTACAAGGAAAGAAGTTACAATTTATAAGTTGTTGCCTTTGAATAACTTTCTTTAAAATTTTTCGTACTGTGTAACATTAGCTTTATTCCTTTATAGTTCTTGCACCATTTGCATGGCACCCACACAATAAGTGTAAACATAATAAAATGTTTTTGAAATATTATTTAAAATCATATCATTTTTACAAACCTAACGCCTGCTTTCTAGACAAAATCAACACAAAATTTTGTGATTGGTTATACTGAATTTTGGACAGCTAATCGGATCACATAATTGTGAACCTGATAAAGAATTATAATAAAATTATACTAAGGCTGATTGCATACTCTCTGTATACCTTTGTAAAGCCAAAGGGATGCTTAATCAATTAAAAATGAACTTCACTTCAGGATGGATGAATTGGAGGACCTTTTGAAAAGTGTGCCACCCCTAGTGGCGTCACTCCAAGCAGTCAGAGAGGAAGACTCACGTCACTCACAGTATGTCACAGCCATGGACAGTCTGAAGCACATATTTACAGTGCCAGAAAGTGTGGCCAAAACTAAACAATGGATAGGGGAAGGCAAGCTTCTGCATGCTCATCAAGTAAGTGTGTAATGTTATGTCATTTGAGATAATGTTATCTAAGTTTTATATTTTATACTAGCTATGACCACAGCTTCGCCCCCATCACTGTCAGCAATTATCCCAAGGGAACATGCTACAGGGACAAAAAGTCTATGTTACTTTCACTGGTAGGTGTTATAGGGATAACATTAGCTATCTGCCAGTGAAAGTCCCGTCAAAATCGGTCCAGCTTTTTGGGAGATTAGTCAGATTTTTATTTTTGACGCGAAGACTTCTTTTGTAAAACATGTAAGATTTCAAACGCTAATAACTACGAGAGTTTTAGTGCTAGAGTATTGTTTGAGCATTTGAAAGTTAGGTTATATTTATAACAATTTTAAAGCGGGATATAATTTGCCTATGACGTCACGCTGCGCGTGCATGCTCATGCGCGCGACCCTCTATTTTTCATAATGAGTCGAAATTCTAATTCGTATAGCGCAAAAGCGTGTTTAGTTAGAACACTAATTTTGGAGTCGTTGTCACGAGTTACCAAAGCACTACTAGGGCATGGAGAGAAACAACAAAAATATTGGCCAAAATAGAGTTAAAAATTAATTTGAAGTTGACAATAGCAAAATGACTCCATATATCGTGGCATATCGGCCATAAATATGCTCAAAAATGAAAAAAAAATCCCAATCGAAGAAAGCTCGCATTAAAAATAATGCAATAAGCCCAAAAAACCTAGTACCGAGCAAATACAATACCTGCGGCAGTGCCTTGTTGCAAATAACAAAATATTTTAAGATGTTGTCTATGTTTATTCAATTAAACCATTTACAGGCACTTTTGAATTGTCAAAAAGCCGATCAGTTGGAAAGTTGAAGCTAGTTGCCCATTCTAAAACGTAGATCTCTATGGAGAAGACTGGGCAAGAAACTCCACGGACACTCTTTTAAAATCAAGTTGAATATTACAAAATCTTGGGAACATTATTCTTTGTGAGAACAATGTAAAAAAAAATTATAAACAATTCTAAATAAAAGATAAAAAATAAGCCCTGGAAGTTTGGAGATGACCAGTCTTGACAGCGCCCGTTCACGAACTTGACAAGTGGATCAGCACCATCCAGCTTAACTTTTGTAGGGAACCAAATGATCCAACACACGCGCCACCATCAGTGAGAAATTTAAGTGAGCATGACATACTCTCAACTGCCATGCTTTTTCAAGTCAACGTACATCATAACAACACAATAAACGGATGCATGGTACTCACATTTACAAAATTGAAACAAAATGCTTCTAAATTATACAAAACTTATAATATTGGCTGTGTATCTGCTCAAAACTGAAAAAAAAAAATAACCGGTGAAAGCTTACTTCATAAGGAATGCAATGAGCCTTCTAAATCTACGGGCGAATACAACGGTTACAACTGTATCGGAAACCATAGGAACTTTTGTTACCAAACCCTAATTAAAACATTTTGTACGTTTTCACGAAAACTAACGGCGCGGACTCCAATTGCGCCTGCTTAATTTTTTGTATACTTAATTATGTAGCATACACAGATATAGATATCTGTGGTATTATGTATGTTTATATAGAAGATATAGATATATAATAATCACGGAAATAAAAGGAAGTAAAAAAGTCCCTTTGCCTACAAGGTCTTGTAATAGGAATGTTTGTTTCCACTTTCAGTGTCTTAATGATTTGGAGAACTCCAGAGATGACTTACTGTATGAGCTGCATAGGCTACCAAACCAATCATCACATGATAAAATAATGCTGAAGGCGTATTTTGAAGATGTTGAAATGGTGTCCAATTTGCTTGAAAAACAAATTAAACTGATTTTAGCGCGAACTTTGAATACTGTTCGTAAAGAGCCTACTGTTATTGTTACTGCACTGCGGATTATAGAGAGAGAAGAGAAAAGGGATCAAATGGCTTTACAGGTTGATAAAACCATTATTTTCAACAACAAAAAAAAAATGTTTATACCTAATATAAATAATATCAGAGTAACTACCTACTTATTTAATTTATTAAAGTTTTTATTTCAATCTACAGCAACAAAGCCAAACCGGTTTTATGCCGCCGGGCCGTCCTAAAACCTGGCGAGCCAAAGCTTTTGAAGTTCTAGAATGTGCCGTCGCACAGCGAATAGAAGGTACGCGCGTCGACGAGCGTGAAGATAACAAGCTGTGGCTGGTGCGATACTTGGAACTCACCAGACAACTCATACTAGAGGACTTGAGAGTCGTCAAAACATTATGCGTCCCCTGCTTCCCACCCCACTACGATATTGTGAACAAATACGTCAATATGTACCACATTTGTTTATCTACAAGTGTAAGTTTGTTATTTACTTCTTTGTTCATTTTTGAGCACTTCAGACTGTGTCCGGCAGCACCCAGCTTACGGTCAAATACTTGACAAATACAATTAAGATATCTTTTACTACAGTCTAAGTAATATTGACCTCAATTAGTAGGTTGTTCATGTATAGGGTGGAGTTTTGAGACGGGAACATACCGAGCAGCTATCTTAGCCTTTGTAGCTAAGTACATGAAAACGTTATTAGGAGGTTGGCCTTAACTTTTTGAGTAATTCCTAACACATTATCCTAATATTTTTAATATTATTATTACAGCTCCAAGATGTAGTAACTAATGGCATAGAAGGTAATGAGTATGTCACCCTTCTATCATGGGTATTGAATACCTATCCAGGACACGAATTGATGGGTAATTCAGAGTTAAATATTGATGTATCGACCTTGCCACCGTTGCTGAGTAAGGAAATGATGCAAAAAATACAGGATGAATACTTACAGGTGAGTTTTTAGATGAACGAAAATAATTGCTGTGACACTAGATGTTTGTGAAGTGATGGTATTAATAGGTCGAGCAATTATTAAACAAATTCATTACCTTCATCTCAGCAACATATTACCTTTTTACAAGCTTTTATTTAACTTGCAATGTATGTATGTAACTATGTTTGTCCGGGTGGACTCTAGCAACTCAACTTTGAAGCAGATATCTGTAACCGATTGTGCTGAAATTTTACATGCTTATGTATATCGCGTGACAATGCAATATTATGATGACATGGAGTTGAACTGATGCTGGAGCTGGAAATTGGCTATAGGAACTCCGCAATAAAACGACACAACCCCATCGAGTTTGGGCTCGTTTGATTTGTATTGACGAGTATTTTGATCCTATATGATAACCAGGGTCTGATGCTGGAGCTGGAAGGTGGCCATAGATACATAACACTTTAAGTGCTCCAAACAACACGTGTGTGGGTTCTACGAATTATTACCAGCTACGTAATGGAAAAATGCTGCTACGAACTACGCCGTAGTGTATACCGCATCAAAAATACTCATCATCATCATCATCATATCAGCCGAAAGACGTCCACTGCTGGACAAAAGCCTCCCCCAAAAGGGGGGCATTTGCCATAATCGCCACGCTTCGCAGGCGGGTTGGCGATCGCAGTATGGTGGTCAAATGCATAGAGAACGCTGCTGCCCATTCTCTAGTAAGTCCCTTAGTCGCCTTCTACGACACCCACGGGAAGAAATGGGGTGGTGCTATTCTTTTACGTACGGCACCACACAGAACCACTAATCCAAAATACTAAAATGATAAAAATAATATTAAAAGAAAAAAAAAACTTTTTAAAACAAGCTTTTATTATTACTTGTTATTAAAACGTATTAAAAAGTTAAAAATAATTTAATTTCAATTATTAAAATAAAAGCGTGTTACATATTGACGGTTAAAAATTGGTGTAACATGCTAATAAATGTTCTTTATTTCTCCTGCTATCAAAATGTAATACGCTTTTATTCAAATAATTTAGTACAAATAGAATACAATATATATAATATATATACAATAGTTTAGTTTATACAATAGTATTACTTAAATATGTTCTATTAAAATTTGTAGAAAATGGAATCAAACTACATGGAATGGATGGAGAAAACTTTGGAGTCGGAACGCGCGGAGTGGGCGGGGCAGCGCGCGCCCGATGTGGAGCCGCACTCCAACGCGTACCACACGCATGCGCCCGTCATCATCTTCCAAATGATCGACCAGAACCTGCAGGCAAGTCATTCTCATGAATCTGTTCACATAATAAATAAACGTCGCTGTTCGTGTCTGTCTCTGTGACCGCGTTGTTCTTCTAAACTACACCTCCGATTTTGACGCAGTTTTGCCATAATTTTGTGAATTTATCCCGTAGATTTATGCGTATAACAAATATATATTAAACTTGGACATAATACAGAAATCTCGATGTTTTGCCAAGTCGTAAAAAGCCTTGCGTAGCAGGGGCGACTCGCTTGTGTCGCTACTACAAATTAAATTCCGTTCTGAACTGCCGTATGATCTAAAAATCATACAGTAAAATATCGTACCGTTTAACACCGAATGAATGTGGGCTTAGGCCGCTTGTGACTCGGAATGTAACGTACGTACGAAGTACATTAGTACATATTACCTCAATGCGTCCGATTTTCAAGTAAATGTCACGTGATCATTTGGCAGTATGGAGATTTTTTTGTGGTCTGTTAAATTCCACGTAGTGAACACGCGGCCTTAAATTGGCACGTAATATCTTCCATGACTTGTACAGGTGACTTTCAAGACTCCTGGAATCTGGAAGTTATCAAATAATAGTTTCATAATGTTACTGCTTAACCACTATGAAAATAATAATGTTTTATAAATATAACCTTGAACCTGCAGACAACCGACACCGCGACCGTTTCGAAAGCGACCTTATTTAACAACTTTCCATGGTTCTTTTTCTATGTGGCTGATTTACGTGTTTTTGCAGGTTACGGAAACTATAAGCAAAGATATAACGTTTAAGGCGTTGCTACTCAGTATTGATCAAGTTACACGCTACGGGAATATGTACAGAGATGGGGTCATACAATTTAAGGTGAGAGTCTGCGGTTTTATCGTATACAAACGTTGTTGGCTGATTTCTCCTCTACCTGTTCATCATACGTCCAAAATTAAGTATGACATCGATTTGTCTCGTCGTCATCTATATCTGTACATAAAAAGAATAGTATTTTTAGACGCCGGTTTATATGCAACACAAAATTGTCAAAATATGCATCATGAGTGCTCAAAATATGCAATGAAATCGCAAAAAGTGCCAAAATATCCAACTTCTAATTTTAACAAGTACTACAAAAAAATAGGTACAATAAACTATAATAAATTACTGAACTTTTACTTCATTTTCAACGAGAACTTATTTCATAAAAAACATATAAGTACTCGTATAGGTATGTATACAGGTACGATTTTTAGACGGGGCAGAACAGGTAGGTTACCTTAACCATTGTAGACACCTAAAAGTCGTTCCTTAGTGATCACTTTCGTTATGAAAGGACTTCTTTTGGAAAATTTCGTGCTTCAAGACTCAGCGGTTTAGGCTATGGCTTGTCTGTCAGTGAAAAAAATTTTTGTTTTTTTTTTTTTCCTTTTTGGCAATTGAGCCGATGTCGACTATTCTGCCAGCGTCATGTAGAGTCGGCAACACAGCAAGATGTTAAGTTTGTTATTGGTGCCGATTCTGTTGTACACCGAACTAAACTAACTAAACTATCACTAAAATTCCTTACTTTTGGCTATGAGAATCTTAAAGCTATTCTGCAAAAAAAGATCTCTAAAGGAGAAACCCGTTTCTGGGCCCAACCGTTACACGAATCAGATATGTACCATAAAATTCGTCTATTTTTCTTAATTAACCCATTTAAATCTTAGCCTCATTAGCAATGGCCAAGTGTAGAAAAATTGTTGATTTCTGTTTTGTTAGCTCTAATCGACCTTTGTAAATCATTGTATCACTTATTTCAATAAACGTCACTAACTTCACAAACGCTCCCATTTTATCAATAGAGCGTACCCTAAAAATAAGATCGATTTAGCGGAAATCGAAACTGGGTAAAATAATTAATAAGACTCCATTGTTTTAGTGTAATTAAATAAAATTTAGGTATTAAAATTAATGTTAAATAAAAAAATCAGGAATCTAATTGATTTTTAACGTAAGCATTATTAAGAAATCATTAAAATAAATAAATAATCGATAAAATCGATTACACTACGGATTACACTAGTAAACGGTAAATGTCAATGTCGATCAATTGTCATGATTGTAATGTCATGTCATACACTTCGTATTTTTGTGCAAGTGAATGATTTTTCCTTTATTTCTTAGGATTTATTATTTCATTAGACCTGTGCTCGAATACTGGACTCCGTAATTGATTGCCTTTTAACTAACCCTCGCTTGAACATTGGACACTGGAACCTGCCACTTTTGCTGGACAACCGGATCTGTATATTGCTCTTTGACGACTGGTTAATAACGATATCATGACTATGAGTGTTAGTCCAGTAAGGATACAATAATTTTTCCACATAACCTTCGATAATTCTAAAGTTTTTTATTTTCTCTGGGTGGATAACTTTAGTGAATCCAGTGCTACGTACAAAAATGCTAACAGTTTAGAGTTATGCAATAGGTATGAGGTAGGTATTTCCTATTATTTCGCGTTAGAACAATAATATAAAACTTAAATTAAAATGCTTTACTGATTCTTTATTAATACTATCTAAACTATATATTAGTGAAAATGCTAACAGATAGGTATTGTGGAACAATGGAAAACTGAAAATGTCCCGTAACTCATTCAATAAAAAATTTAAGTTTTTTAAATCATCTCCTTTACGGGCATAGGTATTAGTTACACCTTACAACAAAAGTTCTAACAACTAAGTAATATGCTGCACAAGCAATTGTATTTTTACTTTACGATATGCGCAATATTGAATTTAAATTGATAATTTTGCGCCTACATATTCGTAATAATAAACTCTACTACCAAACAAAAGTTTCAACAAATACGTGCTATGCCTTTTGTTTAATAAATAAAATACAACTTGGGTATTGCGGGGCGCGGTACAGGTACCTACGATAATGCGTGCGCCGCCGCCGCCGCGCCTTGCGGCGAAGTGTGGTGACACTCCACTGCGGAAATGCAGACGTATTGAATGAGGCACGAAATCATTTCATTATCGTCTCTTCTCAGAAATCACTAGGTACTCTGTTCCGGTCCGTGATTTCGCCCGTGTGTAACTAAATAATCATCAACAATTATCAGAATCCCGTCACTCCCGTCTAAAAAAGACTGTTTTGAAAAATACGCTATTGTTCTGTTCTTTATTTCAAACAACTTAATAGGTAGGTACCTACCGACCAAGATCGTAATAATTATGTACACTTTCACTATGTTGCTACTTGTTATAGTGATAGGGGAAGGGCACAGAGACAGAAAGTGGAGATTTCGTTACAATTTTTTTTTCGGGATAGTTTTCCCGGGAAAAATTCATTTATATGTATTTAATATATTAAAAAAATAATTATATTGAAGCGGTAAAATAATTGAATTCAATAAGGAGGTACCTGTTTTTGTTCCATCATTTTAAAAGTATTAAGTGATCTCCCGAAAACCGAAACAAGAAATTCCCGAAAAAAAAAAAGATTGTCGTAAGGAAGTCTACACTTTTTGTCTCTGCTACTCGAAGTTTAGCTAAATACTGTCTTCCTATTGTGATGTTTGAAACATGGTGCTTTGCAATTTTCATAGAACACTAGTGCCTTTGGGTACAATTGTAACTAAATTACAGTTTCACTTTCTAGTATGGCGGCCATCACTTTGTTACGTTAGTATCTACTGTTCTGAAATATTACGTATCAAAGTGTGGCATCTGCCAGCCTTCCTACGATATACTCCCAACACTAGTTTACGATAAATTTACTATGTGTAGTAGGAAAGTGTGATAACGGCAATGCTGCTATTATGAATCAAGCTCCTGAATAAGGAGCAATAAAATAATAATGCTATTATAATTTTTTATTATAATCAAAACTATAGAACCAAATCAGTCATACAGCTGCATTTTGTCAATAGCGAAAATAACTAAGACATAATGCACAACACCCGAATATAAACAGACTTACGTATACGAATTAAGAAGACCAACTTTAACTAATATGACAGTATATGTTTAACCTATATGTCAACGACCTGATTGAAGAGTTAAGCAGCACAAGAGTCGGATGCCATATTGGCGGTGAATGTTTAAATAAGCTCAGTTATGCAGATGACATGGTTCTGCTCAGCCCCTCGGTCAACGGCCTCAGAAAACTAATTTCCCTTACACCAATTAACCTATAATGTTAAAAAGACAGAAGTAATGATTTTCAAACACGACAATGGCCCTAATAAGGTCTTGCCAATTACTTTTAGTCAGTTTAAGTATCTCGGACACATCATAACGGAAAATTTAAAAGATGACGATGACCTGGAGAGGCAAAGACGTAGCATCGCATATAGAAGTAACATGCTAAATAGACGTTTCTTCCATTGCTCGAAACAAGTAAAATAACTCTGTTCCAGGCTTACTGTCAGTCGTTCTACACCAATCAACTTTGGTACAAGTACACGAAGAGTGCATACAACACGCCTCGTGTACAATATAATAACGCATTTCGGGTCATGCTCAACCTGCCCTGGCGGTGCAGTGCGACTGAGATGTTTGCTGAGAGTAGAGTAACCGACTTCTTTGCGCTCATGGGGAAGCTCAGGGCGTTGTTCTTTTCGCGTGTGGTGGCAAGTCAAAATAGTATTGTCAAAGCTGTTTTTCATACTGTGCATTTACTGAGGGAGACAAAATAAATGTACTCACCATTGTTACATTTGTTTTGGCTTCCTTGGTGTGAAATGGTGGGTTGCTGTATTGTTATTTTTCTTTACTTTGTTTTTATGTTCGTTTGTTTAGTTTATCTTTTGTTTAAATTATAATTTTATGGGTGCTAAAGCCTGAAATAAACGATTAATAAAAAAAAATCATAATAAATAAAAAAAATTACAAGTTTTACTATCATAATATAACGAAAAATATTTAAGAAGACTATAAGGGGGATTAGCATGGAAGCTATGGAAGGTTCAGCATCAGCTACAAATAATTGCTTAATGAACCTCTTTGTTATTGAGAAACAATACATACTTTATAAAAGCTTTCGTCTCTTAGTAGACGTTGTGTTTCATGTTGAATATTCCTGTTATCCGAGGTTGCACCTGGATTCATAATCTGTGCATTCGTTTAGTTAGATGACTAATTTGGACCTCGGTTGCCGAGTCCAAATCAGGCTCGCTTGTAATTATGTGTGCTGTGCTGCATGGTTTATCTATGCAGTAGACGCACATAGCAGAACATTTCAATCCGGCCTTCATACACGTACAAGTGCCTTTGCAGGTTAACTTGCACTTGCAAGATATAACTTTCAGTATATCGTCAGGTGCGGGTTGGTCGAGTGTTTTGATGGGAACTAAATAAGGTGCATCCTACATAAGGTGAGGCGATACTTCATACCTGGACAGCTTTTGAGCCTGTATAAATCTGAAGTGCGTTCTTGTGTGGAGTATTGCAGCCACTTATGGGATGGCTCAGCAAAATACCAGCTTGCTGCCCTTGACTCGGTGGAACGTAGAGCAAAAAAGGCTCATAGGTGACGAAACGTTGGTGGCTGGGCTTCATGATCCCACTATCGCCCTTTTATTACCGGACTACCACACACACTGCAGGGTACCATCCGCACTTGGTTGATATCCCGACCAGTCGTACTCAGCGCTACTTTATTTTGTTTATTTTTTTTTATGTTTGGGAAATCATCAAATAACTTCTCCCGCTCTAGGCGGAGTGGGAGGGCGTGTCAGACTTTTACTGACTAAAACCCACCCGTGTTCCCTCAGTTGCCTGTGTGCCAGGGGCTGCGGTATCTCTTTCGAACAACCCGCACCCCTGGCATGTATCGGCCCTTGCGGGCCCCATCAGTTGCTGCTGGCATCTCTTTGAGGCGCGAGTGGAACACAACGCGCCGTTGACCCGGGCTTGGTCCTTACCGGACAGCGAGCTACCCATTACTCATCGTCCGCAAGCCCGTGCCTACGGTGGCCGGGAATCAGCCTGGGATTCCCGACGCCCAGGGCGTCTCCTGCGAAGGCCACGGCTGTGAGGGGGCATATACTGCATCTCCCTCACGTGCGCCGCCTCCCTCTTTGTGAGCATAACTGCTTCGCTGAAGGAGGCGACTGCTAGCCATGCACTCTCGCTCCGTACCATGGCCTGAACCAGAATCGGACGCGAGAGATCGTGGCCGCCGATCCCTTCCATGAGGACTTGGCGGTGCTCCGCGGAAGCCGGGCAGACCTCCATCGTATGCTCTACCGTGTCCTCAGGGCGATCTTGGCAATGAAAACACCCAGCGTTTCCTCCCGCCCTATCAATGATATTAGATGACTAATTTGGACCTCTCCAAATTAGTCATCTAACCAAACGAATGCACTGGGCACGCCATGATTGCGGCGGTAAATTAAAATTAAAATATTTTTTGCTCAACACAGTACATAATCATACATTTCTAGATGTCAAGTGAATACGCAGTCCACTGTGTTGCACGTACTCAGGCATGCAAAATTATATTAAACCAATAAAATTATACTATTTCATAAATTCACCTTAATATGTTTTACAATTTCATTAATAACTCAAAATAATACCATAGAAAATGTCATAAATTCAAATCAATAAGTATGTAATGTCAGAATATATAATGTCATAATTACTAAGTAATGTCTATTACAAATATGATAATTTTAATAAAAGTAAAAACAAAACGAACTCAGGTATTCTCCCTAATTACACGTATTATTATTAGTATTACACACACAAATTTCTATCAGAGAGGTATTCATTAATTGTGTAGTATGTCTTACTTATCAGTAGATTATTGAGTTGCTTCTTAAATAAATGGGTATCGTTAATACTTAACGAAGCATTAGGTAACTTATCATAAATATGTGGTGCCATTTCTAGGAAGTTTTTACGGAATACTGCTTTTTTGTGTTGCTTACTGCTTATTTTATTTCTATGTCGCGAATTGTGTAGTTTTTCAAAAATGTGGAAGTTTGTTTTGACAAATTCGGCCACCTCATATATGTATAGGCAGGGTACTGTTAATATACGGAAATTCAGAAAGAACGGTTTGCAGCTTTCCGTGCTTGGAATACCGTATATCGCCCTCACACATCTCTTTTGCGCTCTTAATACTGTCGCCTTGTTGGTGGAGTTACCCCAGTATATAATCCCGTATCGTAATGCAGACGTAACATATGCATGACACGCCGTAACCAAAACTTTTTGATTTACCTCCTTTGAGAGATTACGTAAAGCATAGGAATTCCCCTCTTTGAGGAGTGGCTTGAGAGGCGGCATGGCGTTCTTACCTTCCGCCTGACACAGTTCCTCACCGGACACGGCTGTTTCGGGAGGTTCCTGTTTCTAATAAGGCGGGAGGAAACGCCTGGGTGTTTCCCATTGCGAAGATCGCCCTAAGGATACAGTGGAGCATACGGTGGAGGTCTGTCTGGTTTGGGTGGAGCACCACCGTGTCCTCATGGAGGCGATCGGCGGTGGCAATCTCTCGCGTCCGGCCCTGGTCCAGGCCATGGTACGGAGCGAGAGTGCATGGCTAGCAGTCACTTCCTTCAGCGAAGCAGTGATGCTCGCAAAGAGGGAGGCGGTGCACGTGAGGATGCAGTACATGCGCCCTCACGGCCGTGACCTTCGCAGGAGACGCCCTGGGCGTCGGGAATCCCAGGCTGATTCCCGGCCACCGTAGGCACGGGCTTGCGGACGACGAGTAATGGGTAGCTCGCTGTCCGGTAAGGACCAAGCCCGGGTCGACGGCGCGCAGAGCGGGAGAAGTCATTTGATGATTTCCCACCCAGAAAAAATAAAAACCAAACGAATGCACAGATTATGAAGCGAACTGCAACCTCGGAGAACTGGAATCTTCAACATGAAACACAACCTCTACTAAGAGACGAAAGCTTTTTATAAAGTATATATTGTTTCTCAATAACAAAGAGGTTTATTAAGAAATTATTTGTAGCATTTTTTTTGGGAATTTCTTGTTTCAGTTTTCGGGACATCACTTAAGGGTACTTTTAAAATGATGGAACAAAAACAGGTACCTACTTATTGAATTCAATTATTTTACCGCTTCAATATAATTATTTTTTTAATATATTAAATACATATAAATGTATTTTTCCCGGGAAAACTATCCCGAAAAAAAATTGTAACGGAATCTCCACTTTCTGTCTCTGTGCCCTTCCCCTATCACTATAACAAGTAGCTACATAGTGAAAGTGTACATAATTATTACGATCTTGGTCGGTAGGTACCTATTAAGTTGTTTGAAATAAAGAACAGAACAACAGCGTATTTTTCAAAACAGTCTTTTTTAGACGGTAGTGACGGGATTCTGACAATTGTTGATGAATAATTAGTTACACACGGGCGAAATCACGGACCGGAACAGAGCACCTATTCTCTATTTGAAATATAATTAGACATTTAAACAAACCTTTTTACAGTCCGACCAACCGATTTCGTTTTTTATTTCGTATGCATTAGGATGACATTAAAAGTGGTTACAATACCAACTGCTTACTGCATATGCCATTTATCATGCTACCAAAGCAATAGAAGTCAAAATCAGTTGAATGGACTGTACAAAAGGTTTATTTAAATGTCTAATCTTATTTCGAACGGAGTATAGTGATTTGTGCGAAGTGAGAATATTGAAATGATTTCGTGCCTCATTCAATACATCTGCACTTCCGCAGTGGAGTGTCGTCGTACCTCGCCGCACGCATTATCGTACCTACACCGCGCTGACCGCGCCCCGCAATACCCAAGTTGTATTTTATTTATTAAACAAAAGGCATAGCACATATTTGTTGAAACTTTTGTGTGGAAGCTGAGTTTATTATTACGAATATGTAGGCGCAAAATTATCAATTTAAATTCAATATTGCGCATATCGCAACGTAAAAAAACGATTACTTTTGAAGCATATTACTTAGTTGTTAGAACTTTTGTTGTAAGGTGTAACTAATACCTATGCCCGTAAAGGAGATGATTTAAAAAACTTAAATTTTTTATTGAATGAGTTACGGGACATTTTCAGTTTTCCATTGTTCCACAATACCTATCTGTTAGCTTTTTCACTAATATATAGTTTAGATAGTATTAATAAACAATCAGTAAAGCATTTTAATTTAAGTTTTATATTCTTGTTATAACACGAAATATTAGGAAATACCTACCTCATACCTATTGCATAAGTCTAAACTGTTAGCATTTTTGTACATAGCATTGAATTCACTAAATTTATCCACCCAGAGAAAATAAAAAACTTTTGAATTATCGAAGGGCATATTTTTCTGGCTACTGGACTATGTGTATTAATTTCGGAATAGCAACGGACCACTGCAATACAATAGGAAAGCGAAGATTGGAAAATGAAATGATTCTTATAACGGTAAAGCAATGGGTCGCAAGCCAAACGGTTAGTTTCCGATATTTCTATAACGCAACATTTTTGTACTATGTAATTATTTAATATAATCAAACTAAATAGTGTTATTGCTTATGTTCAGTTGTCTGTTTGTAGTTGTATTTTATAAAATAATACCAGAATGTGAAACAAATTCATATTCAAAGACATGTGACATTACCAATCCGTACTGAACCTGCATGGTTAATTATGGCCTATTCTCTCTCTCTCAGAGAGGAGGCCTGTATCCCTGCAGTGGGAATGTAATAGGGCCACTATGCTATGCTAGTGCTAGACCTAATAGTCAAATCATTAGGACTGGTACAGTGCAAGAATACATGAAGTTACAAGAGAATGAATCCCACCACGCACCGTTAGTATATTAGTTTTATTCATGGTTTATTAATAAAAATGTCATTTGGTATGTATATACATTTAAGTGAATCAGAAAGCCAGTGTAATAATGGTCAAGCTCCTACTTCAAGATTTCTCATTCACAGAATTTCTTTAGATCAGTCTTTTTCCAAGCAGGCGATGCTATAACACATCATACATCTCTGGTGTAAATGCAACCTTTAATGCAGATAAATTATTTTCAGGGGGTTGCTTCAAGTGTTGATTATCACTCTTGTTGGTGCGAGCAAATAGAGCATCGCTGCATATTCATTCGGGCCCGTTAACATCTGGTGCATCTTCATCAGCTGTCAATGAGCCAAATAGTCAGGACATTCCTCATTTCAGAAGAACCTTCAACAAGGCAAGAAACATATTCTGCATCTAGGGCTCCTACTGTTGAAACCAAAAGTAGATGTTTTGTGGAAGGATGTCGGAGACATGAAAGAAACTGGATAACAATCACAATGAGAATACAGTTACTAATCATTTCCTTTGTGATATCAATTTAACATGCACATCATGGGAATTTCTCAATGATATCAGTGATAATATTATGAACACATTTAGTGCAAATCAAATTCAAGATATGTTTTCATTAAAAATAGTCTGATTGTATTTTTTTGGATTTCGAAAATGTACTACATTTATGTGGAAAATAGATAAAGTAACTATGAGACTAGAAACATAAATCGATGTGTGGTACAGCTCCAAGCAATAGATGTAGGAAGAAATAACGTTAGGGAATTTTCTGAATTACCTACCATACAGCGAGCTTATTCTTGTATCCTTGGACACATACCAAGTTAAGCAGGCCTGTTCTTACTATGAGAAGCACATAAGAGTAAAGCTGTCGACATCAGACTCAACCTGGATGTGAAGAGGAAGAATAAAATCCAGACATATTAGTAAAAGGATTTAAATGTGTATTTCGTTTATATAAGTCGACAGTTTTCTAAGTGGAAGGAATGCTATGTAGTCAGTTGCCTCCTGCACAATTGCTGGATACTGTATTGTTATATTATGATAATCCTAATGAAGCATGTGATTAATAAAACCATTTATCACAATGTTGTTTTTTAATTTTCATATGTATTGCAATTTGGGATTAGGTACTGTAATCTGAGAATGCGTCAAATCTCCTATTAATAGATATAATAATAACAAATGCCAGCCATTCGTGATCTAAGTCGGCCATGTCTAATAAACATAGTTTTCAGCTGAGTTTTTCAGTAAGATCAATCGGATAAATCTGAAGTCACCCCTGAGCGCTTTTATGTAGGTATCTACCTAAATATGATATGCTGCAGGCAGCAGCACAGCGTATGTGCGTTCCACATTTACGTAGGAAATAAAACCGCAAAAATATATTTTTAATTACAACAAACATAACCTAAAATGTACCTAAACATCGTCTGATTTTACCAATTTGGCCATTGCTGGGAGACGTGAAAATTGGGTGCGTGAATCCTTCCTAGATGTTCTAATTTATGGCCAAATTCCAGCCCTGTAACGCCAGGCCCAAGTTTCTATGGAGTTTGGGTTTCTCCTTTAAAAATAATTTTGACACAACTAAAATCGAATTTGACAAACGCGACTCCACGTTTGCCCTACCTCGTGATCTTTTTTATAGCCGGAATCGCGCAGGGGGGGCAGCCTCAACGTGTTTTAAATGGATTTTTTTACTTTTTGTATCGAAAACATGAAAAATTATTACCTACATGTTGAGTTTTAGAGGTGTATGGAGTTTTTTAAAGGGGGTCGAAATTTTCATTATTTTTACGATAGGACACACCAATTTCGAGATATAAGCAAAAGAAAAGAAAAAAAAGATACAGTACTGTATTTGCACCCGAAGTCGAGGTGTCAGTGTGAATTTTAGTTCTTGACAACTAATTTTATTCCACACCTTTTTAATCGCGATTAAAAATAGTCAGATTTAGTTAGACAATCGAAATTTTATATTGAATAGAATAATGAATTTGACAACAACAGAATAGCAAAATTACCATTTTCACTAAATTAAAAACTCAGTACAATCTTAGTGCTGTCAAACTAAAATATAGATAAGTTGTGTCACTTTAGTCAATTTCAGAATGGGAAATCGTCGTTTGACAGGAATAAACTAAATTTTAGTGATTTTTAGTTTAGTTTAGAGAATTTTGTGACAAGAGAATCGGCACCAATAACTAGATATTTAATTAATAGAACTCTCACTTCGCGGACCGTTCCCGCGTGGCGTACTTCACGCACCACATGATCACCATCGTGAACAACAGCGAGCAGATGGTGCGGCTGGCGCAGCAGACACAGGCGCGCCACTGGCCGCCCGCCCGCCACGACCCGCCCGCTGAGGCCAAGTTCGACAAGATGCTTAACACCTTCCAGGTACTTAACTTGTATTTTTTTTTCAACCTATATTATCCTACTGCTGGGTCACACAGCTGTCCACTCTTCCCTATGTTACTTCTACGATTCACTTAAACTGACAAACAAAAATGTTTGTAACCATGATGTTATTTCTACTGAAACAAAAATCAACTTTATTGTAGTGTAATTTAAGTTTATTTTACAATAACTCGTACTATTGAAAAACTCATAAAATTAATGACGTTTTAGTACAAACTGAACTTTATTTGTAGGTGTTAAAGTTGTGTTTCCTAAATCTCATATTTCTTAACATTTTTGATATCTTAATTCCGAACGGAAAATACATTGGATTTCCCTTTTACTCTTTTCTGGTAAACAAATATGGTGTAAAAATCACGAGTTTCACAGCAATCACACACTTGCAGTTAGGTATTCACGTCTTGAACTTTGTAAAAAACAAAATGCTATGTATTCTAATTATGAAATACTTGATCATTTCTACATACGTATCACACCTCAAAATATAGATCTCATGGTGCCATATTTGTTTGTCAAATAAGACAAGTAAAGAAAAATGCACTTCCAACCTACCTGGACCTGATCAGCGAAAGTGAACATAGACAGACACTTTCGTTGAAATTCAGGGCCAATCGCGACAGTTCAACGTTCGCTACGGTCAGTGAGATCTCGATGTGTAAATAAATCTCATCGGTACAAGGTCAAGCGGCGTTCGGCGGTCAACGGCAAAGAAACTCGTGATGGCACGATAATGAACAATGATACGGTAGTTCCTAAACTAAGTGGTGCACTTTCCACAAAAAAGTTGATTTGATTGCATATCTTTCGCACCGCTGGATGGGGATAGAAATCGTGTCTATGACCATAAAATCAAAGCTTGGAATTGGAGGAGAAACACCTAACCTTGAGTAAATGAATATTTTGTTTTCTAGTCAAGCTTTTTTCTAATCCGATTACAAAAAATGTTTCACTGTTGAAAAGCTACGCTATTCCTAAATGACTATTGCGTGATTCTTTACTGTCGATCTAGCCTCCTTACTACGCAATAATGAAATACTTTTTATGTCAGAAAAACGCCCGGTTCCTGTGAAAATCTTCATGCGATTTAAACCGCGGGCGCAGTTATTTTAAATCAAGTGTAAGCAATTACTTTGTACAAAATTTTATTCTTTGGCGTAAGAACATAACAAAAACAGTCGTAAGCAATGTTTTAACAAATAACAGTTCAGTTACATTCAGCAACAGCTTAGTGGCCTTTCTTGTGTCCCCAGTGCTTGTGATCCTCATGGCCGCCCTTCTTGTCATGGTGGTGGTGGTCGTGGTGGTGCTCGTGGTGGCCGCCGTCGCCGTGGTGGCCCTTGTGGTGGTGGTGGTGGCCTCCGTGCTCGTGGTGGCCCTTCTTTCCGTGGTGGTGTTCGTGATGGCCGCCGTGCTTGTGTCCCTTGTGGAAGTGTCCGCCCTTCTTGTGACCGCCCTCGTGGTGGTGACCGCCGTGGTGCTCATGGAAGCCTTTATCTCCGTGGTGGTCGTGGAAGTGCTTGTCCTTCTTGAACTCGTCGTGTTTCTCGACGCCGTGGTGTCCCTTGGTGTCGTGTCCCTTGTGCCAGTGGCCGTGCTCGTCGTGGCCGTGGCCATGGTCGCCCTTCTCGCCGTGGTGTTCGTGGTGGTGGTAGCCGTCGTCGTGGTGGTGGTGCTTCTTGTGTCCGCCATGCTCACCGTGGTGTCCCTTGTGCCCCTCGTGGTGGTGGTGTCCGTGCTTGCCGTGGTGGTGCTCGTGGTGTCCCTTGTGTCCCTTGTGGTGCTCGCCACCGTGGTCGTGGTGGTGGTGTCCATGGTGCTCGTGGCCGCCACCCTTGTCCCACTTATGACCTGACGCAGCGGTCTCTAGATCGGCGTCCCTCTTCTCCCGAATCTCCCTGGCGGAGCTGAGGGCGGCGATAGCCAGAAGGCCCAAAGCCACCAGAAGGCTACTCCTCATGGTTGATTAGACTTGTTGTTACTGAATGATATCGGTCCACTGGTGCCAATGATTTTATATACTAAACAGCAGTGGCGATTAAGAAATTTGCAGTTGCTCGATAGTGTCAAGGTTGTTACATTTAATTCGTTGGTTTGTGGTGTTACTTTCCACTTCCTAGGCTGACACTCTTTAGTTCCGTATGTTAACTTTAGAACTACTCAACTTAATATATTTCAACATTTTTGAGGTCCGGTAGCTGAAAGGCCAAAAATCAAATGTAATTTATTTAAACTAGGCTGAGAATCAGCACTTTCAAAGGTCAAAATTGAATAAGACAGTCCCCCAAAACGCCCAACCTTCACCACTTCCTAATGCTTTAGCTGGGAAGAAAAAGTTTTGCAACAAACTCCCTAGCAGCACAGCTGACTGTTCAGTTATACAATACTGTAAAATATCCCCTAATAAAAAAATATTATAATTTTGTGACCTGTTAATCCCGGCTAATGAGATAACAATTATTTTTCTCCCGGACGTTACGAGTTAAGGCTTTTGATGTGTGATAAATTTTCTGTTACAACCTCATAATTAACTTTATTCTGTTTTCGAGAAATGCTATGAAATCGTACATGCGTAAATATACTTCCCAACTAGGGAACCCGTGAAAGGGGTAGAAGTTGGACAGAGTGCGTGGCGATTTTTGTTTGAATAACTTTGCTAAATTGTAATAGGAAAAACGGCAACGAAAATTAACGTTATGAAAATAATTGTTATATGTATGGGTCAGTTCACACCGAGACGCGACTCTGCGCGCACTTTTTAAGATAGCAAGAGAATATCCAACTTATTTACAACACGAAAAGGTATAATTTCACTACGAGCGCGTAAGCGTGTCGGAGAACGCTGAAATGCACCGCGTTGTGCAGCCCGTATACCTTATTGTAAAGTAAAAAAGATCTATTTTGTATAGTGATCTTAAAAAGTGCGCGCAGCGTCGCGTCGCGTCTCAGTGTGAACTGTCCCTAAAACATATTATAAGTACATAGACATTTTTAGAATTGAGGATTCATTTACCTATATACCTATTCAAATAATCAAATCATTCAATTTGTTAGTGGTACTTAAATTTGCCATGTCAAAGGTACGTTTTTTGACCCATTTCCTTATAATTTCATCAAATTGTTTTGGAACATATCATCCTCATCATCATTATCACCTGCCTAGCCTTTTCCCAACTATGTTGGGGTCGGCTTCCAGATAAACCGGATGCAGCTCAATCCCAGTATTTTACATGGAGCCACTGCCTATCTGACCTCTGCAACCCGGTTACTGCTTAATACGATATAGTATACACTCAATCATTTATATACAAAAACCCAGCGTCTCAAAAACGTCCGCATGAATAGGGCGCAATGGGCGCAGGTGTCAATGGTATCGTAATTGTCATCTTTCTGTCAGTTTTTTTGAACATTGCTTTGTAAAAACCACTTTAAGTGATGCGTGTAAGGTTGAATTTGCAAAAAAATGTGTTTTATCATAACTATAACCACTGATATAATAACTGGGGACAGTTTTGAGTATAACTTTAGTTCGCGACTGTGTATCTTGAGTTTTTCGTATATCAATACAGTCAGTACATAATATACAGTCAATTTTAGTACAATTCACTTGTGAGGTAAGACTCCTATGATATAATTTTACTATGTCTTTTTATCTCTCAAACATCATGCCTTTTATTATAGTGTACTATAGGTACTCCTCTGCCTAACCCTTCAGGGAATACAGGCGTGATGTTATGTTATTATCTTTGTTTTAGAGCTTAAGAAATGAAGCCGCAAAGTTTCTTCTTGAGGAAGCGTTTTTAGACCTGGAAGTCCACTTCGACGACCTATTTACAGCGAAATGGCTGCCCTCCACCATTCCAGTTGACACTATTTGTATCACACTCGACGACTATTTTCAAGACTATAATCATTTGAGAGATAAGAACTTTGAATATGTCATAAATGAAGCCCAAAACTTGGTTTACAAAAAGTATATTACGGCGATGCTATCCAAGAAAGTGGCCTTTAAAAATATAGAGGAAGCTCAGCAAGCCGCTACCAAAATAGTGAAGGAGGCGAATCAAATAAGGTCGTTCTTCAGGAAGATAGCGGCGGAGGGCGTCAACGTGGACTGGCCCTTTGAAGTCATCAGTATGCTAGCAGAGGTGAGTTCTTAAAAATAAATCCTTGCGTGTGTTTTACAGACTTATCAAAAACTATAAAAACTAGCTGTTAAAATTATGCGTACGTCTAATGTACAAGAATAATGCGTGCATGTCAATCTATACAGTGTGATACTTTAGTCAGCATCAGTTCATCCCTTGCCATTACCTATAAATATACAAGATTATTTTTTAGTCACCGTCCAAATTTTTCAGGGTGATAGTACCCGTGAAATTGAACAACTTACAATTTCACTGGTACTATCATCCTGAAAAATTTGGACGGTGACTAAAAAATCAGCCTATATATTAGATCTCGTGGGTGGATGACCAGACTGAACTTGCAAGTTCATTTTGCTATTATTATTTGTTAATTTTCTTAACAATCACAAAGAAAATATTACCTAACTGTTTGTAAAGTGAGTTGACCTGGAGTAAACTCATTTACTATTTGAGTTATAGATACTGAAATACGGACGACGTGTTTGGTGTATGAAAAGTTTGACTGTTTGTCATGTTGCAAACATTACCAGCGCCAAGTATTTTTTTTAATACTTAACGCGGTATAGTTGCGTGCTGTCCAACCATGGTCAGACTAGCCGCTTGGTTTCAGCTCAAGTCCAGGTTCGCACAGGCCTCACGGGGGATTATATTTTATCGTGCACTGCTGGATTTTCAACTGGTACTAAGAATTGCGTTGAAAATCCAGTGCGCGGTAAGAAATCGAGCACAGGTACGAGGGCTAACTGTAAAATGAGCATTGTATGCAGGTCCTGAGGTGCCAGGACATCGAGATGTTGTCCCTGGACCTGCACAGCGTGGTGGCCAAGTGCCCCGACATGTCGGAGGAGCAGCTGCTGCGCCTGCTGTGGCTGCGCGGCGACGTGCCGCGCGCGCGCCTGCGCGACACCGTGGCCATCGCGCTGGCCTCGCGCCCGCCGCCGCGCGCCAACTCGCACCCTTCGCTCTTCAAACACATCACCTTCAGCGACAGACTACTCTCACACTTTAACCTCTAGAAGACTGCCACTCACATTCAAACATTACATAACGCATGTAATCCCCGAAGGACTAGGCTATGTACCTATAGTACACCCATATAATATTCATACATAAACAGATAGATATAGATTTGCTACGTTCGTCATCGCCAGGCATATGTATACGCAACAGTCGTTTTTATTGGTGGAAACTGGAAATAGAGGGGTTGACGAACTCTGTGTAAAAAACCAAAGCTTTCGTTAACATTCATAGCAAAATATCAATCATAGACAGAAAGCCAAGTAAATATTATGTTACATTTCCAGGAGAAGTTGGGACAGTGGCCTTAACAATAATAGTAAGGTTTTGTAAAATAAACAGCGATGTTGCTCGAAAAGGTGCTCGGCGTTTATCGTGGTGGCAATATATTCGTATTATTATTACATTTAATATAATCTAATTATAAGTATAAATGTGTAAATTATGAACAAATATATTTTTATTTATTTCAAACATTTTGTTTAAGTTTAGGTACTACAATGAAATATCATCAACTACAAAACACACTACTATTCTTTAATTTCGTACAATTTTTACTAATTGAATACTAATTACCTAGTTTTGAATGTCTAGGCTAACAAACTTATTGAAGTTGACAGTCAGTTTAACAAACGTCACATCAACATTCAAAAACGTTTATACCATTTTCCACTGATTGGAATCGTTTTAATTATTATTTCTAATGTTACGGCTTTGAAATCGCATTTCTTTGTGCCTTTAATGGCACGGTGTTTGCTGAAGCGACAAGCATTGTTAAATTGATTGATACACGACAACACCTAAAATTAGGTACACATCAACTTAAATGAACCTTCCAATCTTAGTTGGAGTTTAGATAGTTGCAATGCAAGATTGCAAGTTAGTATCACATCCGTTTCTTACTAAGTTGTTTATTGAGAGACATGACATGACATGTATAAGATCCCGCTCACGATGACACACCTATCGCCACAACAATGATCTCCTGCGTTCTGATTCTTCTGATCGAGCTACAAGTAACATTGGGTACAATTTAGTGGTTAGGTACCTCGCGCTGACTCAAGGCCAATTGATGGTCCGAAGGGCGGGCGGCGCGAGCGCGCGGCAGTCCGTCGCCCCGCGCCGCGTCAGTACCATGCCCGCCGCCCGCGCCGCGCTCCGCGCCTGTTGCCTGCTGCTGTGCCTGGTGGCAGGTGAGCGTCGCCCGACCCCGTACTCCTCGTGCTCAGTGCGCCGACCTAATCTTTCCACGTGAAATGTTTACCTTATTCAAACAATTCCGTACCGCGACATTTACAAATTTTAATCGGACAATGATTTTCCATAATTTTCATTAGTTACATTTTATTTACTTTGGCACTGTTGTATCGGTTTAATATATAAATTACAAATAAATTAACATAGTGTTCGTTGTGTAAGCAAGGCATTATTGGTATTGGTTCAGATATTAATTTAGAATCTGATTTTAATTTCTTTTAAACTCAGTTTAAAGCGCAATATGAATATCGTCTGGTTACAATCTCAATTAAATCTTACAAGACTATTTCATAACTACTTCAAGTAGGAATCTACATGATGAGTTTTGACGTAGTCTTATAAGATTTTTTTAAGTAAGGACCCTTTGCACCAAATGATGAACCTACATTAGCTATAAGTGGGATTATGTTGGTAAGGCAGACAGGTAAACTTCAGTAAACAGCTGCTTAAGCGATATTTCCGTGAGTACAGACATGTAGATTCTAAAAACATAGATACAATAGGATGCTCAAATCCCTGTTCTATTTCACATGACTCATCCAATCATAACACCACAGGAAGACAAACTCTTGTATGCAATTTGCTTTAGTACGCGACGCGACTAATATTTGGGTAATTTATATTTGCTTTAGGTTTTGTTTACTGTTTAATTGGTTTTATAGATAGGTTTGATATAGTGAGTGAGAGAAAAGATGTGCCTTTGCCAATTGTTGATCAACTAGTTGGTATTTTATCGAATAATACAAATCGCGTCGGCACACACCGCGTGCGCTCTGGTCGCGGTGGTATTTTTAACATTCCCGGACCGCCTCAAGGTTAGCCAAGATAGTCGCTTATTCATTGGGATATGACCTAATTTCCCATAACAAATTATTTATAGAAAATTCATAAAGGAATGGACGCAAAGACAAACCTTTTGGAATTACAAACAAAATAGAGGATTGACCTCATTAAGGTGTTCTGTGCGGAAGTTAATTAATCCGCACTTAAATTAAGTGCAACGGTACTCCGCTATGTTACTGTGTTTACATTAGAATATCTCATGTTAGTAGAGCCCTATACAACGCACCTACACAGTACAGTCACAAATCTGAAAATGACACCATATACCTATTGTATTTTCATTTCAAAATTGTAGTGTGGGTGGCCTATTACTACCTAAGGAAACTCCAGTGATGAGCAATGTACCTAGGTACTAGAAATATATATCTAAATAATCGCAGGAATCGTATGTGATCATAAATCTTAGGTAATGCAGATTTATTGTCCACCCTAGTAGTTCCGGAGGTACATCATACACGGTCGTAATGATAGTGATCCTGCTACTCCCCGTCAATTTCAATTCTTAAGCTCTTTGCAACAAGAATAAACCAATTACTTACACTAGACGCTCTGGGCACTGTAGCCGAAACATGAACTGATCAATGCGTGAACGTAATATAAACAGTTGCAATTAGTGAGTTAAAACATTGTTTTGTTATATTATAATTATACATGTTATTATACATGTTTTGGTAAAAATGGTAACGAAATTACTTGCCAAATAATTGTTTAACTATAACTATATTGATTATGTCGGATATGGTTGTGCAGATTGTCGTAACGGTCAATGGTCTGATAGTTGAACACCTTTTTTTTTTTTTTTTTGTTACGGGGGGAAATCCTCATGGATGTCTTCCGCCCCGGGGAGGGCGGAGGGGTCTGTCAGACTCTTACTGACTAAAACCACCCCGGTGTTCCGTCTCTCACTTGTACCGGGGATCACGGGAACTAGTGTGACTTCCGCGATCCCCGGTTAGTGCCGGCCCGCCTCTGCGGGCCACCTCGCGATAGGGGGGGAGTGAGGTGTTAAACTCCCCCCTTACGTCATAGAGAGGCGCGCGTGGAACACTACGCGCCGCCATCTCGGGTCCTAAGAAGTAGGGGGTGACAGATTTCCCCAGATCTGTCGCTCCTGGACCCATTTAGGGGGGCTGGAAGAGGGCGTTATCCGCCCTCCGCCGACGCCCGGTGCGTTTGTTGCGGATCGGGTTAGCGGAAGCAATCTCCCGCTCCCTCCCCCGAGGGCACGGCGCGGCTCCTCCCAAGCGGCACACTCTGCCAGCGTGTGCCACGCCGTGTCCTCCCGACAGTCGACGCAGTGGTGACACCGAGCGTCCGGCTCCCTGTTTATGCGACACAGGTACTTCCCGAAGCAACCATGCCCCGAGAGCACCTGTGTCACCCGAAACGACAGGGAGCCGTGCCTCCTCCCGAACCAGCGCTCAAGTACTGATAGTTGAACACTTCGGTCAACATTTCTCGAGGCTCTCGTTATGCGGTTGGATCAAGGATATGATTCAGAAGGCAAGACTCCTCGATACGTCTCGCATCGTGAGAAGGTTTTGGCTCTGGAACTCTATCCACCGGTAGTTTGGACCCTGCTCCTGACACCGGCGAGCCACAACTTGAAAAAAAATGATTAATTATATCTTTTTATCCTATTTTTAATTAAGACATTTAATCATTTTGGTAGGTACTAATATGAAAGAAAATAAATATAAAATAATAATATCGTCTAATGCAAAGTCGTAGACCTAAACTAGTGAACATGGACTTCACCTTACACCGCTTTTACGAACAACCTTGGCTGAGCAGTTTCAGCAAAGCCATAACATTTTACTGCGCTCCACAATCTGCCTGCCAAGTGTGATGTGGTGATGTGTGTGTGTGTGTGAACGATTAATGTTACCGATCACGTTTAATTATAAGGATTCTGAATACTGGTGCAGGCAGCTGATTCACTCACTCGCACTATTCATGTAGCTGTCTATAGATTGTCAAACCTACTATCGAATCAAAAGCTAATGACAAACAATTAGGTACCTATTTAAGGACTTAACTAATGGTCGAGGGTTCGAAGTGTGAATTAACAAAATCTAATGCACTTATATCATCTATCTTCTATACTAATAATCTATATCTATTAAGTATAGATAAATACAGCTGCTAATAATAAAGCTGAAGAGTTTGTTTGTTTGTTTGATTGAACGCGCTAATCTCAGGAACTACTGGTTCGATTTGAAAAATTATTTCAGTGTTAGATAGCCCATTTATCGAGGAAGGCTATGGGGCTATACCTAAATCATCACGAATACGAAGTGCTCGCACGGGCAGGCGAGGCGAGCGACGGGGTGGGTCGGGGTGCAAGAAATTTGACGCGAACGAAGTCGCGGGCAGAAGCTAGTAAAAAATATATGGCAGAATTCACCCAAACGATTGAAACAAAGTTGTTACCTACCTAATTAGGTCTCGGAGATAATAATAACTAAATAGGTAGTGGTAATGGCAGCGGCGACTTACGAGTTGTAGGTCGTAGGTTAGAACCCAGACAGGCGCTTTACTTTGTGTAAATTATTACATCACCATTGCTTCCAAAACGGTGAAGAACATTGTTTCCGGTTTCATCACGATGATTTATCGTGATGAAACCAAAAATTCGAAGACATGTGACTTCGACCAATCCGTACTGGGCACCCGCGTGGTGGATTACACAGGCTCCCTCTCACAGAGAGGAGGCCTGTGTCCCAAGTGGGAACATTATGACTAATTATGTATGTATAAGTCCAACGTACCGAATTTTGGCCATGGCGGCAGACGGCCAATCTCAGCGGAGATTAGCTATCAACCCAGGAAATATTATAGTACACAACTGTGTTTGCAAACACAGGTGCACGCTTCCGTCCTTTAAGGCCATGGTAACTTTAAATATATAATATAGATAAATAATAAAAAATTACTATTCCGCGCGGACGAAGTTGCGGGCACAGCTAGTATTATATATAATATTAACAAAAATAAATAAAATGTCTAAAGTTAAAGTAGCCTAAGTTACTCCTTATTACCTTATTACATCAGCTATCTGCCACTGAAAGTCCCGTCAAAATCGGTCCCGCCGTTTCAGAGATTAGCCGGAACAAACAGACAGACAGACAGCCAAAAAATGTAAAAAAATATATTTTGGTATATGTACCGTGTATACATCCAATATGCATTTAGTAAAAAGCGGTTATTTAATATTACAAATGGACACTCCAATTTTATTTATCTGTATGTATAGATGTATATAGATTATTATTGAAGGGATAAACTGCTTTTAAAGATAATTAAGAGGTGAATTTGATGTTTTTTTTTGATGCATTAAAGTATGTTTAATTATGTTTTGAGTTCCATCACTATGCAAAAAAGCCTTGAAAATATCATTTTTTTTTGTTTTCAAATTACTTACGGTTAAAGAGATACATTGCTTTGAAAAACCACCTTTTTGACCGTTTTCAAGAAATCTCCGCCTTAAGGCGGAGGCTTGTAGGATCGACGCGTCACTTGTAGAACAATTTCCATGAAGTTTTCAGAAAGAAATTGATTTAATTGTTCTACGTGAGCCGCGTCGCGCCTGTTTGCAGGAGCCTTTACTCTCATATAAATATAATACTAAGGTATTGGACATAGTATTCTAGGCTTTCAAAGTTAAAGCGTAGTTTACACTTAATTGTGTTTTCAATAAACGAGTCGGTGCTAAACTAGCTAGGTTGTATTTTAATAATTATTTTGAATAGGAAGATTTGAGATGTTCGTGTCCGGTTCAATAGTCATATCAAAAAATACATTAACCTTTTCACCACCGAGCAATCTTTTATAGCGCTTATTGACGGCTACGTATCCTAAAAGTAAAACATCGGGACCATTTAAAAAAAAATATGGGGTTATCACTATTGATAACCTCATGTTTAATTTTTTGCTATCATTTGATACCTAAAAATATGCTTATTTTCGGAGACGCACAAATGAACAAAATCTTGTAGTTAGTTACAAATACTATTATGTAAACTTAGTGTTTATTTTTTAATGGATTTTTTTTATAGGGAATTCCGAATCCATAGGAGATATGGAAGCTATCTTATAATTTTAGGAACCATTATATATGTCTTTTGTCATGAAAATAATTATGTCTTAGGTACCCACTCAAGTTTTTGATCAAGTGCGATAAGTCCATAAAAATAAGTAGCCAATTTCAATCAAGTCAGTTTTACATTTTTTTAAATGGAAAAACACGACTTAGCACGTGAACAACAATTATTATCTGTGCCAAAAGAACTAATGATTCCTAAGACAGTTTCTCCGTATCTCGTATGGATTCGGATTTCCCCATACTGTCCCAGTTAAAACACAGGTGGAAATTATTATAGAATTCAATACATAGGTACTAACCTATGAATTGAATTCTATAATAAATGGATGTTTATGATGGTATACTTAATCTAGGTATATACAATCGACCTCGCAACTGCTTTATCACCCTAATGTCGCTAGAAAGTTACAAAATAACAAGGTCTAATTTGCCTATGTGACAGACAGTTTCAATCTCGTGACTTTTCAATTTAATGGAAATTATTGTCTGAAGTGATAAAGCAATAACGAGGTCGCCTATACCTACTAAATACAATATAACACCAACCTTCCTACAGAGCAATAAGAAACATTGTTGCACTGTATATAACCAGAAAAGTGTACGAAATTACACAAACCTACAGTAAACCAATTTGTATTGCAGGTACTCGACAGTTATCTATAAAAGAATTTTTGGTGCCGAATGCTTTAGAAGTGGGTAAAGATGCTGAACTGCGATGTCAGTATGAGCTAGGATGGAACGAGACAGGCGACGCGCTCTATGTCAAGTGGTGGTGGACGCCGGAGGCCGGCAACGGGGACGAGAAGCAGCTGAAGTACCAGCGCATAGCCGGCTATAAAGCAGAGCCCATCCATCACGAAAATGCTAGCCTAATAGGTAACTAGAATCAACACAAATGATATGATCCAATCCGAATAACCATTGGTAAAAAAAAAGACTAGCATCGTCTTCATGGCCAGGCAAATATTTTTGATCCCCAAAAAATTGCAATTGAGCCACCCTCGTAGCGGAGAAACACACTGCGCCAAACGACTACTTCGAAACATAGTTAATGCTCGCCTTGCATTACTTTTCAGAAATAAAGCTAAATTCGACTGATGATACCATCTTCATACGAGATGTAACCCCAATGGATTCTGGGACTTACGAGTGTGAAGTATCAAATATCGACGAAATAAGACCACACGAGAAGCTTATTGTTTTTTGTAAGTATCAACCAGTTCGTATAATGCCTATAATTCTTCTTAACGTGTCGATGGCAATCTAAATACAGTCAGCCCAAAATTTGCCTACGATCTTGGCACTTTCAGCTGATGAAGATCGGCTTTTTTCTGTACATGTGCTCTCGACATTGGTGAGGAAATATTGAAAAGTATCACTTTCTTGTCCGTCTGTCAGGACCTTTTATTCTCAGGAACGGATCTTGTGCGCGTTCCTGACGGTAATGTTGAACGTAATATTAAAAACTAAGGTCTGCGACGCAATCAAATTATGCAGTTACTTTTGTCACATATTTTGGTGATAATCGCCCTTTAAAAACCTATACTACTTAGGTCATTTGTAGCTAGTCACATGAAACGATAAGTTTAGTGATTACAAACTTACACTTGCAGTTGGAGCGATGATTGTGAACGAAGTATGATAATAATTTTTAACTTACCTTTTTCCTTATAGTAATGTCTGGTTAAAGTAGGTCCTTGTCGGTTCTCTTGTTCTTGAACCATCGCCACGAAAGGAGTTGCTTACATTGACGTGTATATTTGTGTGTCTGTCGGCATTTGTCATCAACGAAAAGCATCCATTTATTACCCGACTGCACCAGAAGGAGGGTTATTAGATATTTTTAGTTTAAACCTAAAACCCGGTTTGATTTATAAACGGTTTAGTAGGAAATACTGCTAGAATATCTAAACCTCATGATATCTTAATTTTTTACCTTTAGCGAAGGGTACCGGCCCGGCAATAAATTACACGTTACTAAAAAGCGAGGCAGAGAATGAAGAGAATATGTTGTTAATAGAATGTGAAGCTGAAAACGTCGCCCCCTTGCCAGATATGACCGTCTCCTTTCAAGGGTATGTTGCTGTTTTAAACCTTTTGCTTCTCTGAAGATATACGAGCAAACACGCTGCCTTCTCCCACTTCGAAAAATAATTGTCTACAGATTTTTTGTTCACTTCACTTATTATGTATACTGTCATTCATGAGTAATTTAAAGCATATCGCGGGATTAATGTTATCATCACAATTAAATGTAAGTTTTATGCTAAATATCTTTATCCATATCCACAGCATAAAAGCCGTATTAGATAGGTACCTATGTGATTTCGGAGAAGGCTCGGCAGATGATGAGATAGGTGTTTAAGTGTTTTCTAGATTTCAGGGAATAAAATGTATTTGCAGATGTACTATGATAAACCCTACCCAAAGACGTGGAACGTTTGTGCCTGAGCGAAACTCACGGCTTTTTTGGAACGATGTTCCTTAACGCGGCTTGAACGAGGAGTTGAATGGTGGAAAAAGTCACGCTAAAAAAGCGTTAGCCCCTCCTTGGGACTTTCTCTCTGTAACTGTCTATTATATAGGACTGTGTGTGTGCGTGCGAGTATCGCGTAAAGAACCTCGTTCTTGATGGAAGTCCCCCGACCGCACCCGATTATTGTTATCGTCAGTCAACATTAAATTGTAAAAATTTACATGTAGCTACTACATGAAATATATTTTTGATAGGTATTTGTATATATTTTTTTCAGGGAAGCAATTAACATATCAAAGGCTATAGAAGACACTAATTCAAATGGCTTCTATAAAATATACGCTACCGCCCTCGTTAGTACAGCAGATGTCAACGAAGGCGAAATACGCTGCGAGCTAACGTACTCCACTCTAGAACATCCTCCGTACGTAGATGTGAAGAAGTACATACCTGCAGGTATGTTTTATTACTTAATATGAGGAAAGTGAGGCCACACAAGTTTTATTTAATTTTATGACCTAGTGGTTCTAGACTGTACTCAAGTATTTATGGTTTAATAACTTGGTCAGTTTAAAGTTAAGCTTTTAACTTTACAAGTTCAATGCATAAATTGATCGCTTATGGCACACATGTGTTGCTTTGGAACGTCTTCACATTATTGTGTTTATTCGAACAACGAATGGTACTCACATTTTTGCATTTTTCATTTACACAACCAACTAAACATTCTCATTATGACTGCACATTTACCCAATATCCACACTACTCAGATATTGAAATCAAAAGCATGATGAGTAACAGCATTTCGCTTTTAGTAAAGGGATATACATATAAACAAATTTTAGTTTCAAACTAATTAAATCATTTGTATTTTACAGGATTCGTTAAAAACAATTCAACGTGGTTTTCACAACCATAAGACTACTAACCGTACCGATTGACATTTTGCAACAGAAAAATATATTTGTAATAATCTGATAGTCTAATTACCTAAATAAACTGTAGCGCCTGCATGAAATGCAGGATATCAATAAGTTAAATGCTAGGATCAATCTGTTGTTAATACATTATATAATGAGTACTGTGGCTGGCCGTAGAGTAGTGTGTGCCACTGTGTGTTGTCTGTGTACTAACGTTGGTTGTTGGTGATGGTCGACGCCAGGCCGCGACGCGCCGCCCGCCACAGACCCGCCCGAGGACGCGAACGAGCCGGATCCTACGCACGACTCCTTTCAAAACCCCAGTAAGTCAAAGACAAACTAGGTACACTAGAACAAGGACTACACTTTACAACAGTATTCGGATCCGAATTGATCGTGATTAACTAAATGAAAGTGTATTTATCAATAATTATACTATGTTAACTTATTAAGAAAGACTACTTAAACACTATCAATATAACGTGTAATTCTATTTTCTTATTTTTATTACATTTAATAAACAGTAATATCATTTATATATTTCGTATATTTATGTAAATATTGGAAATGACATATTTTACCCGCCTACGGATCCTGGCCACGTCCATATGCCTGATAAACGACTTTTAATTAAACTTTTTAAACTAAATATTAATACCCATTGTATGTGAAAGCGCGGTTACTCGAGTTGACTAGACTGTAATAACTGTAGTAAATTACTTTAAAAAAATATATCTTACTGTAATGTTAGGTACAGACGCCAGCATATCAAACTACCCCAAACTGTTAAATTTTCCCAATTGAGCTTGAACCTTATAGTTATGGAATAAAGTTGAAAACCTATCAAATAAATATGACAGATTGGGGTAGCTTGATGTGCTGGCGTCTGTACAAAGATCCAAACCATTTTTTATAAATAATAAAAGTGTCAGCTCGACTAGCCTTACGCTTACGCCTACGACATTACGTCCGTATATTGTTGCTGTTTGGTGTCATGATAAAGTTAACAAGCCACAATATTTATAACACCCCTTTTTTACGTCGGGGGTTAACAAAACCCATTTAACCTTACGTTTGTAGCTCTTTCGGTGGGCAAAGATTTATTAGATTTACGAGGTCAAATGGCAATACTTAATAAACCTACTTTTAATTCAACAAAAAACAAAATGTTTCCGACGAATTGAGAAAATCCACCTTTTTTTGAAATCGGTCAAAAATAAATATAAGTGTTCTTCGTTTGCCTGAATTCTAAACTATTTGCTCACCGTATGTTATTGATTCATCAATAAAATTAGCTTTTGTGATGCTTTTTGTTGTGTTACACTGGCCTGACTTGTATTTAAAAAGTTGTGTTTATTAAATTACCATACCATTATTAAATTATCCATTTCAATAATCCAAGGGGACAATATCACGCCACTCCATAATGGAGTTTATCTGTTTAGGTATAGGTACCAATACTTACGATTTCAGAAATCCTCTTAATAGTGCAGTTAAACTTCTGATTCGTATAATGATAGGGACATAACTATCATTAAATGATATCTCCCAAATACATTGCGGTGCTTTCCTGTGAAAACCTTGTTTGAAGTACCTTCCTAAATATCCACTCATCCATTGAGGAATTTCACAATGCATACATTTATTTTATTCTGAATAACTGTCCCCTTAAAAATTGGCGCATGTATTTTGAGAGAACCGTAGTTTAGAGATAGACATGTACCTACCTAACAAACCGTGCGCCCGATGTGATTTCCCATCGGTGAAAATGACAAACTTCCATTACCTATTTAACCCCTGGGGGATAAATCTTCAAAACCCTTCCTTAGTGCTCACCTTCGTGGTTAAGGAACTCCTGTTCAAAATAGCCAATGACCGAAATTGACCTTTTTCCGACGGCCATTACGAAACTTTAATCATTTGGTAGAAAATAATAAAACTCATCTTAAAAATCATTCGACTGTAAATGAAAAAGTAACTCTGTGTACCTGTTGCCTTTTCACGGCTTAAGCTGGCTAAACTGATCTCTATGAAATAACAGTGCTCACGGCTCATACAAAATTTACCCAAGCCCGACACGAAAGAGATTTTTTTTTTTGTTATATTAAGTGTTTCAAAACTATGTAGTTGACCTTCGATGCGAAGTGCGATAATTAGAACTAGTAGGACGTTTGAGCCCAAATCCAAATTGGTATACAATACAACTTTTTCATTTTGCGCCTGAAGAAAAAACAAAGCAATAAGTATATTTAAATGTTACCCACAGAAATTGAATATAAAACGACATATTTTTTACAGTGAATATTAAAAAAAAATGGGTAATGTCTCTTGTGTCGGGCCTGGGTCAGAATTGACCATACTTCTTTAGCACCGGTAAACCATGACCTGGGTTAGGCCTTTTATTGGGTTAGCATTTGTATAGGCCAGTACTACGTGGCATTGGGATAATTTCTGACCTACACGTGAGCGAAGCCGCGAATAAATGCTTGTCTGTTTATATTTGATTTTTGTTAGAAACACTATCGCTCAGTATAAAAATACAGGATACTTTTTTACAAAACAGAGTTGTGATTTTCGTCCAAAGTACGAGGTCGTGGATCTTTTGGCTACATTCCTTTCGTGTCCAATATTTTCGTATCAAGCCCTATATCACCCTTTACAATTGCGTACACCTGCGTATCACCCTGTTTAAACTGATATTTATAAGTCCGTTCGGACTAATTTGTGATTTACAATATTTCCTAAGTAATGGTATTATGTTGTACCCAGTTTTTAAAGCTTCATTAATGGTTGCCACGAAAAAAATACCCCACTACTATATACCACAGGTCATTGGCTTTAGGTACAAGCTTTTAGACGCAGCGGTTTATTTAGACTGCCTTATCTATCAATGAATTGAACACATTATATTATACTTTGCAGGTGACGACGGCATTCGGCTCCACTGCTCGTGGGCGCTGCTGACGTTGGCAGCCGTCGTGACGCATCTACAAGCGGCACTCTAGACTCTTCTCAATTGTGATACTAATTACGTAACTATGATGTTATGTTATTAACTAAGTGTTAATTTTATTAAGCTTTATCTAGTAAGTACCTGTAAACTATTATTTCAATTTACAATATTAATAAAAAGATACCTATTGTTGCAAATAAACACTTTTATTAAGATTTAATCTACTGAAGTGGCAGTTTCTCTAAATGAAATATTATACGAAGTAAGTAGGTTTTTGCCCGCAGCTTTGCCAGCGCAGCCTGGAAGTCGGAAATTCCACAGAAACGTACAGTCTTTAACCTACATAATCTGAAACCCCTTGAGTAAATAACGATAAGATCATCTCGTCGTGAAGTTAAAATAAGAAGTGTTCCGAATTCAAGATAAGGTCCAAATTCGCTATTATCATGATTTTTAATTCATTATGTTGTAATGCGATTTTAATCATTATCTTTTTAAGGTTGATAGACAAATGAGTAAGCATTAATAAGAATGACGACTTAAAAAAAGATATTGTATCATATTAATTACCACTCAGACTCAGTCTTTTCATTACCCCTGAACCTATAAAACACAAGATATAGAAGTTAAAAGCTGTTTTATTTTTGGGCTTCGGTGGTTTTTTTATATATTTACCACCCATTTTATGAGTCAAAAAGTGAGACACATTAGCATTTTGTACAAAAGCTATTTAATGCTATTATGTGAAAGATGTCAATGGAGGTAAATATGTTCCAAAACTCATTATGTAACTATCATTAAACCAACAGCGTCAAAAATTAAAAGATTTGTTTTTCGACTCATATTCACCCCACCTGGCCAGTGGCGTGCCTAGGGGTCAAACAAACAACTGTAAAAATGTTGGTGTACTGTTACCTAGGCTAAATAGGAATGCCTCTGCCTAAACCTGCGGTGAATACAGGCGCGTGGCGTGATATTAATAAATTAAATACCAAGAGTATCGGTAATCGTCAACAAAATCGCGACTCTTTCATTTTCAATTTAACAGTTTCGTGTAAAATATAATACGACGTCTATGAGCCATCTATTTATCATTATCATGATTGGCACAACAGAGCTATTCGAGTTATGTCATATTTCACTCGCTCGCAAGTCGCTAAAGTCAAAATAGTGCAATCCGGGCACTAGATGGCGGACAAATAAATTGATTAATTTCTAACTACACATTGTTTACGATGATGATAATATATAGAATTACTCACAATGTGAACAGGCATAATTATAACTCTTCATTCTTCGCTTCTTTACCACAAACAGATGACAAACCACAAAGCACTCGGAAGGCTTTACTAGTTAGATCTACAGAAACATACATCTAGGCAGTAAAGCAAAAGTAATTTGTGGAATTGATAGCAGCCAACAATACAATGAGTCATGTATACTGGTCAACTAAAATGCCTACTATGCAATTTATATTTCTGAGAAATACTCAAATCCCCCTGATTTAGGTTTGGAAGAAGTAACGAGATCATATTTGTCTGTAAAACTCAACCTATGTAACTTTTCCGAGTAACGATTGCACACACTTTAATCCTTCACAAGAAACAATTGCATTGCGTTTCCGTATTCATTTGGATGCTAAGAAAACTTTAATCACTTCAACTGGAAGGTAATCACAGAAAAACTAATCACAACACTTAACTCCACAGAAAATAAAAATAAACGAATTACAAAACAAAAAAAGGCGCATAGCCACTCAAAACGAAATCGTAACTAATTTGAAATAGCATCATTCATTCAATCGAAAACCACGCGTTGCGCATTACTCACGCGCGCTTTTTCCATTCATAAAAAGTCAAAAGCCAAGCTTAAAAATCAGAACAATTTGCAATATTAATGTTATGAAAAACGTTAGCAATTTCTTCCCAATTATAAGAAATCCAGAAGCTAGATTGCAAGCCCTAAGGTGCGAGCGAGGCCGATATATTTTTGTCACTTGTTTTCATACACCGATACGATCTCGCATCCTGTTTTACGCTACAGCATTAGAGCCCCCTCCGTTAGGAGTAATAGTGTTCTGTGATTAGAGCGAGATTGCAACTTGGTCTGGCAGCGTTGTGTAATGATGAGAACAGCGCAAAATCAAAATATTATTCTATGAATATCTCACGTAAAGGTAAATCTCGCAACGTCGCATCGTACCTACGTTTAGCGGGCGGCTGGCTATACGCGGTGCGACGTGCGGAGTTTGAATGTTATTATTCTTATCAATTCTTGTGACATGATTGATAAATGAGAAATTAAATTTTAATTTTGAATTGAAAGCCAGGCTTTTCGGCTTTAGTAAAAGGAACGCCTGCACTGCACCTGGTCATACACAAATGAACGGCTGTGAACAGCTGTGCGGATTTCCTGGGAAATGTCGCTTCGAGAAGGCTCATCCAGAAACTTACCGGGAATTTTTGTTTACCACGGCCTCTCAAAATTTGCAACATTTTCAAACAACCTACCTTGTAGTAATGTTTGATCAAATTAATCACAATAAATAACATTATGTAGGTCATTGTTAGAGGAAAATTTCACGCAAAAAGTAACTAACTAAAAGTTAATGCTACGTGATTTTGTCAGAGTAATAGTTAATAAAAGGCAATAAGAACTACTCTTACAAAACTTTACACGAAAATATCGTTACCTACGTCAGAAATAAAGGCCAATATTTTAGATTATAAATTTTTTTTTTAAACCTGGGCAACGATTAAAAAAAAAAATGGAACACTAGGAATTTCTCCTGTATTGTGGGTGCGTGTACAATACAATTTGATAAGGATCAGAGATCTTGACTACCTCTTGGGTCTAATGGTCGCAAGCACTATTGCTGAGCATGAGGCCCTGGTTCGATTCCCTAGTTGGGCAGTATGCAGTGGCGGGCACAGAGTTTTTAGACAGGGTAGGCAGATTTAAAAAAAAATGCAAAAAAGCAGAATAACCGATTACTGTACCTACACATGTGAGGCAATTAAACGAATCACGAATCATACATATTGTTTTGCACTTTTCACGATCACTTGTTTATTTGTTTTCACCGAAAGATAGTTTTGAAATCTTTACTATTTTTTTTCTTTTCTCTAAACACACACCACCTGATCAACTTTCACTGTAAATATACTATTTTTCACATTATTATCAACATTAAAATCTTAAATACCTACATGCTGCAATCATAGCCCACAATCACAACCAAAACAAACCATGGCGTCGGAATATAAAAATACCTTATACAACAAAAAAGTAAGGGTTGTTTATTTAGCGAGAATTCAATGAAACAATGCTACTTTTTAAAATAGTCGCATAACCAACTCTGTTCGGAAAACTTCAACTTCAAAGTCAATTTCGTAATTCGTCGTGTAGTAACAAAGCGTAAAAAAGCCACTGCCTACCCTGTACAGTTGTGCGTTATTTGTTACATTGTGTGCCACGTATGTATAGAAACGCACACCCAATATATCTGCATGACCACGAGAGCACACATATAAACATTAAGAGGCGAATAGTTTCTCTCCCGTGGCACTCAGCGGCGCTAGTGCATCGCAATGCGAAGTTGCGTCAAATCGTACGAACGAGCAGGTATTGTATCGATGATACTAAGGATACGTCTGACGCTCTACAGATGGAGCTGATTTATAAATAAAGATTTATTTATTTATTTATAAATAATATTGGTTTTAAATATTTATCCGATTTAGGTAGGGTAGGCAGTGTCTTTCTGTCTTTATGGACTGCACGCCACTGGCAGTATGTTGTTGAGTTTTACTATCTGGAATTTCTCAGTAGCAGCGTGAATCTGTATTTTGTGCGCGGTTGGTGGCAATAGGCTCGCCCCCTAATACATGGGACTTAAACATAGCTGGCGAAATGTAGGTGTACTCTATGTACACCTCTGCCCAACCCTTCGGGGAAATAAAGCGTGATGTTATGTATGTTGGTTCAAAGATTTAGGAGAAGGGAATAACAAACTATTTAAAGAACAATATCTTATATTTTCCTTAAATAGGTAATTTCTATATATGTCCAATTTATATTTCAATATAATATATTTACTAGGTAGCTTTTCTTAACTTATTACTATATACACAGCATCTCTAAAATAAATTTCGTTACTCCTTACTTCAAATGGCACACTTCATGTAGAAATAATTAAAATCTAAACCACATCCTCATTGTTTAGTCATCTTTTAAATTGTTCAGTCAAATAAAAGACAACATAAAACATCACAATATATCGGAAGGGTTGGAATAAAAGTCTTTGGTTCTTACACTTTTAAAGCATTAGGGATAGAACTGAAGAATAGTCATCAGTTTCACAAACAGCTGCAATAAATAGTATTACAAATAGGTATAACAACCATGTGTGCATATCGCATGAAATGAATGTGCGCTTTTATGATTTCTGATGTGATACATTAACGTGGATATAGTCCTTCGCCATCACGATAACACAGGGAAGTAAAATGTATGGACACTAAATATCCATCGGTGATAACAATGATACATATCACATCATTATAACGTGCACGTATTTACATACATTTTATGGACGTGGACGTCCACACGACATTTTATGGACGCACAATAACACAAAAATATACTGACTCGACGATAATACATAATAATATTGTAACATCCTTTCAATAATTTTCATCTAAATGCTAACTGAACGGATCTCAATATCAAAAAACCTAAATAATTTAGAATAGGTTTAGTAAAATTTGTGCTTCAACAGTGAAGTTTTGCTAAAAAAAAATTACTTGATACCGGATTTTTACAACAGTTCTTTCTATTCAAATTTAAGACTTAGGGCAAGATTCACTGACCGCACGTTGACTTTAATTTGCTACTTAATATTCAGTTTCTCGAACGAAAGTTATCGCAAAATTAATGTGACAAATTGTCAAGCGCGCGTAAATTGCTACGATTAGCTGTTGATAAATAATTCATTTTTGTATTAGCTACTTTGATTAAAAAATTAGAGATAAACAACTCATAAAATTCGAAAAAAAAATTAGTGACAATTATGACAAGGTGCTACCAGAAAAGGTAACCCAACAGAGAAATAGCTTCATAACAGGCGCGGTCCGAAGAGGCGGGTCCTAGGGGCCATGACCCCCCCAAAGCCGTAAACGTAAAGCATAAAAAGTAATTTTTCGAAAATATTATAATTTTTTTTTATTATTAATATGTAGGTAGTCTTTGTCTGTGATACCACCCCCCCCTCCCCAAAGTCTTAGGCTACCGCGCCTGCTTCATAGACGCGTAATGGAGCATAATGTTCAAACTAAGGGACTAAATCGTTGTTTTCTATGGACAAAAGCTGAACAGAGCTGAATAAGTGTGAGTAGTCCCTAATTCGTAAACAGTAACATTACCGAAGGGCCTGGCTTTTCTGGGTTAACTGTATTCGTATACGAATGTAACCAAGCGTATTCTATGAATATGAATAATAATGTTCATATGAGAGCACAGGCGAGTGCAGTCAGTAAATCTTGCATTTACGGCCGCAGCATCGCAGAGCGTTAAGAATTAGCATAATGATGTCACTAATCTTTTTTATTCATTTTGTGCATTTTCTCTTAATTTAAACGAGTGCATCCGGTTTATTATGAGGGCAGTTTTAGGTATGCTATGACCGAATAGAGGCCATGACGCATTATTTAGTTCAGAAACTTAACTATAAGAGAAGCCTTTATATATGATATTAAAAATTATTTTAAATCCTATTTAGGACCGGTTATTCTTATAGTTAAGTTCCCAGATTAAAATAACATTTCGACATTTAGGTACATTTTGAACAGGTTGTGGTTAAGAATGTCCAGGGCCTCAAGTCTGCTATTACAATAGTGTCAAAATGGTCTATCATTGATTTCAAAATTGTTGATTTTGACAAGTTTGGTAATCTACTAATATAATGGCGTCATTATGACTTTCCAATGGTCAGCCACTGACACTCCATTGAAAGAAATTACATTTATTGGTAATCTCGTACATAATGACAAATGAATGACTGACTTAGGCGGTAATCTGCTAAAATTTAACACTAATAAACTAATAAATAATGTGTAAAATATATTTAAATGAAATCAGGCATGAATAAATGTTCAAATTTAGTAGTCGTTTTTGGAAAATCATTTCTACTAACGGGTTTTATAATAATGGCAATACGACAATGCCAATATAACACAATTCTATTACGAGATCATTGACCGACCATTATGAATTTAGCAGATTACGAACTTTTAGCAAAATGACAACATGGGATCGTGTTGGAATGACGAATTTATAAAAATAGCAGACTTGGGCCCCTGGTGTGGTGTACAGTTTGCAAATTGATGAAAAATTCATCCTGAGGCCTCAGGGGAGTCCATAATGTAACAAGCAACTCTGGCAAGACAGTGCGTTTTTTGACATCTCCTAGTAGCATAACTATAATGTACAAATTAATTACAATCAGTATAAAGGGCAATGATTATGTTGATGTACAATTTTATTAACATAACTTAAAAAAAAAACAAACATTAGTATAAGTAATTATTTGGCTAACAAAGTGTAATTAAAATTGATTAGGCCAGTCAGAGACTACAAGTAACTGCATGCTGAGTTTCAATTACCCATAATAATGTTTAGGTTAGACCCTTGCTTTTCAGCACCTTATTCTCAATTTCACAGATAAAGCACCTATCTACACACTAACAAATCTAAACTACTGGCGAAACCATTTTGTAAACAATCGAATAGTGCATTTATATTCCTGAATTCATAAAATTGAATATTATGCCCTACACAATTGAAACAATATTTTTTCTTTACACAATAATGCGTATATGTATAATTCAATGTACAAAAACAATGATATTATAAAGCCTCATATTGAAACAATTGTCTATTTGTCTTATAGTAATTCTAATTACCTATTAAAACGTAGGTATCATTGGTATACAGCCTGCATGGTACTCAAACTGAAGGTATTTGAAGGTTTTCAATAAGTTTTCATAATATAATAAGTAAATAGATTAATATGAGTTTACGGTGTCATTTCATGTTGTATCAAAGAACAAAATGCAATGACCAAAATGTATGGAGCGTGGTGCCTTTTTAGGGTTCCGTACTTCAAAAGACAAAATAAACGGGTCCCTTACAGGATCAATCACTTTGTTATCCATCTGTTAGGACCCTTTTTATCGGCAACGGCTAATTAATATGAAATACTAAGGTTTGCGGTCCCTTGAACGGGTGAAAATTTCAAGCTAATGTTTATACAAAACTTAAAACTTAGTACCGGACAAGTTGCCAGTTTTGTAAAACTATATTTCGATTACTATTAAGTTTTTATTTAAAAAACTAGCTTCATAGTTAAAACCATCCCCTACCCTCTATCGGTCTTGTTTGATCGATAGGCTACCCATTCTCATGAAGTAAGGACTTGCAGTACAACTGTAGGTAAAATGCGAAAATGTATAATTCAATACAACATATTTTTAAACAGCAAAGTCAAGTGCGTTCAATCCGGAATCGAAAAATCCGTGGCCGTATTCTGCAGACTTATCGCCGGAAGAATAGACATGACTACTAACTAAATGATGTACAATAGGAGAAGATAGCTGTTTTTCTATTAATTATCACAGTTATGCATTCTAAACGAATCATGATTTTGTAGATAATCGTCTAGACTTTGTGGCCGTCGAGTCGAAAGTTTGTTGTCAGTGTGATTTTGACAGTTTGGGAAGATATATTCTTCACAAAGTACCAAGATCGATTTTGTGTGATTTTGTATTTATTATTAAATAATTTATAGCTGTTTGCAAATATGGGTTATGTGGTACCTGAAATAAATGAATTTAGATTTTTTTTTAGAAACGAAAGACAAAATGACAGATTGTACAAACGAAATGTCACTTTGTATTGAAAAAGCATTGTTTATTCTTCGTAGAAATAGAAAGCGTCATGCTAAGCCTGCTGAAGTAACATTTAGTCTTTATTTCATTCAAATCGGTCTTCTCTACACTCTATCGAAAGCTTCTTTTTCAACGTCAAAGTTATGTTTGTCCTTCAATCCGAAATTAGAAATTCGGGCAGACGGGCACAACGTCGAGAAGGAATCCTCAGAAGGCGAGTCTTACTACCCGCATAAACAAAACAAGTGCGGGTCTTGTTTTGTTTATGTACAATAGGTATAACATCATTTCTAACGTTTCGTTTATGTACCATAATCCTAACAAAATATTGTACGGCAATATTACCGGGTATTTTAAACTAACATAGCAATTCGTAACTTACCACAAAATATTGGCATTCAATTGAAAAATAACAATGTATCAATGTACAGTAATATCTTCGATTACTTAACTTGGCTTTGGCACTGAGTAACTTTCGCATTTATAATTTTAGTATAGATAACTAACACATTTCAACCTACTCACATTAAAGATTCAGACATACACATTTATATTTAAAGAGTTGTTATAATTTACTGTTTTATTTTTGGTATTCTACTTTTAGGTGGAGGTACCTTATGCCATGGTAGGTATCTACCTAAAACACAGGTTACATTTGGTAAACTCTACTTTGGTAACAACATGCAATATAAATATTTACGTAGATTAATTTGAGGAACTAGAAATAATTATAATGAATGATTATTGGATAATAAATAATTTTCAGTATAATAATATGTATTAAAAAAAACTGCACACGCAAAAGCCAGCATAATTTTTCACTACAACTACTAATGAATTAATCTATTCACAAAAGGTACCTGTATTTTCCAATAAGGACTTAATTTTCCATAAGGCATCTCAAAATGTGTGAGACAACCAATTAATGCAGCTGTACCACATTATTTATAGCTTCCTGTTTAACTTTTGGCTAATATTGCACCCCTCATATTCATTAAATATGGACAGTTATGTAGCCTGTATAAGCCGGCCGCAATTTGGACGCGTTTCCTTACTTTCTTCAAAACCCCAGATGGTCCACCTGATAATAACTCTTCACTGATTCCACAGGTGGGTTATCATCCAAAAAGTAGAAACTATGTAAACGTTATTACTCCGGCACTCTTGAAACAGAAACAACGGTGCTTGGCGGTAGGAATGGGTGTGGACGTATTACGTCGCATCTCAAATAGGTCTAATCGCAGTATACCGAGAACGAATGTGGGTACGGCGGAATGATTACTATCCTCAGAGACAAGAAATACAGGTACAAAGGGTAGGTATCCGTGGTAGGTATAGATTATCCAATTTAATACTGCGCTCCCCGCTTCACTGCATGTGGACACATACAGATTGATTCGTCACCGTCACGATGACCGTAGTGACTAAGCAAGAAATGAGGGTGATGAATTCAAGCATAACGATTGACATACTTTACATGCGTGCGCAAATTAAAAAAGAGGCGCGTAATTTAGTGTGGATTTCTGAGACAGACTGGACAGTACAGGCATGTACCTTAAGCGCTGTTCCTAGGAGGCTGCCCTTAACTTTTTCGGTATTTGCTAATTGCAATCACAGATTTTGGAAAAATGGTCTTCTATGAACGTTTTTCTGTTGCTTCAACGGTTAGGGTAGATTGGTAGACGGGATTCTTAATAATCCCCCTTGTATAAAATCCGATCAATTTGGAATATTTTACGTTATGGTGCGAAACGGTAACGTAAAACGAGTGACAAAATAACGTAACTAGTATGAGCACTGTACTCGCACAACCAGCAGTGTGGTACGTTTACGTGCGATACAAATTCTGATCAAATGTGCGGGTGTCGCCTGTGTCGCCTTAAAAATATTTCGTTATACACGGTGCAAATATCTAACTTTTATTTTGTTTTGTCATTACTGGCTGGACTTCCGCAAATGATATTACATGAATTATGTCTAGTCTTACGATTGCCATCTGCATCGCAGTCTGCTCCGGCGGCTACGGATGTTAACGCGACGGTTTTATCAAAGTCAATAGTCGTGTAACCGACGGCAGCAGACGGTGCCGTTGCGGGGTTATTAGCAAGGCTCACTTTCTCTACACTGCACTGTGATACGAGACGACCACGTGGCTGCGAGGAATACGAAGCAACGCTTTCATTTTTAGAACTGCTAAAGGACTGACTCTCGGGAGAAGTTAAATCCCTTGTCATTTTTACAACTTCTTTATTCGTATCAATATCTAATATTGCATAGTTGACTTCCAATTCTTCTACAGGTGACATAGAAGCAAAAGTATCTGACTCTGAGAATTTTTGGTTGTGATCAGTGGGTGCTGAGAAACTTAATATTTGTTTAGCGTTTTTAATACTATCGCCCATATCACCTAGTGATAAATTTGCGTATGCGTTTATCTCTGGTTTATTCCCCACGGATAAATTACAATATTCTACTTGTTTTGGCGTCAAGGGAGTGTTAGGCACAGTATCATTTTTACCGTCTGCATCATTGGGTACAATGTTCATGTACATCCTAGCAGATTCTTGTTGTTGTTGTTGTTGCTGCTGCTGCTGCTGTTGTTGCTGTTGTTGCTGTTGTTGTTGTTGTTGTTGTTGTTGTTGTTGCTGCTGCTGTTGTTGTTGTTGTTCTAAACTCAATTGGGCGTAGTGTTCACTCGAGTTACTCAATGTTGGGGATAAAGGACTACTTATTTTTTTGTTATTTGACGCATTTTTTGAAGTATTTTTATCTAAACTTTCAAGGAATATATTTTCGTCTTCTATTTCTTTCATTGTATTCATAGCAGCCTCTTGCCGCAACGTGCTCCGTAAGAAAGCTAAATCTCTATTTATATCATTTGAGTAAACATGTCTGATTTCAGTTGCACGGCTATCAGGCGCTGGCGGCACCTCGCCTTGATTGTTATTGGGTTCTCTCTTAAAATCTCTGAGCTGATAGACATTAGTGACTTGATTGGTACTAGATTGAGATCTTGGATATAACGGCATTACTTCTAATATATCCGCGCTTGATGGTGATCGAGGCGACTGAGTAACATTACGGGGAACTGATGTGTTAGATATAATATTTGGGAGATTGTTGTTGATAGCCGGGCGCGCATTGTCTGGCTGGCCATTGTCTATGGAAGAGCGATGAACTACACTAGCCTGTAAAGTTTGCCTGCCCTGAGGAGATGGCGTTAATCTGGATACGGGATATGGCACGGAATCATGAATCACATTCCTTAATTGAATTTGCTGTTGTAGTGTGCGAAATAACAGAGATGCTCTTCGACAGCGAAATGCATATATACCTTCTCCAGTCTCACACCGTCTACCTGAAAACCAAAATATGTTTTTGTTACATGAAGCAGTATTTTAAGTAATGTAGGTGATGGCTAGTTAGGTCTCACGACCATACAGGATAGCCAGTGCACTATGATTGTACAGTACTGTGGAGGCTCGGACGAGCCTTCAGGTACCGGGTGTGTAAGGATATAAATTAAACGATTTAAGGGGTGCTTAACTGTGGAACAACACGTTTATTTCAAGAGATCTGAAGACATTCAGATGCTTACAAAGACGCGCCTGTCAATAGAATGAAAGTTTGTCCGGTGTACTCTTGCAACTAAATTTTGAAGCAGATATCTTTAACGTGTCCGTTTCAATGGCGCGGCCACGGCGTAATTTAAAAAAAAAAATTTAACCAAGATTTTGTAAAAAATTGTAAAAGTTGATTCCCAAAACCATAAGTTTTAAGGGTTTGAACGTGGCCGCGCCATTGAAACGCGGAGAACCGCGCGGCCACCGAGATCTTTAAAACTAAGCGTTGCAGAGACCTGAAATTTAGGTAAATGATAGATTTAATTTGTAAAAATATAGAAAAAATCCTAGGTATAGGTATATTAGGAGTTGCAAGACTATAACCCCCTGGCCGCGCCATTGAAACGGTGAAAAACAAGATATCGCCGACATCTCGCTGAAAAAACATCGTAGACGTCTGAAGTTTTTTTGTAAAACCTAGATTTGAATTTGTCGAAATTAGTTAAAATACAACAAAAAATCCTAGGTTTATATTTCAGGAGCTGTAGTACGGTATCGTGTTGAAATAAGTCGTGTTTATCTGTCGAAGAAAGTAAGTAGTAGCGAGATTTCTTTTGTAAACAACAACTTTTAATATACTGCCGATAATAAGTAAAAAAAGCAACTATTTTGTTTTATAAAGCCTTAAAATACGTTTTGAATTTTTCGTTAGGGTGACCATGGTTTATTGTTTACAGAAAACTTTCCACCTATTGTATAAGAAATTATATCTCAAGGATTCTAAATGAAACCATGAATTCAGCATATCATTCTAGAATTTTTTGTATAACCTGTTGTGTTATTCTCTGGGGAGAATAAATTTTTCGTCGGTTATACAAAAAATTCAGCTGTTCCATACATTTTGACCGCATAGGTATTGCACTTTTCAATTATTATTTTATTGTATAACCGTCGGGGCGTCAATATTTAAATATGTATTATCAACAACAAGAAACACAACTGTAAAAATGTTGGTGTACTGTTACCTAGGCTAAATAGGAATGCCTCTGCCTAACCTTGCGGTGAATATAGGCGCGTGGCGTGATTTTAACCTTATAGATAAATTAAGTACCGAGGGTACCGGTAATCCTCAACAAAATCGCGACTCTTTCATTTTCAATTTATCAGTTACGTGTAAAATATGATACGACGTATAAGAGCCATCTATGTATCATTATCATGATTGGCACAACAGAGCTATTCGGGTTATGTCATATTTCACTCGCTCGCAAGTCGCTAAAGGCAAAATAGTACAATCCGGCCACTAGATGGCGGACATTTAAATTGATTAATTTCTAACTACACATTGTTTACGATGATGATAATATTTATAATTACTGACAATGTGAACAGGCATAATTATAACTCTTCATTCTTCGCTTCTTTACCACAAACAGATGACAAGCATCAAAGCACTCAGAAGGCTTTACTAGATAGATCTACAGAAACATGTCTAGGCAGTAAAGCAAAAGTAATTTGTGGAAATGTTAGCAGCCTACAATCCAATGAGTCATGTAAGCTGGTCAACTAAAATGCCTATTATGCGATTTATATTTCTGAGAAATACTTAAATCCCCCTGATTTAGGTTTGGAAGAAGTAACGAGATCATATTTGTCTGTAAAACTCAACGTATCTAACTTTTCCGAGTAACGATTGCACACACTTTAATCATTCACAAGAAACAATTGCATGCATTTCCGTATTCATTTGAATAATAAGAAAACTTAGATCACTTCAACTGAAAGGTAATCACAAAAAAACGAATCATCCACTTAACTCCACAGAAAATAAAAATAAACGAATTACAAAACAAAAAAAGGCGCATAACCACTCAAAACAAAATCGTAACTAATTTTATTTGAAATAGCATCATTCATTCAATCGAAAACCACGCGTTTCGCTGAGTCCTATTATTACTCACGCGCGCTTCCCCATTCATAAAAAGTGAAAAGCCAGCTTAAAAATCAGAACAATTTGCAATATGAGTACATACTAATGTTATGAAAAACGTTAGCAATTTCTTCACAAATATAAGAAATCCAGAGGCCATATTGCAAGCCCTAAGGTGCGAGCGAGACCGATTTATTTTTGTCATTTGTTTTCAACACCGATACGATCTCGCATCCTGCTTTACGCTACAGCATTGGAGCGAGATCGCAACTGCGGCCTGGTGGTCTGGCAGCAAATATTATTCTATGAGTATCCCGCGTAAAGGTCTAGGAATCTCGCAACGTCGCATCGGACCTACGTTTAGCGCGTGGTCGGCTATACGCGGTGCGGAGTTTGAATATTATTTTCTTATCAATTCTTATGACATGACTGATAAATGATAAATTTACTTTTAATTTTGAATTGAAAGCCAGGCTTTTCGCGTTTAGTAAAAGGAACGCCCCTCCTCCAAAAATATAGATTAGGATTTCTTTCTATATTTTTACAAATTCAATCTATCATTTACCTAAATTTCAGGTCTCTGCAACGCTTAGTTTTAACGATCTCCGTGGCCGCGCGGTTCTCCACGTTTCAATGACGCGGCCACGTTCAAACCCTCTTTTTTCACCATAACTTTGACAAATTTATGGTTTTGGGAATCAACTTTAACAAATTTTTACAAAATCTTGGTAAAATTATTTTTTTAAATTACGCCGTGGCCGCGCCATTGAAACGGACACATCTTTAACCGATTAAGCTGAAAATTTGCATGCATATGTATATCGCGTGACAATGCAATTTTTTTTTTTGAAACGTAAATATATTATGATAACATGGAGCTGATCTGATGCTGGAGCTGGAAGGTGTCTACAGGAACTCCGCAATAAAACGACACACCCCATCGAGTTTGGGCTCATTCGATTCGTATTGACGAGTACTTTGATCCTATATGCTAACCAGGGTCTCATGCTGGAGCTAGAAGGTGGCCATAGGAACTCGCCAATGACACGACACAACCCCCTCGAGTTTGGGCTTGTTTGATTCGTATTAACGATTACTTTGATCTTATATGGTAACCAGGGTCTGATACTGGAGCTGGAAGGTGGCCTTAGATACATAACACTTTAAGTGCTCAAAACAACACATATGTGTGGGTTCTACGAATTTTTACGACCTTCCTAACGGAAAAACGCTGCTACGAACTACGCCCTAGTAAATCCCGCATTATAAATACTAAAAAGTTAAAAATAAAATTGAAAGAAAAATAAACTTTTTTAAAAACAAGCTTTTATTATTACTTGTTATTAAAACGAACAAAGAAGTTAAAAATAATTTAATAAGAATTATGAAAATAAAAGCGTGTTTACATATTGACGATTAGAAATAGGTGTAACATGCTAATAAACGTTCTATTTCTCCTGCCATCAAAATGTAACACGCTTTTATTTAAATAATTGTGATAAAATTATTTTTAACTTTTTTGTTCGTTTTATTAACCAATAATAATTAAAGATTTTTTCTTTTAATTTTATTTAGCACAAATTCAGTAGATACCCCAGAAAAAATCATCTAATCATTTTTGTGATAAAATATTAAGACTGATTACTTATTTTTGTTATAGTATGTACCCATCACATCTGTGGAGTATACTAGCAAATTAAATTTGACCCTGTATAAATTAAAATAGGGCATCGAAAACTTCGTTATTATTATTTTTTAAAGGTACAGTTAATTCAATTACTCTCTGACACATAATTATTAATTGTTAAAAGTGGTAGAGACCTCATTGAAACAAATTGCTTCTTATCAGTGAAACTATTTGATTCAAATCTTGGTAGGGTCATATTAGGGTCTTAAGACAGCCTATATGAATTAACTTACTAATACATTAACAAACACATAACTCATTCATAACATCACACCTGGTAATCCCTTAAGGGTGAGACTGATGTCTACCTGTGGTATAATCTACATTTCACCTAAACAAGGCACGACAAGCAAGCAAAGCTGCTCTGTCAAAAACCAAGCGAGTCTACCTATACAATAACAGAGGAATATCAAGGAGTATTGCAGGGGATTTATCTCCAAGGGTTGAAAATACTTACTTACCTACTAAAAATTGATAAAAGGGTCTATTGGGATTGGTGAAAAGATTAGTCACCTAGACTCTGGTTTACTGAATCCTTCAAATATATAATAAAGGGATATTTGAAGGATTACAATATTTTTAAAACCTAGCTAAATACGTATTCGTTATTTTATTTTGGTTCAAAACTGGCAGAAAACACAACTGAGGGTCAGATAAAGTAAGACTGTTGCCAAGTAGTGCAACAGTAAAGATTGGTAAAAAAATGTATTAATGATTACAAAAGATTTTGCAAATACAAACCTGATTCAAAACTGAATATATCTCCTTCAAATCCATATCTTCTTAATGAGTGTAAAGGCCAAACAGTTGAGTCTCTTCCTTCCCGATATAATATTATATCAGATTCAGTAATCTCTAACTGACCAGAACATAAATCGGCACCATTTTCATCAATGTTTACGACACGAAACACATTAGGATGCAAGTCTGAAGTTTCCTTCTTGCTGTGTAAGCAACCCATTACATTACATTTCAAAAACAATTGCCATATATTTGTGTAATCTGCAAGTAAAAGACATGACACTATTAGCAAGATTGTAAAAAGTATGCAGTTGCTATAATAATAAAATTATTGGTATGTTTTATACAATACATCCAACAACAGCTGCTCTGCTTAAGAATTATAGGACCATCTCACTTCTGAGCTATGTCTATAAGCTGGTTTCAGAGTCATCACAAACCAGCTCGGCTGGAAATAGTCAAATCTCAGCGATTTGACGGTTTCCTGCATACCGGACAAGCCGGATTCCGTAAAGGCTTTAGCACCGTAGACCACATATAAACACGCTGCGGAAGGTTATGCAGAACACCGAAGAGTGTAACCTGCCTCTCAGCTTAGCATTTGTGACGTACGAGAAAACCTTCGATTTGATCGGGACTTGGGCTGTACTGCAGTCTCTCCAACAGTGCCAGATTGGCTATCGGTACATAAAGGTGCTAGTGTTTGTAAGTCTGCGCCAATATGTCTGTCCGAATCCAAGACCAGACCTTAAAACCTATCCTTCTGCAGCGAGGGGTGAGACAGGGAGGAGACGTAATCTCTCCGAAGCTGTTACCGCTGCACTGGAGGCTGTCTTCAAGGTTCTGGACTGGAGAGGGCTTATCTTCAACATCAATGGCGGGTACATCACTCACCCTCGGTTTGCTTATACCTAGGGGAGGTACTACCAGGATAAAAAGTATACTGTGTTCATCCAGGTTATAAACTACCTCTGTGCCAATTTTCAACAAATCAGTTCAGTAGCTTTTGCGTGAAAGAGTAACAAACATTCATCCATCCATCCTCACAAACTTTCACATTTATAATATTAAGAAGTTGGATTAGTAGGAATTATTAGAGTTCTGTAGTCGGTCTCACAATTGATTTACTTAATGTTGTAATTTTTTTCTAAACAGAACAGTAACACTAAATCTCTTAGGTTTAAACGCCAGCAATTGCAGTTTTATGGCCCTAAAACTTCTAAACAATAATCTCTAGCATTGTTGGCAGTCCAATAACGGAAATGTCAGAAGCAATTCATTCGCGTTCGACTTTTGGTGAGAGCAGTTGTGTTACATGCCACCACACCGTGCGCGCGCGTACCACAGTATAAAAGTGCTTACGCATAAAAATAAATGCCGTCCAGTCGGATGCACCGCAATGACCCTAGTTATTGCGTAATGCTGAAGACTGTCAGCGACTATTATTGTTAAGGCGAAGTTAATACTCGAATAACTTCTACAATGGGTTAAAAAAAGTCAACACTGAACACTATTAATGTAGACATAAAAACAGAAACTGAACATTTATTGTACAAGTACTTTTGTGAAGAACAAAAACAACGTGAAGAGCTGCAAAAAACCTAAAAGAATTAAAAGGTCGAATAGAAAATCTCCAGCAACAGTTGAAACCTCAAGCGGAAAACCCACCGAAATCAGCTACTACAACCGCCACTGAGACGTCTCACCTGGGTGTTGAATATACCAAGGACGAAGAAGAACTAGCTCGAGAAACAGGATGGATACGGCAAAAAGCAGGAAGTAAAAAAATTAACACCTCTCCCGCCCAACCCATTCTGAATGAACACGGAAGTGTAGAGAATAGCTAAGGAAAAAATCATTGAAACTCCTTTGTTACAACCTATTGGAGTAGATGGTATCCAGGACTACCAGAAATTCTATGGTTTTCTATCTGAGACCAATCAGCTGACGTGTTCAGCATCAAAATGATGAACGGCGATACAGTCAAAGTAAATGCCAAAAACGAAGATTCGTACCGGGGCAATAACAAAGGCCCTCTAACTCAATAATTGCCTCTGGTACTCCTATGAGAACAAGCAAGAGAGACATTTGAGTAGTGGTAAAAAAATTGCATTTCACATGCATTTCGGAGAGAATCCTTAAAGACTTGCGCGACAAAGGCTATAAGATTCTAGAAGCAGTCAACAAATTGAATTGGAAAACCAAAGAGCCACTCAATATGTTCATGCTAACATTTTCAAATGATGGAGAAACTAGCAAAATATATAGCATCAAAACTGTGTTGGGATGTAATGAGGAAATCACTTAAGTCCACAAAACTGCTACGTCAGTGTAAAAGTTGCCAGGCGTACGACTATACCCAAAAGTACTGCTCCAAAGAACCGAGGTGCGTAAAGTGCACTGGCAAACATCTCACTAAGGATTGCAGAAAATCAAAAGAAGAGAAACCAAAGTGTGTCCACTGTGGAGCTCCACATCCGGCTAACTACAGGGGATGTATCGTAGCTAAAGAAATTCAGCAGATTCGAAACAAAAAGTCTAAAGGCAATAATTCAACCCCCTAACAAAATACATCTACTGGAAGAGTTGAAAGCACCAGCCAGTACAAACGAAGTCAAAGCACAATAAAAACTACTCCTAAAAATGTCTCTTATGCCCAAGTAGCAAGGGGCATTCCGAAGGCACCTTTGGCTAATATGGACAGGGACAAAAAGTTGAATGAAATCTTTATGTTAATGTCATAATTTGCTGAGAGATTTAATAAAATTGAAAATAGCAACAAAGCTGCTATTCCTAAGCAAAAAAAATTAATACTAAACTGAAACTTATGGCGTAGAACTCAAATGGGTTACAAAAACATCAGAATGAGTTACAAGTAGTATTAGGCACAGAAAAAAATGATGTTTGCATGAAATCAGAAACTTACTTCACAAAGCAATCTCACATTAAGTTTAAAGGGTACAAAGTGTACCATGCACTTCACCCAGACAATTTTGCAAGAGGCGGTAGTGCCATTATTATAAAAGAAAACCTTCAGCACTATGAAAAGTTTAAATACTAAGGAAAGAGATCCAAACAGTAGCGATTTGTCTACAAACCAAAAATATCCTGTTACAGTATCTGCCATCTACTGTCCACCACGGTATACTAAAAGAAAACAAATCACTTTATGAGCTTTCTTTCGCCTTGGAAGTAGATTTATCTTAGGAGGTGACTTCAATGCTAAAATTACGTATTGGGGCTCCAGACTACCAACTTCTAAAGGAAAAGAACTACTGATAAAAGAGCTGAAATGTGATGTCATATCAACTGGAAAGCCCAACTACTGGCCAACAGATCCTAATAATACCCCGGACTTAATAGACTTTTTCGTAACCAAGGATCTATGGGTATTTATAAGTAGAAAAAAGCTATGACATGAACTCGGATCACTCTGCAGTCTATTTGTTAGCGAGACCATTTTGTTTAAAGAAAATAGTCCCACTCTTGTCAATAAGTATACAGACTGGGTGGGGTTCAAGACCAGATTTAATGATGAAAGTCCCATTAAAAACACCCGAACACCTAAACATTGAAATACAGAATTTCATAATGCACATCCAGCTAGCAGCATGGGAAAATACACCTGACTTCAACAAGAGGACGAAGGGAAATACATACCCCTTCAGAATAAAGCAGCTCATTATGGAAAAGAAGGCAGAGAAAAAAGTGGCATCAATCTAGGTGCCCTGCCGACAAACGAAAACTAAATAACCTGACAAAAAAATAAGAAGACTAATTCAGAACTTTAAAGATGACTCAACCAACACCTATCTCCAGAACCTAAGTAACTATTCCCTCTGGAAAGCTAATAAGCACCTAAAAAGGCCGGTTACCCAAATCCCACCTATTAAGTGTGAAAACGGGCAATGGGCAAATAGTAACGAGCAAAAAGCTAAGAGGTTTGCAGAGCATCTGAAAAATATCTTTCAACCAAATGACGATGAAATCATTGAAAATCACACAGTGGCTCATATGGTGGCATCAAAAAATGAAGTTACCATAAAACTAGAAACACTGAGAGAAGTCGCACGAGAAATACAACGTAATATAAGTATACGAAAATCACCAGGTTACAATTTAATAACAGGAGAAGTACTTCATAACCTCCAAAGAAAGGGCCTGGTTAAGTTAACGACCCTTATCAATGCCGCACTAAGGCTTAAATATACACGGTGAAATTTTAATGGTTGTTTTCCCGCGGCAGAACAACTTGTCATAAGGAGTCCATTCGAACCATAGAGTAAAAATGAAAAATAAAGATATTTTTGTTTAAAAAAATAAAAAAATATTCAACAACTCGAAAACGTGAGAATCAATAGTAACACTGGAAGTAACTTGTAGGTATTACTCGAAACGCACGCGCCGCCGCGCCGACAAAGGGATCAGGGATGCATAAATGTTCAAAGCAAAATAAATTCTCGCACGTGGTGTTACGGCATAAACTAGTTTGCACGCAACAACACAAAACAGCCGCGAAGCCGACAAAGAAAAGACCGCTTTATGAATGTTCAAAGCAAAATAAGCTCTTGCGTGTAGTGATACGACATAAACTACAAACTAACAACAATTACAAACCAAGCAGCGCGCCATCTTCCTATTGGGTGGGCCGGCGGCGGCGCACTTACTACTTAGTTTTCCCGCGAATGTCGTACGCGCAGCACACGTTATCAGTGCAATGGATCGTCATTACAATTATTGCAATTTGGAGTACGTCGCTATGGAGCAGAGTGGTGCCCGGCTCACTATCACCGCGCCGTGCGAGAGCACTTGGACTCGGTGTTTTCACAGCGCTGAGTTGGACGCGGCGGGCCAGTGCCTTGGCCAGCAAGAAGCCCGGACCTAACTCCGTTAGACTTTTACTTGTGGTCTGAGCTAAAGCACCTGGTGTATCGTGACTCGTGAGGAACACGAAACTCGCGACGCGTTAATAACTGCGATAGTGGACGCTTTCAATATCGTAAGTAGTGACAGTGTGCGGGACAAGCGATAAAACAGTGTACATAATAGAATAGTGTATATAAAGTGATACATAGACGCTCATAAGACAGTACAAAGTGAATAAGTTTACTAAAATTTAATAATTCCTATTAGTTGTGTAACTGAGTAGGTACTAGGGGTAAGCAGTAGTTCAAGTGTTTATGTTATATTTTATATTGTCTTAGTTGAATTTATATTTTTCTTAGATAGTTCTTATTACATAGAGTCCGATTATATATAGTTTTACCTATGTAAAATTAATAAAGTTAGCAAAAAACGCAAATAATGTAGCGCGGTCCTCGTTACGGTAAAGGGTCGAGGTACTTAAGTTAAAAATGTTCAATATAGTGCCTCGCTCTGATTGGTTGATGTTTTGCGCGCGTTTTTTTATAATATTGTGCCTATCCCTAATTAGCTGACGCCTTTACCCGCGCTTTTTTGTAATTATGATTGGTCAAATCGATATTTTAAATCCTTGCAAAATTGTATAAAAATAGGAACATTTTTGTCATTCAACACATTCAGCGGCGAACTACCTAGAACAAAGTACTCCAAATATAGAAGCAAGAAGTCTCCAGTGGTTTCATTCCCCGCCAACCCAGCACACAAATGCGGCTATAGGCCACAGACAGAGATACCTTATTAAAATTGAAAGACAATCAATTAAAACGTGCTCGATTGTGCATTTAACGCAGTGGCTTGCACTTCGAACAATTACTCCGTAACCGGGAAGTGTAAGTACCTACTCGCACTTTTGTAAAAATTTTAAATATGCCTCAGATACTTTTTAGGTATATAATTCTAAAAATTATGATAAACTTGTTTCTATTTAATTTCTTGTTCAGTAAATTGCAGCTCAAAAAGTATTTATGACGGCCCGTAAAAGTATGAAAGGAAAATTTGAATAACTTGTTGGGTAAAGCTTATTATTATTAAGAATAAGTTATCAGCTGATTGAAAAGCACGCGGGTCAACCGCGCGGCGGCGCCCGGCTTGCGCCGAGCGTAGGTATCGGAACTATTGGTTCGTGCTCGCTTTCGAGTTTTGTTTTCACAATAGTTAATCTGCCATTTTTTGTTTCTAATATTTTATTTGTTTATAAAACGATTGTATTACCTAGACAAAATCATTTCGCTGCGGGAAAACAACCATTTAAATTTCACCGTGTATACCAGACTTATGGCAGGTGGTTGAAGTAATAATAATAGCTAAGCCAGGGAAACCGGCTCATGAAACATCACATAGGCCTATTTCCTTGCTACCAATCATGTCAAAGTTATTTGAAAAGCTGTTACTAAAACGGCTTAAACCAATAATAGAAAGTAAAAACATATTACCAGAGCATCAATTTGGTTTTCGAGAAAAACACTCTACCATCGATCAAGTGCATAGGATAACAAACGTAATAGAAAACGCCCTTGAAGACAAGAAGGTATGTTCTACTGTATTCCTAGACGCTTGCGCCAAGCGTTTGACAAAGTATGGTATGAAGGCCTTATACATAAATTGAAGAGCCTGTTACCGAACCAGTTTGCAGATATATTAGGATCCTACATTCTGAACAGAGTCTTTAGAATAAGACAAGAAGACTACTCAGAACTGAAAGAAATTAAGGCTGGCGTACCGCAAGGAAGCGTGTTAGGTCCGGTCTTGTACCTACTATATACTTGCTATATTTCTGAATTAGGGCAAAACACGATTGGGACCTTTGCTGATGATACAGCTATAATGGCTGTCGGAAACAGCCACGAAGAAGCAACAGAAAAGGTTCAAATGGCTGTAAATAAAGTTTATGACTGGACCAAAAATGGAGGATTAAACTTAATGAATCCAAATCTGTTCACATAGACCTCTCCAACAAAAAACATCAGTATTCTCCAGTCCACATCGACAAAAAACTAGTACCATACGAGAATACAGCCAAGTATCTCGGTATGCGGCTTGACGCAAAGTTACCCTGGAAAGCCCACGTCAAGAAGAAAAAAGATGAACTCGACCTCCGATTCAAAAGAATGTATTGGCTGCTTGAAAGAAACTCCATGCTGTCCGTGCAAAACAAATTATTGTAATACAGACAAGTCCTGATGCCAGTTTGGACTTACGGTATTCAGCTGTGGGGCTGCACCAAACAGACCAATTTATTAATTATACAACGATTCCAGAACAAAGTGCTAAGGGAAATTGTAAATGCACCTTGGTACGTATACGAAATGATGACCTCCATCGGCATCTAAAAGTTGAGTTCATCGCAACAGTGATCCAGAAATTTGCAGAAGCTCACGAAAAGAGACTTCATCATCGATAAAAAATACAGAATCCAACTGCATGAGGATCGACGATGCGAAGGCTTGCGCCCCGCAGAGCTGCGTATCTTCGCGGACGGATCAAAAACAGGTAGTGGCACAAGGGCTGGAGTCTTCTCGGAGGCCTTCAACATGCACATAGCCACACCACGGCCGAATGCATGGGCATCTTCCTTACCGCGTCTGCTATCATGACCAGGGAAGTTACGAACCACTCGATCCGCATACTCTCAGACAGCATGGCTGTTCTGCAAGTGCTGAACAGTCACACAGTTGACTCCGAGCTGATATACGAGTGGCACCAGCGCCTCAACGAGATAAGTAGCCTCAAAAATATTACCATTCAGTGGATGAAAGGACACAGCGGTTCGCTAGGCAACGATGCAGCCGATGAACTTGCTAGGAGGGGTCGGGCATGGCACCAGTGGGACCTGAACCCATTGCGCCACTCCCTTTCAGGTATCTACGTACTCTGGTAAGGAAACGAACCAGGGATCAACATCACAAAATGTGGTTGGACCTAAGTGAGTGCAGGCAGGCTAAAGAAGCACTTCCTGCGTTCAATGCCCGCCTCACGAAACAGATCCTCCGTTTAACTAAACCACAGCTGCGTACACGGGTCGTTTAACAAACATCTCTTTGTCATACATAGGAATAACAGACAGTCCGCTGTGCAGGGCCTGTATGGAGGACGACGAGACAGTGGCTCATGTGCTGTTAAACTGCCTGGTGGTTGCTATTACAGAGCAAATTACTATGGTAACCCAGGTACCCTACATGAGATTGTCAGCAACACCAAGGCGTTGCTGGCCTTTCTCGTGGAGCTGGGGTGGATCGAATAACTGATTCTCCCCCCCGTACGCAAACTACGCGCTTTGACGTGGATTTGCAGACAACAGCCCATTTACGTATTACCTAAATAAACTTCATCAGTATGTAAACGTCGAGGCATTCCAGCTTCTCGACCACCAAACATAATTAGAAGACTAAAAATAACAAAACCGTTCGAGTTAGTGTTTAGTGTTAGTGAATAGTGTAAATTACAAACAAACACAAGAAAGAAGTCTATTCGCCATAATAGAGACAATAAAAAAGAGCTATTGGATGCATTGTTAGTAAAGACAATTTACTAGTTTAGGTTATAATTAAATTACTTATTAGTCTATCTATTGGGCTAGATTGTAATAAGATTACGGTCCAGCCTATTGATGAACCCTAGGTCAAGGAAAAAAATAAAGAAGCAATTTATAACATTCCAGCCCTGTGGAGGTGATTAGTAAGGTCTTTTTACCCACACAGGGCTGAATTTGTTAGATTTTTTTATTGGATACAGTTTTATGAAAACTGTTATTCCTCCCCCTGTCCCCTGTTATTTCTTCTTCCTGTTTTCCTTTGACTAATCCTACTAATATTATAAATGTGAAAGTTTTTGAGGATGGATGTATGTAAGGATGTTTGTTACTCTTTCACGCAAAAACGGCTGAACGGATTTTAATGAAATTTGGTACACAGGTAGTTTGTAACCTGGAATAACACTTAGGATACTTTTTATCCCGGTACTATGTTCCAGTGGGATACTTTTCGACCTCCAGTCAGGCGAAGCCACTGGCAAAAACTAGTCTTTCCTAATCTGGAAAATTGGTGCTAATACTTATCTAATTAATTATAATTAAGATTGTACTTATTAATTTATGAAAACTACCTCTTCAAAGGGTGGAATGGGTGTTGAGATTTAAGCTAATACAAAATCCAAGCGAACAAAGTGCTATTTGTAAAATAGAGCCTGTGTAGCCAGACAGATTGCAATAATACATTAATGAAAATCTCAAAACTAGTATGCAGAATTTGTCTTTATACCTATATCATACATACCCTCACGCCTTTTCCCCATGGGGTAGGCAGAAAATACAGAACACCTGCTACCATCCTTACATACTTCTTTTGCATTGTTTACATTCATACATCTGGTCATACATGTACACCTGTTGGGAGCACTATGCACCTGACCTTTCTGAAGAACATCATCAATAAGGTCACTGTATGTCCTCATAGGGCATCCCCTCGCGGCGTTTCCACTCAAATCTGTCTTGTAAATACGTTTTGTTAGCCACCATCCTCTCAACATGGCCAAACCAGCTAAGCATACTCTTTTAAATTTTTGTCACTTACATCTTCTTTAATTTTATTTTTAAGTTGAATTCGTATTCAGATACCGAAAAAAAACAGAAAACAACTTTTATCATAAAAAATAATCATTAAATTTTATGGTACTTACCCACTTACTTAAAATGTAGACTGATCAGTCGGTTTCCTTCATTCATTAGCTAAAATAGGAATATCCTCAGGGAATATCCAATAAACATAGTATTGTATTTACAACAATATACACAAGTATCAGGAATCACTTGTTTCACTAGTATGTAAAATGCAAAATTATTCGGTTTATCCATTAACTCTGCAAATACCAAAGAAGATTGATTGGATTCCAACACTGATTTTAATTACAAATAGAAGACAGAAAATAGAATGAGAGAGGAGAGGAGAGTCGAAGTTGTCGAAGTGACAGATCCGCGAATGTGACACTTGACAGAACAATGGTGATTCACCAATAATGTGCCAAGTATAGTTGTACTAGGATTTTTTGGCACGTGTCTGTAATCGGAACTAACGATGCCAGCACATCAAGTTATCCTAAACTGATAAAACTATTTTATCATTATAAAATAAAACTCGTGGTTGTGACATGTAAAATATATACTTGAATTAATAACGGCGGTTGCTAAGCAATAGGGAACGTGCACGAATCGACACGAGCGCCACGGTGTGGTCAAAAAAGAAACTTTTCTGATCTGTCATCGTATTGCCTTTACATGACAATGTTTACATGTTGTTGTTTGTTTGTTGTTGTGGTTGTTTTTGTTTGTGTGGTTGTTACATTATTTTTAAATGATTAAAATGATAAAATATGGATACCGGCCGATTAATAATTATCGTCAGCGTGGTCAGAATATGTCAATGGGACAACAACTCTTCTTGTCGCGGCATGTCTTGGATGTAGATGAAACAGCAAGGAATCATGAAAATGCAGTAATAACTAGCAGAATAGTAGCTCAAAACCACGATATCTAACAGTTATGATGTCAAAATAACTGTAAAGTATTTTCTGAACTCATTTTTCTATCTTATTATTAATGTTCATGTCACCGTCTTTGCAGAATTATTGCACTGTAACTATTAGAAGAGCAAATTGCAAAAGTAGGGCAGGCCTATCTGAAAAATGCAAGCACATCTGCGCTTGAAATTTACTTTGAAAATTCTCCAGATATTGCTATATCGAAAACTAACTAAAATTATTTGAGGTTATGTTTACTTACAGATTTATTTGTATTGAATAGTAGTACTACATACAAAACTTAGCTGTTTTTACAAATTACATAAGTAATTACTAAATGTTTTGAAACTCATAATTACACATGTCTTTTTACTGCATTTATCCACTTTTGTCGTTTATCACGTAACCCAGGAAAGTGAGTAGAGGTAGGTACTAACCGTGGGAAAGTAGGTAAGTAGGTAATAGAGTTTGATTTATTTTTATTTTTCTTTGAAGTGTTCGAGCATCCAGAAACACAACGTTACATTTTCACTTACTAATAATGATTTTTTCACTTCTCTATTGGATTATTTTATAACGTGAAGTGTCAATTTCAAGTAATGATTGCGAGAAAACTTCGGATTTGCGCCACCAGATGGCAGACTCTTCGTCGTGTACGTTTCCTATACATCTGACATAAGTTTAAAAGGTTATCAAAAATAATAAGGTTTTAGTTTAACATACTCCATACATTACATACTTTGGTATGTAATGTATGGATTTGTATGTAAACCGCGCTGCGCAAGGTACATTTTTTCACTTTTCCGTATTTTGAACCAGAGTTGTGTTTAAATTACTGAATAAGCGCTCGCATGCGTAAAACATACGATCACAGAGTACATTATTATATACTGCATACGATCAGCAAACGTTTCAATGCACGTCTCAACGATACTTGCATGAACTAAAACAGTGTAGGTTACCCAAACTACGAAAAATTCGAGTAACGAAATGCATTCGTGCGTAACGTTTCGTTACTCGGTACTAGATGGCGCACCCGTTACACAGTACTAGACCATCTCTTGGGCGTAATCGGTTATACGTAGTTTCGTGGATATGAGTGACTAGTTTCAAAACCGAATATTTTTGTAACTAGTTACTTTTGTATACAGTAGGGTGTTGGTTAGTTTTGCGTTTGTATTATGTTATGATTACGAAACTGTTACAGGTTATATATACGCATTATAATATTAGTTTTACTTGTGTGTTATGTTGCCTATAATTACGAATATGTAACAGTTTATAGGTAATATAATATGTATGCTTCGCATGTTATATGAGTATAAAATTTTATAAATTGAACTTCCCTTCATACTTTTGAAGGCTTAGGACTGGCTGCAAAATTTCATTTTAAAGTTATTTTTGTGAATTTTTCTATAGACAGAATATTTAAATACCTAAGTATTATTGTCCATCATAATTTTAGGATAATCCACATAATCCACAAAAAATTAATCAAAAACTTAATCTATTCCGACTTATATCAAATTATTTATTTACACTACGGAATTTTTTATCTATGCACATGAAATGTTTATTTACTCTATTAATGTTTATTCACAAAGAAAACAATACCTAAATGTAATATTATTAATAAACCGCAAAAAGTAGTTAAGAACACAGTTCACAGGATCAAGACAATAACAATCGCCAATCATCCGTTGCACGCACTTTATTTAGGCACTTAAGTGCCTAAATAAAATTCTTAAAAAAAAGCAGTACGCTTACGCGTAACGTAATACGCGTACGCCGTTCATTGTGTGAGTGTCATGTCAACTGTGAACCGCGTACGTAAAATTTACATTTTTGTCCACGAAACTAGTTACACGATTATCAGCCTAGTAAGCGGTTTTTGAAACCGATTACGTTAAATAACCCACACTACTACTCAGTACCGAATACATACGGTATGCTACAGCCACAGAGTACATTATTATACAGCTTAAGGCCACTTTCCAAATTAGAAAAATAGCGCCGTGAGCGCTCACATCAATAATTTGCGTTCCGAGTTAGATATCGCGATTATGACAGCTAAGAACTGTCATTTTTGTCATCAATACGGAACGCTCGTAAACGCGCTAACAGTGCTCACTCAATGTTAAAACCTATTTACACCATATAAAACTTGTATAAACCACAAATTTAATCTTCTTATTTGATTATGTGACGATTCTAGCCAGAATCACTTGAAATGAAATGAAATGAAATGTTTATTTATGTAAGTAGATCTTAAAAGACACTTTTACACGTCAATATTTTGTTGGTCAATATTTTTTAAAACTAGATGGCGCCGGCATTTCCTAGCTGACTGTTCCCTGAGAAGAAAAGCCGAAACAAACTCAGAGGTCATAGTCTGTTTTAAAGTCCAAACATTATATTATTTAAATTTTATGTGAGTCTAACAATGCAGGGTAATGTCTGGAAAGGCCTTTTGAAGAAAGAGCCATTGCAGCTTTGAGCTGACCTGTCTCAACAGACGGCATGTATGTAACAGTCACCGTGTAGCTCAACCCTATTTTAGGGAGCTCAACGACCCGTCACAAGACGCTACCAGATTTGCAGGACATTTGCGTAGGCCATTTACAAAATGCTCAAAACCACCAGACGAGTTACAAAGTAATGTGTTCAATCTAGCCTGCATAGTACTCACATTCACAGTTACTTTTTTCTTTAAATGTCATTAAAAATAATGTCACGTAGATCAATACTTAAATATAAAATGTCAACAGTATCTATTAAACACATAGCTTATATAACAGTTTGTTGCTTGAGGGTACATTGGAGCAACTTAACTAGTCCCAAGCTTTTTTGTCATCCAAGTAATCTTTAACTTTATAGAAACCTTTTTGACAGAGTTTCTGTTTAATAAATGGTTTAAATTTATTGAAACTTAGTTCCTTAACATGGCTTGGGAGTTTGTTGTAAAAACGAATACTTTGGAACTTAAATGAATTGCTAATTTTTTGGAGCCTAGTCGTGGGCACAATAAGTAAATCTTTATTTCTAGTATTAATGCTATGAACGTCGCTGTGTTTAGAATATAGATTAATGTTCTTTTTAACATAAATTAGGTTCTCATATACATATTGAGATGCGACTGTCATTATATTTATTTCCTTAAATTTATCCCTCAGTGAATGTCTACAACTTAGGTTATAAATTGCTCGAATGGCTCGTTTCTGCAGCACAAATATAGCTTGAATGTCGGCTGCATTTCCCCACAGCAAAATGCCGTACGACATTACACTATGGAAATAACTAAAATATACTAATCGAGCTGTTTCTAAGTTAGCTAAAACTATGATACAAATCAGAACATAACAGCACAAGTGTCATTTTTGACAGCGCTCACGGTGATAGTAGCATAACGCATGGTCGGCGTTATCGCAAGATGGCGCATGTCATGACGTCATCTATGACGATTCACGGGACATCGTTATCGCGCTCACGCCAATTCGGAACGGGTGTGAGCACGCTCAAATCGATATTATCGTATCTCGGAACGTGAGGAGTTTTTGGCGGGATCGCGTTGGAACATGTCGCACGACTTTTTATTTTTATGAAATTTAGTGAAATAGCGAATAAAATTGTATAATTTTGGTAGTGAATTATGCAATTTAATTACGTGTGAGTGCATAAATGTAGTGAAGGTGAAAATAAGTGACTAACGTGGACTTTCCGTGTTCCCCCAAAAACTCCTAATAGGCTGTTGTAAAATGTAAAGTTACTACTGCTTTACAATAACTTTGACTTGACTGATTAAAGACGACAAATGACTGTTTTGTAACTTCGTGCCCGATATCGGGCCATTTACTTGATCGAAAATAAAAATTACTTGACACTGGCTAAATGCACAAACCGTGCGAAGCCATAACCAAAAAAAAAAAAAAAAATCTCGGAACGTAGCCCCAGTTTATAATAATGTACTCTGTGCCCACAGAGTACTTTTTTATAATAGGGAATATTATTATTATTATTATTATTATTTTTTTATAATTTTTATAATGATTACTGCCATCTCTGAGAGAGTTTCGTAAAAGTAACACAATATAATGAGATCAAATTCAAATGTCAGTCTCATAAATTGGTCGGCAATACATTTGGTGTCCAACCTTATTTTGCATACAAGGAGAACGATTACTAGAGATGGGTCGTACTTGCAAAATCGAGTACCAGGGCTTCCAAGTACGTCCACTTTAAGAAACCAGGGCCTAAAACCAGGGCTCAGGATACTTTCAAGTATTTTCTATGTGCATCGAAAATTGATCCATGACTTCATACAAATAAGAAGCACAATCGCGTATTCAAAAGCGCCGTTGGAAGTAAAAATACTTGCATAGGAAATTGACCCGTGACTTGCTATAAATAAGGAGCTAAATCGCGTTTACTAATAAATACTTACAAACCATTAAAGTAAAAAATACTTGCATGCGAAATTGTTCCGTCGACTCTTACTGATAAGGAGCATGATCGCATTTGCGAAAATTAACGCGGTTATTGAACTATTGAAGATGTGATTGAGGACCTACCTACGTGGTTATGAAATTGTAAATAATTTAATACCGCTACCCAGTCAGCCCACACGTGGTCTGACTACGTAACTGGTAGGTAGAATAAAAATCCGTAATTAATAGATCGTTTATTTACTTATTAATACATTCATTTGTCAATCGAAAGATTAGCACGTTATTAAATAAATAATGAAACCCTTCCTTCCTACTTAAAAACAGGCTTAGGACTGTCAGCTGGGAAATATTATCATTAATATGTTAGTTCATTTATTTTATAAGCTGGCGTAGGTAGCTAAAAGGTTTCAATTCATTTTATGATTAAAATAAAGTATTTACAGTAGGCACATAATTTCTTTTACATATTTACGTTTTCATATTTCTCTTCTGCTAAATCCATTCCTGTATGGCTTTTCTCCAGTACCTTGCACTCCAGAAGTACTGATTGCAGTACAAAGTTTTTGCCAATACAATGACCCGTAATTGCCAAGTAAGAGTCATTGTTTCTGGATGTCCACAGATCTGTTGTCAAACAAATCGTCGTAGCACCTTCGTTTACGGACGCTTTTGTTGTTATTTTGACAGCTTCGTACTGTGCTGGAAGTAAATTATTTGCGAAATACTTGCGCGACGGTAGGTATAATATAATTTGGGAATGCAAACTGTAGGAGTTCGCGAAACCCTCTATCTTCAACGATAGTGTAGGGCTGCATATCCCATAGAAATAAATTCCTTATTCGGTCGTCTATGTCCTTTTTAATTTGCTGCAATCACGGCGAAGATATGCCGAAATAGCTGAAACCGTCCTTGTATTTGCTCTCGTTGTCTGTATAAATTGTGAAGTTGACGGCTGTGGCGGTGGCGCTTGCTGTAGCCTGATCGCTTCTTGACCAACAGGATTTTGCGCAAGATGCTATTGTTGTACTTCTTCGCGAGCCACCAAATTAACGGCAAGGTGTTTTTTTTTGAACATGTTTCGTCAAATTTGAAACACCTGATTTAAAAGAAATTTTGGCTTTGCACATTTTGCACTCTCCTATACAATACATATTGTCCTAAATCTTTAAAATGGTCCCAGGCCACACTTCTTTTCGGTGCCATATTTACACGTAATTAACAATTACTTATACTAAACAAACAAAACAAAAAATATTTACAAACATAAAAATCTTAGAAAATAGGAAAGTAGGCTAGTCCAAATAGTTCGCAAGAAATGAAGTCACACAATGGACGAGCAATCGGTGACGTAAATAAATCACGACTAAATTATTATTATTGTTGCAGAGTAAATCCCTCCAAGCTCTGTTAGAAGAAAAAAATACTTGCATAGGAAATTGATCCGTGATTTTCTATGAATAAGGAGCACAATCGCGTTTACAAATTAATACTAGAACTATTTGAGTACCTACGTACTCAAGCGTCGAGCCACGGCGGAGCGAGATACTTTCAAGTGTTTTTTATCTGCATCGAAAATTGATCCACGACTTCATACAAATAAGAACTACAATCGCGTATTCAAAAGCCCTGTTGAAAGTACAAATACTTGCATAAGAAATTGATCTGTGATTCTCTATATATAAGGAGCAAAATTGCGTTTACAAATAAATACTTCCAAACCATTAAAGTAAAAAATACTTGCATGCGAAATTGTTCCGTAGGCTCTTACTATTAAGAGCTATGATCGCGTACCCACGTAGTTGAGCGAGTAGCCGTATAAAATACCTTGAAGTCTTGCAAGTATTTCGGGTCGGTACCTGGTGTGTGTACTTGGAAGCAAATACCTGGTGTAAAAACCTGGTCGCGTAAATACGTACCTTCTCTAACGATTACCCGTTTGCCAGTACTAAGATTGTCAACCCTGTCTGTGCCACAGAGTACATTTTACATAGGGAGACTCTGTGCCCTAGTCTTTACCAATTATCTAAAGTGACAGCCATCCACAGCTGGCTTTGCTTACAAAGAGTTTATTTGTTATTTTTATAAATATAATTGTTGGTGTCATTTTTGATTTAATTAATGGTGTTTATTGTATTACTAATAAAATACCTACTTATAAATTTATGTAATCAAATGCCATGGTTTACTTTGTAATAGTTTGAAAATGTCTTGTCAAGTGGAACAAATAGCTGACTGTGGCGATATATCGAGTCTTGGAAGAGCTTTGTTCATATCGGAAAAAGAAGGTATTTTTGTTATTAGATTCTTTACTCTATACGCTTAATTATTTTTATTTTAATGTTTACAATTTTATATTTCAGACACAAAGTGGCTGCCACAGTGTTCCATTTCACTGTCTTCCTGCAGCAGTTTGTTGGCAGTTGGATATAAGAATCGTCTCTGTCTACTTACTAATCAATGGATTAGCCTAACAAACAGTCACACATTTCTTATATCATGGAGTGGTACACTTCCTTCAGAAATAACAGTGGTGTTGGCATTACCTATATGTCCATCGCAGCAGTCGTCTCAGGTAAATATACCAATGTTATTTACAAATACTGTCAGCAACATTTGTGTAAATCAAAAATCTTGAGACACTGGCAGGCTCCTGTGCAGTGGCTTGTGCTCTAGTTGATAATATCCATATCAACATGGGCTTTCAATTTCACTATAAGTAAACTATGATATTAAATATGAAACAAATCCTAATCTCTTGATTATTTAGATCAAAGTCGCTATTTGAGACTGTCTGTGTGACAGTGTTATTCTTCAAGAATTCATTATACTCATATTGAATGTAAACAAAGAACCGATTTTTGAAAATTATTTCCCGAAGGGGATACATTGGGGATGAAGGTTACACATAAAAGTTATTGTATATTGGCTTGTTCAAAATAAATCTCTCTGTTTTGTCACATAGTAAAAATCTTGCAAAGCAGGGGTGTTTTTTTTTTCTTTTTCCTGGTTGGGAAATCATCAAATGACTTCTCCCACTCTGGATGAAGCAGGAGGGCGTGTCAGACTTTTACTTACTAAAACCCACCCGTGTTCCCACAGTTGCCTGTGTGCCAGGGGCTGCGGTATCTTTTTCGAACAACCCGCACCCCTGGCAGGCATTGGCCCTTGCGGACCCCACCAGTTGTAAAAATCTGCAACTCAGACTGCAACCCAGGCATTTTTTTTTAACCTGGAGAAATGCCTACTGCGCTACCACGAGGAGATAGCGCAGTTATGTAGGACTGTAACCCCTAAAACTCCACAGTGTCCTCCAGTGCCGCTTGAGGCGGGAACACGGAAAAGCGCAAGCCATCCGCGAACCCGCCGCGGCTGTCCGTCACCAGACCCTCCTCGGAGGGGAATAACCCCCTATCACCGGCGCACCAGGACACATGGCACGCCGTAACCACCCCAGGAACCGAATAGCATACGGGCGCCAGACGACCCCGTGTCTGGCACCCTTGGTCCCCCTGCGACGGGTCAGCACAGTAGCCCCGTCGCCTACCACTTTTCGGCCGCAGGGGATAGGGAGAACGGCCAACGCTATACCGACACTCCTCCTCCCCTGCGGCCCCATCCAGGCCGCGGAAAGGAAGAGCGCTACTCAGAATTACCGGCACTCCTCCTCCGCCGCAGCCTGTAACCTTCAGCCGCGATGCCTCCCATTCGACATCGCGGCCCGCCTCAGCTACGATGCACCTCACCTCAACCTACTTTTTGGCCGCTACGTCGTCGGCTTGGAGGCAAAAGGCCTGACGAGCGGCCCCACCTTGGGGTTCCCCTTCGCTTCACCGTGGGGATGACCACGGCTACTGAGCCCCCCCGCAACGACAATGCAGGAACCCACTGGGGGGAAAGCAGGGAATTAGACTTGATAATACATAGTTTTAAACAAAGTTGCTTTTTATGTCCCTCTACTTGGATTGGTTACACAATGGATTGATGCAATCTTTACCACCATTAACCGGTTGAATGCTGTAATTACTGAAAAATATTACAAAATATCAGTTTTAAATGATAAATGATTTTATTTCTGTAAGTAGGTTTGTACAAACACTTTTACACGTCAATCATATTTTTTTAAACTAGATGAGGTCGGCGTTTCCTGTCTGACTACTCTGAGAAGAAAGGCCGAAACAAACTCAGAGGTCACAGTCTCTTTTAAAGTCCAGCCATAAACTTGGTCAGATCATGTGAAGACCATGTGGATTGGTGTCTGAAATGGTCTTTTGAGGAAAAAAGAACCATACAGATTGATTGGACCTGTCCATTCAGTGCACGCATTTATCAGTAATCATGCAGCTCAACTCAGAACTTGAGGAGCTCAGCGATTTGACGAGCAGGACATTTGGGAAGGCCGCATAAAGTACTCAAACTGCCAGATTAATATTAGAACTAACTGAGAAAGAGATGAAACACAAAACAAAAAAAAAAAACAAAATATGACCCACATAGTCCTCACATTCACAATAATTAAAACAATAATATTATTATACTTCTCAAAGTAAATATTCATGTCAAAGTGTATAATTATTATCAAATGTCAAAGAGTATAAGTTTGCAAAAACAAAAAAAAAACAACATTTAGTATGCAAAAATTGGAGCAGGTCAATCCCAAGCTTTTTTGTCCTCAATATAATCTTTAACGGTATAAAAGGCTTTCAGGCACAACTTACGTTTAATGAATGATTTAAATTTATTGATACTTAGATCTTGAACATGGCTTGGAAGTTTATTATAAAAGCGTATACATTGACATCTGAATAACCCACTTATTTTCTTGAGCCTTGTTGATGGTACAACAAATTTGTGTTTGGTCCTAGTATTTATACTATGGATATCACTGTATTTTGATTTAAACAAAGGTACTATTTTACTATTCTTCATTAGGTCAGGAAACTCCCCACAGTCGATACAATTATTAAATATAAGAGCTAAAGTAGGTGCTACAATGGTGCCGATTCTGTTGTACACCGAACTAAACTAACTAAACTATCACTAAAATTCCTTACTTTTGGGTATGAGAATCTTAAAGCTATTCTGCAAAAAAAGATCTCTAAATTTAAAAATAATTTTGACACAACTAAAATCGAATTTGACAAATGCGACTCCACGTTTGCCCTACCCCGCACAGTGGAACGAATGTATGGGAGCGGTTGGACGTAGACATGTCCGAAAAAAAAGAGTAAAATTATGCCAAACTAATGATGCCATCTTATTCGATTACTTAATGCCTTCATAACTTGTGGTGATGAATTTCTTCATAACTCCCATATTTCGGGAGTAATTTGAGAAAATGTGAAATTTTACTATGAAAATGAGTGTATCGAGCTCTCTCCCTCCTGATTCCGGGCTTGTTTCAAGTAGCGGTCTCTAATATCATAATGCTAATACTAAGAGCTATATTTAATACTAAGACACATAGTGCGCCAAATGTGCACTTTCTGGGATAAAGAGTGATGTTTATTTTATAACACAATTTTTTTATTTTTTGTTTATTTTGTTGATTAAAACCGTTTTTCTAAAGGTTTACCTTATTACAATAACATTTCTGAGCAGCCAATTAGAGAAGATATAAGCTAATTAGGATATATAATTAGGGACTTAAGGTTTACATATAAAACTGATGCACTAATGATTACTGATAAGAACATTGCTATTATTTAATTACTAAATGGCTCTTAATACACTAATTTAGCATGCATCATTTACTAATTATCACAATAACTAATTACCTTGCAATATTTAACAAAGGATACCTGGGATACCTGGATTTTATATAAATAGGTCACTATTAGTAACTTTAAAATCAGTGTTGATTTACACCTCGTTGTATCCAAGCTAATCTCGCAATGTATTTTCCAAATTTTAATACAAATCTTGATATTCACGTTGCTTTATGCGCACGCGCACATAAAGATTTACGCGACTTTAACTATTTGTTCAGTGTTTTAAAAGATAACAGTTGTGTTCAGTTATGTGAAAGTGCTGAAACAAGTTTAAAAGACTGGTGTCGTCGATTTTGCTACCGCATTTATGCAAAATGGACACAGTCTGGAAGAAGCACAGATAAGTTTCGGAAGAAACATGAGATTTGGCTACAGGCTGCAATTCAATGGCCGGAATTACAGAATGAAAATATGGAACCTTCTACAGAAAATATAAGTGACGTCATCGAGCCCATAATTTCTCCTGCTAAATCTGATGCTTCAACTTGTACACATCCTAGTCCTCGTAAATCTTTTGAGGACCTTAGTAACCGGCAAAAAAGAAGACGCACTGAAGATAGTCTTTCATGCAGCAGTAGCAGCGCTGAAATTATGTTTTCGGCCGAAAGGGCGCTTCAAAAGGCAGGACAAAGCGATACAGCTTATGTTATGAAATACTTGACGGAGAATCCAGAAGAGGCCTCAAAAATCAAAGCCTTCATTGAAGGTAAATCAATTCAGGTACGGGAAATATCCCCTTTGAAGGCATTGGCTCTTTATGTATCGATGAACTTATCGAAATGGCGCTATAACACTCTTCGGGATTTCAACACTCAAGAAGGAGCTCTTCAATACCCGAGTTACTACATGTTGGTTAAAGAAAAAATTAAGTGCTATCCGGCCAAAGAAGATCTCACAGTTACAGAGAGCTCTGCAAAAATCAAATTACAAGCCTTGATGGATTTAACCTCAAGAAGACTTATTAGGTCGTTAGAAACCCCTGTTGATCCCAATCAACAGCTCGTATTGACCAGCAAATGGGGTTTTGACGGATCATCTAGCCAAAGCATTTATCATCAAAGGACGAGTGAAGATGAGCAAATCGATCTTGCTAGTAATTTTATGATTAGTCTTGTACCACTGCGGCTCGTCTCAAAAGGTGTAACAATTTGGGAAAACGAGCGACCATCTTCCACTTCATTTTGCCGGCCAATATTGTTTAAGTTTATAAAGGAAACCAAAGAAAATGTGCAGAGAGAGATGGCTGAAATCGAAGCAGAGATTGAAGCCTTAACTCCATCCACCATCACTGATGGAATTAGTGTCAAACACCAACTGCTGTTGACAATGATTGATGGTAAAATTCATTCCATTATATCCAATACAGCAGCTTCAGTGTGTGACATATGCAAGGCTTGTCCTAAAGAAATGAATAATTTAGAGTTAATCAAAGATAAACACGCAAACGAGGACATGTATAAATATAGCTTAAGCACCCTTCACGCTTGGATTCGCTCAATGGAATGCTTATTACACTTTTCCTACAAATTAGACATAAAATCATGGCAAGTAAGGGGTGATATAGCAAAAAGGCAAGTTGATGACAGGAAGAAAAGAGTTCAAGAGGCTGTAAGAAGAGAAACGGGCTTACTTCTCGATGTTGTGAAACAAGGCAGTGGATCCACCAACAATGGCAACTCGGCAAGGAGATTTTTTGAAAACTACACTAAATCTGCTGAACTGACCGGAATAGATGCTATGCTTTTAAGAAAAATCTGTGTGATCTTGCAGTGTATTTCATCAGGAGAGAAGATCAACGTAACTAAATTCCGAGAGTTCTGCTTTGATACTGCTAAGCTTTACGTGGAGTTATACCCATGGTATTATATGCCTTCTTCACTTCATAAAATTTTAATGCATGGGCCAGACATAGTTCAGAACATGTCAATTGTGCCCATTGGTTTTCTATCCGAAGAGGCATCTGAGGCTAGAAATAAAGATTTTAGAAAATATAGAGAGGGGCATTCTCGAAAGCATAGCAGTATCTCATGCAATGAAGATATTATGCACAATCTTTTACTGTCTTCTGATCCACTTGTTACAAGTATCCGTCCAAAAGGAAATAAGTTTGTAAAAAAATCTTCTTTTAAGGAATTTTATGAGCTTACGGATTCTGAGAAAAGTGATATCGAATTTGTTAACATAAATGATTTAGCGGACATCGATTCTGAATTTGAATTAATTGATGATGATGATGATGACGAAGATAATTAAATGATGTTATTGTTTTAAAATGTGTAACTTAGTAAATTAGAGCTTACATCTTAATTATTTATTGTACTTTTAATGAAACTAGGTAATTTATTATCAACTTACTTAAAAGTCATACTCTCATCAGTTCTTGTGAATATTTTTGTTAATATATATTTCTGTATATATATATAATATATTTATAGACCTCTTAATAAGTCTGTCTGCGGTTTAAAGTAAATACAAATGGGGAAAAAACGTTTTTTTTTTTAAATTTTCATTTCCTTTTATCCCAGAAAGTGCACATTTGGCGCACTATGTGTCTTAGTATTAAATATAGCTCTTAGTAATAGCATTACGATATTAGAGACCGCTACTTGAAACAAGCCCGGAATCAGGAGGGAGAGAGCTCGATACACTCATTTTCATAGTAAAATTTCACATTTTCTCAAATTACTCCCGAAATATGGGAGTTATGAAGAAATTCATCACCACAATTTATGAAGGCATTAAGTAATCGAATAAGATGGCATCATTAGTTTGTCATAATTTTACTCTTATTTTTCGGACATGTCTACGTCCAACCGCTCCCATACATTCGTTCCACTGTGCCCCGTGATCTTTTTTAGAGCCGGAACCGCGCAGGGGGGCAGCCTCAACGTGTTTTAAATGGATTTTTTTACTTTTTGTATCGAAAATATGAAAAATTATTACCAACATGTTGAGTTTTAGAGGTGTATGGGGTTTTATAAAGGGGGTCGAAATTTTCATTATTTTTACGATAGGACACACCAATTTCGAGATATATGCAAAAGAAAAGAAAAAAAAAGATACAGTACTGTATTTGCGCCCGAAGTCGAGGTGTCAGTGTGAATTTTAGTTCTTGACAACTAATTTTATTCCACACCTTTTTAATCGCGATTAAAAATAGTCAGATTTAGTTGGACAATCGAAATTTTATATTGAATAAAATAATGAATTTGACAACAACAGAATAGCAAAATTACCATTTTCACTAAATTAAAAACTCAGTACAATCTTAGTGCTGTCAAACTAAAATATAGATAAGTTGTGTCACTTTAGTCAATTTCAGAATGGGAAATCGTCGTTTGACAGGAATAAACTAAATTTTAGTGATTTTTAGTTTAGTTTAGAGAATTTTGTGACAAGAGAATCGGCACCAATGTCAATAACTGACTTAGCGACTTCTACAGAATTACCCCACAGACCTGATTTTTAAACTTCTATACCATGTTCTGTTGATGATTCAAATAGAACTTGAGCATCTGCATAGAGAAGGCATTTAACAAGCAATTTTATTGTGGCGTGCCGTTTTTGAATTAAGACCATCTAGCAGGCAATGGACAACTTCCTGAACCGCCGAGCCCCGCGGCCGTTCATTCATAAAATCAACTAAGTATTTTTCGATGCCTAGGTACCTACTATGCGGGAATAGTTCCCTTTAAGTAGTTGTCTACTTGTGAATACTTATTATTTTTGTATGGTTTAATTTTGAATGGGCCCGGTTTTGGGCTGATGTTATGTATGTGTTATGTACAAGTTTAGTTAACTTCGTAAAAGTGATTTTGCTTTACGATGTACGCAACTAATGTATTTTTTAAATAAATAAGTAGGTAGGGTTACTTGCGTAATTTTTTACGACGATTTTTTAGCAAAAAGTTTATTTCCTTTACAGAATAGTCAGTATTCAACTAGAACAAAAAATTAGAACCTATAGAACCAATTGAAATAATAGAATAGTTACCTTTTTACTATGTACCTGGATACATAATATTAAATATGTATCTAATATAAACTCATCTTAGTACCTACCAACGTATTTATTTATTTATTTATTTATTTATAATAAGCACACCAACAGCACTATCACTTACATTTCAAATAAACTTACATCTAAGATCGGCATTTCAGTAACCGTGCAAATAACAGGCATGCATGGCATTGACATAATGAAAATTAGAGACAAGAAGAAAAAATAAAAAGTGTGTCCAGTAAACCTAAATCTAGAACACCATAGAAAACTAAACACTTTGAGCTATATAGGCGTACATTGTTCGCACTGTTTATATAGGGAACGTCTGTATGAAACGAAACTCATAGAGAAAACCTCGATAGGGTAAACCGTCAAATTGGACCTTTCATTATATATCCTTGCCATACGTGTTAGGGGGCTATTAAAAGTGGTGTTTAAGGTAGATGTAGGCAATTGAAAAATACGATGATGTCGTTTGCTACGTTGGCTAGTCTTAAAGTTAAAATAATTAATCAATTGCGCATCTATGGAACCATTAATAATTTTGTGAAGAATCAGTAAGTCAGAAGTGCACCGTTTTTCTTTTAAGCTAATCATCTTATAGTGCCTTAACCTATCATTGTAATCAGGTAAAGCTTTTCGGATCCCATTCTTCACACATAGATACCTAACAAAACGGGCCTGAACAGATTCAACATTATGAATATAACTTGAATAATAGGGAGACCAAATAGTGGAACAATACTCCAAGGTGCTCCTCACCAGTGTGTTATAGAGTAGAATAATACTACTATAATTGCGGAAAGGTTTTGACATGCGGATTATAAAGCCAAGCATTCTTTTAGCCTTAGCAACTATAGTATCTATATGATCGCGAAAGGACAGGGATGAATCAAAGAGTACACCTAGATCACGAATGACTAATACTCGGCTCAATACCGATCCATCTATATGATAATCAAATTTAATGTAGTTCACTTTATTCGTGAATGTAATAGTCTGGCATTTTTTAACATTGAGCGTCATATTGTTGTTGAAACACCATTGTTGAAGGACATCAAGATCTCTTTGAAGCCTCATACAATCGCTCAGGTCCGATATCCTGCAGTATATTTTTAAATCATCAGCGTAGGCTAAACAATTACAATTTATTAAATCTAAAATATCGTTTATAAATACCAAAAAAAGCAAAGGGCCCAACTTAGAGCCCTGCGGAACACCAGAGCCAGGAGAAAAAGGTACAGATTCATATCCCGCCAAGGCAACTATTTGAGAGCGATTCATTAAATAACTCTCAAACCACCGCAACAGAGAGCCATGAATGCCAGCGCAATTCAATTTCATAGAAAGAATTGAGTGATCAACACGATCAAACGCTTTTGCAAAATCTGTGTAAACAGCATCAACCTGACCCCTAGCTTCAAAGATGTTACCAATGAAAGTAGTGTAAATAAGTAAGTTAGACATAGTAGAACGGTTAGACACAAAACCATGTTGCTTCGAACTAATTATATGACGAAGGTGAGAATAAACTACATTATAAATAAGACCCTCAAACATCTTAGCAAATTGTGAAATAATACAAATTGGTCTATAATTAGTTACGTCATTCATATTACCAGATTTATGTACGGGGAAAACGTGAGAGATTTTCCATAAATCGGGGAACGTACCTTCGTTAAGGGACTTATTGTATATTATCTGCAGTGGTACAATAAGAGCATCCATGCAGAGACGAATAAAAATAGGAGGAAGTCCATCCGGTCCAGCTCCTTTATTAAGATCTAACTTTTTGATGCTATCTCTAACGTCATTTTCAGTAATGTTAATGGAATACATACTGTAATTGGACGAAGAGTAACCTGGAGACAAGTTACTAGGTTGTTGACTAACACCGTACACAGATGCAAAATATTCAGCAAATAGATCAGCCACACCACTACCCCCCACACCAACACGATGACCCCAAGAAACCTGGGTAGGAACACCTCTGAAAGTTTTTTTTGACTTAGTGTAGCGCCAAAAAGCTTTTACATTTGTTTTTAATTCACACTCAATTCTTTCTATATAATCTTTAAAACAGTCATCCATGGCTCTCCCAGCTCGCACCCGTAGGGAAACAAATGTATCATAGTCCCGAGGGTTATTGTACCGTTTGAAACGAGTCCTATATTTATGCTTTTCTTTGAGAAGTTTAATCAACGAAGCTGAGAACCAAACTGGATAACAATTATTCTTAGGCTTACCCTTCGGCGTGTATTTATCAATATTTTCCCATAGTATATTATAAAAGTTCAGAACATAATCATTAGAACTCAAATGAGAATAATCCACCCAATTTACTTTACGCAGATCACGAACACATGCCTCATAGTCTGGTTTAATGAAAATGTATTTAGACTGTAAAATATTATAATTTAAATTAGAAATTACAGTTTTAGTAAGTGCTAATTCTAGCGGCGGATGATGCACATCTGGTTTACTGATGGGGGGTGCACAAGAAACAGAAAGACTGGAGTTCTCATCAACTAAGATAAGGTCTAAGATATTATTATTTTCATTGCAGATATTATTCATTTGAACAAATCCGGTGATGTTTAGGAAGTCTCTTAACGCTAAACACTTAGGGTCACTAAGTCCTAGAAAGGGATGATTAGATTCAAGCCAGTTCACACTAGGAAGATTAAAATCACCAAGAATCAGAGTAATGCAATCCGTATAACGCAAACAAATTTCTTCAGCCTTGGCCAAGAATTGGACAAAGATATGGCAAGGTATATAAGACGGCAAATATACAACACAAATATTCATACAGACGCCACCAGCACTAATACATAACCACATATCCTCAACGGAGGTTTGCCACTCAGTTTTATTAACAAAATTATACTTATTACTAATAGCTACCAATAACCCACCACCATAATTTTTAGAGTACAAATCTTTAAACTGTGCACTACGGTCACGGCGTACAACAGTATATCTTTGATCAAAGTATTCAGAGGATAAGAACGAGTCATCTAACCACGTTTCTGTCAGACATATTATGTCATAGTCCGAATTTATAATTGACATTAGAATTTCATGTGACTTCGTTTTCATGCCTCTCACATTCTGATAAAAAATGGAAATATTATCCATTAAACTAAATAAAAGTAAAACATGACATGTAGGAAATAAGTTAATGATTAAAAAAGTTATACAATTTTATCTAAACTCTGCTCATCCTTAATTAGAATAGTGCCCGAATTTTCCCCTTTACATACAAAAATTTTGCCGTAGCGAACCCATACGAACTTATAGGATTTTTCTTTAGCCTTAAGGCGTGCAGCAGCATGTAAAGATTTATATGTCGGAGAAAGATGCTCGGATACATAAACCGGCTCCTTGCTACCGCCATAACCCAAAAGACTTGCGTTCAATTTATCCTCGGGGTGAGATTTATTGTATCTAGTTACTGCAGAATAAAATTCGTCGCGACATCTAGGACTACGCAGCTTCACTATTACAGAGCGCGGGCGAGACTTGTTGTTGTTCATACTGGCCACTCTTACGCACTTCATAATATCGCAGTCTGTTAGGGTAAATGACACAACATTAGCCAATTGCGTTACAATGGTCGGTAACACTTCATTCTTATCTTCTGGTAAGCCGTGAATTTCCAGATTCGCCTCACGCATATTCTGATCAAGGGTGTTTATTTGCGTTTTCAGCTGAGCCATAGTCCTTTGCATATCAGAGTTCTGAGAACGAAGTTCAGAGTTCTCACGCTGCACAACCTGGAGTTCAGTTTTTAAGTCGTTAACTTGAGAGATGTCAAAGAATTCGGATAACTTCAACTCATCAACCTGTTTCTTTAACTCGTCCATTTCGAATCTAAGCTCGCCAATCATACTCTTCACTTCAATACGCAATGTATTCCGAATTTCCTCCCGGATAACAAGTCGTATGTCACTGATCTTATCGTCCTCGCCTTCAGAGCTATCAGACATCGATTTGTTAGGCTCATGTTCAGATAAACAGCTCGGACAATTCCACTTAGAACGTGCAGCTTTACTGAGTCTTTTAAGCGCAGTAGCACTCAGTTTAACACATAGATGATGATAGTATTTATCGCAGTTAAAACATGTTATTTTTTCATTTTGTTTAACTGGTAATCCACAAGTATCACAGTTAGACATTTTTATATTTTATTAAAAATACACAATCAATCACCCAAACAAAACAATAAATCCAAAAAGACGAGGTGCGTTTCGGTGGATTCGAACTTACGACACCTTGCGTATGAATGCCGGATATTAGCACTCAGAGCCAACGAAACATATATTTGATGCACGAAATTAAGAATCCGGTGCGATGATAACACGAATGTTTGCACAACAGGCGGTAGATTGGAAATAATTTAATAATGACAACTTGCAATAAAATAACTTTTGTTTGATCACCACCACTGTACACTTTAGTTTTCACTAATAACACATTTAACACTTCAATCAATTAGAAAATTATGTGATTGCAGCCCATAGGGTTCCGTCTTTGTGTGTCTAGACAGCACGCAGTCGTACAATAACTTTTTACTAAGATTTTGGAATTGAAGCTTCGGAGCAGAATTAACGTGACCGTACTATTTGAGGTCTCGATGACAGGTTTATCTCTTTAAGTACATATTATTCTAGCAAAATAACATTTGTACAACTAAACCGCATACAAAAACTTATTCCGTAAGTACATATCTAAGTAGATGCAAGAAACATTCGAAAGTTTACTAATCGTATTTTACTCCTATAGAATGAATGAACGCGTCAGAACATAAAAACAAGAAATATGTCAATCGTCGCATAATTAAAAATAAACCACAGTAGACTGACTATAGAGTTGTTTATCGTGTACTCTTTTTACGTATTTATTACATTTTCCGTTTAAAGCGCACACGGAATAGTTTAATGAGCAAGTTACGCTACCCGCCGTTAGATGTCACTATAATAAATGGATTAATTTCAAAGCTGTATTTCGTTACGTTTAAGATTTATGTTTGCGTAACGAGGTCATTACTATTTCTCCTCCTATAGGGATGTACCACTATCGTTTACTTATTTATCGCCATTCCGTTTTATTTTTAAGCAAAATACAGCAACAGCTCGAGTCAATAAATATTACTATGTTTGCAATCAAGTGTATTTATAAATATATTCTAATACATACTTACGATTTATAGAAAGTATAAATAAGAAATGTTATGTTAAACTAATGATCCGATTTTGAAAACTATTCTATTCATAAAAAGATACAGTTGTGGAGTTTCTTTCTATCTTATGCGATAGATATTAAACTAAAACCGCACACAGGGTTAAATTTTTCCCGATATAGCATAGAACAAAAAGAACATTGTAAGTTTAAAAATATCGATAACTCATTGTCGATAACGGTAATCTCTAATTGAGTAGCTGATTGTAACATGTGCATTGTTGGAATCTACGAGAGCAATATGAGTGATGAGTTTAAAAGAAAGTAGACTTTAAAATGAGTGGAATAAAGTCAACTTTTACTTGTCTTGTTTAACAACGCGTTGTTGCGTCGCCAACTAGCGGTCAATAGTCGAACTCTAGCTATATTTTCCTTGTAATAATAATTATTCTCGGGGAATATTACGGAATTTTACTCAAACATCCCGAATGATTCGCGAATATTACGACGGGAATCATTCGGAATATTTCCCTCCAGCAACTCTAGTTACAACCCCGTCACCGCCCTTCTGCACTTCAACAGAAACTCTTGTATGCTGCAGCTTTCCCAATTTTCATCCCTTTCAGCGCTCTTACAATCTCATCTATTTCTATTTCATTCTCTTCATCTGCATCTGAACTTGGGTCCTCTCTCCTTGCACGTTATACTGACAACTAAATAAGCTTTCAAAGTAAGCAATCTTATACTGTGACAAAACGAATGCTTCAGTGAGCGGTTCTATATGGCTTTCAGCTTCCTGTGTTCAGAATATAGAAATCTTGTAGCTTTAGACAAAGACTTGTTGGTGAATGTTGTTTATGATGGACGGTGTCTAACTGCTGTACGGTGTACTACAGGGTTTCATTACAAGACCCATAAAATGACATTAGTGAAAAAATCCTTTCAGTCTCATAACGTCTTAAACAGGTTTGATGTTATGAAACTGAAAGATTAAAAAGAAAAAAATATTGGAAGCATTCGTTTAGTTTAGGTACAGTGGCAGTAGTAATAGATCAAGCAACTGTCACATACATTCGGTTTCCTTAACCCTACAACAAAAAAAGAAGACATTTTCTCTATCTCTCTCTCTCATAGACTGGATTTAATATGTGGCCTAGTTAAAATGTTCCTGAATCTTTTCAGTGGGTAAGATAGATATACAGCATGTAACAAAAACCCTGTCCGATCCGTAAGTGTATTATTCGGCATCGTACTGCGTTCTTAAATACGTAACCATTTGATGGATTTGAGATAATTATTTTTCCCCAGTAAAAATAATTAAATTAAAATTAAAAATAAAATCTGATCATAGGCAACACTGATCGCTCGACAAAGTTCACGTGTTTGGTACCTAAAGTTTTGTGTTAAAGAAGTCGCCTGAGCGAGACGGTTTTTATGATCCTTTGTCGCGAAACAGAAACCTACAGAAAGAAACCTTTGCTACGTCATACCTTAGAGGACGCGTAGGTATCAGCTGATATTGTTTGTAGGCATAGTGATCCGGATTTCAGACCTAATTCTGTTTATCAAGAAACAATAATTATGTAATTTAATTAAACGTAGCCCTGACAAGGGTTTTTTTTTTAATGTGATGTGCTTTCGGCAATGTACTTACCGACTGTAGGTATCAGTTCATTAAAACATTCACTAACTTGTTGTTATTGCATACTTCGGCGATCGTGCTTCACATGTCCACCTCCAACACTAATACACATTCGACACCTTTTCACACACGTTGGATCCGCGGCAAACATATCCAGCACTTGTTCCTCGATTTCCACGTTGCGCTCTCGTGGTCTCCCAGGATCAGTGGTCTGCGACACATGCCCATGAACACTGCCTGTGGTGTACACACGGTTATGTAGGCGTTGGAATGCACGCTCCGAGGTACTGTCACACCTAGCCTATTTGCAAAGCGCACCTCATACGTTCTACGCGCAACTGCATAATTACAGTCGGTATTGCCTAAGCACATATTAAAATTTTCCGGATGGGAATACAACTTTGTTCGCGAAACGATAGCGGCACGTGATACGTACGGACGTCCGATCAAAAGCTATCTCCACGGAAGACTGGCAAAAATAGTAGCGCGCCGCAGCGCCGGCGCCGGTAGGCAACCAGTCGGCGACATCAAAGAGTCGGCGACTAGTTGAAAGAGTGCCTACAATGCGGCAGTGTAGGGTGGTGCTCTTTGAAATAAAAATAGGTAAAAATAAAAAGATTTTGCCGGCGGGTGGAGTGTCGTCAACTTATGAAAATTTGCCATATTCAGTGTTAAATTTCGCATGGATTATAAAAATAAAAAATCAATAACTTTTGGTTTTTATGAGTTACATTTTTATAACAATTTTTTCTAGTACGTATGTTGAACCAGAAACACGCCTTTACTGGATCGGACAGGGTTTTTCTTACAAACTGTTTGCACGTGTTTGCAGAATTTTTTTTTTTTTTCAGAATGGACCTGATTGGTTCTGTATAATTGTTGGCTTTAAAAATGGCAGTGTTGGATTTTATACCAATACCGGTCACTTGCTGTTACTTGAAAAATTAGATGATAAACCAGTTTTGAAAATATCTTGCCACACTGGGACTTATGGAACTTTACCTGATGATGTACATATACTGTACCAAAGTTGTGAGTGTATCATCTCAGGATCAAGCTTGTACCAAACACTCAGGAATGCCAAAGCACAACTAGCCAGAGGTATTTTTACTCACTTATATCACAAATTCACAAAGCATTCAACAGAACTTCTTTAATTAATAAAAGTAAGTATATATTTATAGTACGAGCTGGGATCCAGGGGGACTACTCAGTGGATAGCCGAAGCATCAATATTCGAAAATGGATATTCACTGAACAAGAAGTTATGAACGATGCTGCAGTTGTAGGACTCGATCTCAAAAACACTTACGATCACCTGTTAGCAGCGTCCACTTATGGAGGATACGATGTTTGGTAATTAAAATAATTTCGTTTTAATCAGGTGATTTATCACTTTAGGAATATCTCCAAATCCGACTCTTATGCCAAGAAACACTAAATAAATGTAAATAAGATGTAGGTATATTACCTACCCTACCTTGTTCATAATATATAATACGATGCGACGTTTTAAAGCTTCTTTTGGTGAGATTGTAGGCGCGGTTGAAATTTGATGCTTGATAATTTATGAATTTTCCAGATGAATTATTAACACCAAACTCGTATGCAATATAAAACTGGGTTTAGTTATTGATTTTTAGCACTATACATTTTTATTTTTTAATAATATGTGCATAAAAGTCAGGTACCTATCAATTTCATGAAAAAGAAAACTTTAAATATTACAGGTATCGTTCTGTGCCACCTGTAAACACTTTGATACTTGGAGCTGGTGTTAAGCCATATATTGGTTTTCACTATGCTCTGGAAGGAGGAACTACTCCCCCACTGCAAGACGTAGCTAGAGCTGTTGCAAATAAAATCAAGTCTGCTCTTCCGTAAGTATAAGATTATGTATCACTAGCTGCGCCCCGCGGTATCACCCTCATAAGTTTCGATCCCGTAGGAATATCGGGATTAAAAGTATCCTGTCCTAATCCAGGTCATCATGGTCTATTTATGTGCCAAAGGTCCAAATCCGTTCCAGCCACAAACAAACATACAAGAAATCTAATCTGTCCTCTTTACGGGTCACACTGAAATGTTTTAGAAAATAAAAAACGGAATCATGAGAAGTAGACGTGGTCTTTGAATCAATAAACTGTTTTTTTAACAACTTTTCATTCGTCAACAAGATAACTGTTCACCATCAATGAAAAAACAGGTTGAAAATATTAGCTGGTAATTTACATCAACGAACAAAACGCATTTTATCAGTAGTCATTATTTCATTCAGTTCTAAATAAAACCAGTTGAAAATAAAAAGCTGCTAATGCTGTTAATTTGCGTCAACGGCTCAACGGATTAACGCTAAACGCTACCGATTGACCATTCAAAACCTGTTAATAATTTAACAGCTTTTTTAATCTGTTTTGAAAACGTTGACATAAATTAACGCTAAACGCTACCGATTGAACATTCAAAACCTGTTAATAATTTAACAGCTTTTTTAACCTGTTGACCATTGATGATTAAGAGTTAAATTACCTTAACCAAAAAACCGTCAATGACCCACCTCTAATGAGAAGCCTGTTAATATTTTTTTCGAAGTAGTATTATTACTTTTCAAAGTACTCTCCGTTCCTTTCTAAGCGCCGTCGCATGCGATGGAACCATTGATTGAAGCAGTGGGCCCACTCTTCTTTAGGGATGTCTTCCGGATTCATATAACGAATTCCTTTAAGTTTATCTTTTATCTTTGGAAATAAATAAAAGTCACAAGGCGCCAGGTCGAGACTGTAAGAAGGATGACTTACCTTCGATAGACAAATATTCGATAGTCCGTCCGGATTGAGTTCTGCAGTGTTGTCGTGGTGGAGGAGGATCCCATTTCTTGGGCGCTGCTGTCTTCAACGTTCAACGTTTTCCAAGACAACTGGTAAACAATGACTGACATAACAATCTGCATTAACAATCCTTTTATCTTCTAGGACAATGTTGCGCAATGACCCGTCCATCCAAAGATTGAGGCAATCGTCTTTCTTTTCGAGTCACCTCCATCATACTTTTCAAGTATTGAGCGGCACTAATCTAAACGGCGTTTTTGATCTTCCGTCAAATAATGATTGATTGATTGTTGACTAAGACCGCAACGAAAGTCGTAATAAATCAAATTTCTCTAGTCAAATCAATTTCGACGCACGACAGACACTTTTTAAATTGCCGCTTTATACACTAAATGTACAATAGATGCACGGAAAATAAATAACAGGTGGAAGTGCAATGCAAACAAATTACTATAGGAACCCGCTGTCGCCAAACTCACACAAATAAACCGATAATCATATAATGCACTACAAATAAACATTTCGTTTGATTTGTCGTTTTACTTTTAGTCAAAACTAGCATAAGCCACAGATCCTACGTCTGAAAATAAACTTGCATACTCTAATAGGATTTATTTTGCTTTGGCTCAGAAAGTATTTACAACGTTTCGTAATAGAAAGTCAAACTAGATTCGATTGCCGAGTAAATTACGCTACTCGACCATAGATGGCGGCAGTATTCTCAGTGGTCGCAATTTTAGACTTAATTGTGACAACGATAAGGTTGACATTAGTGGCGTAGGTCGATATCTAGTGCTACCCGACCAAGGTCACACCAGTGCAGAATACATTGAATTTTGAATTACATTATCGATATCGATAGATACTTTTTTCGGATTAAACCAGAAATCGGGTAAGTCTTGTTGGGAGTTCAGTAATAAAACTGTAAGAAGAATGACGTTATTATGTAAAATTTTGATTACATTTTTGCTATAAAGCATCTATGCAACCTAATACACTTCTTAAAATAAATTTCGTGTATGAATGTTAAGCAACCTATATTTGTATTGTAATTTTATTTTGTTATAAATATTAAATGACTATTCTTTTTTCTATCGATAAAACCAACATCCGACCCGTCTACACCAGTAATTGAGTAGCGAAGTACTTTCCAGAACGAAATAGTGAATACAATCAATCCAAAATAAACTTTATTTTAATCGTGTAAGGTTGATTTTAATTAGACGTTCTATTAAATTATGAGTAAATTAATGTTAACTAAGATTTTATTAGAAAACAAATAAAACCGCACTTATCGATGATACGAAACACCTCCATTTTTAAGATTTATTCTCCTACTATCATTTTTGCGCTCTAAAATGGAACAATTTGGCAAAGCTACAGAAAAGTCAATTTGTCGCGAGACTAGAAACACGACGCGATGTTAGAACACGACTGGGACCAATTAAGCGTAACTACGCTTATTTGTGGCACGCGTGCCACGCCTACTTTGCAATTCCACTGGTTTCTCTGTTTCGTGAATAGATGGCCCCTCCGGTTTTCGTTTTGTAAAAACTGAGTTCCCCGGAAAACAGATGGCGCTGCATGTCTCTGTGTTCTGCGCCCACTAGATGGCGTTTTTAATGTATTATTCTAGTATTTAAGTCCTTTATGAAGAATTATTGTTATTTAATTGTGTGGAATAAATTAATTCGTATGTGTTTATAATAAGAGTATAATTTACTTAATGACAAGAACTAGAATATGACGTTGTATCATATTCTAGTCCTTGTCATAAAATAAATCTGGACTCCGAAACATACACAGAATTTACTTATTTCACAAAGTAGTTCTAACAAAATCATTATTTTATATCAGGAAAATTATTCTTCAAAATCTTAAGCTAGAAATTACATTATCAATAGTCATAATTATAAATAAATGAAACGGAATAAAATGGTAGATAAAAATGAAATAATATTAAGTTCTTATACAGAATTTATTTGACACAAGAGAACAGACGAATTGCAAATTAAATTGACTACTTGCCTGATTGTACCCAGACATTTCTGCAGAGGTTCGACGTTTAATTGTGTTTGAATGATCATGCAAACAACATCTACAGGCTCACACTGCACACAATGCCTTGAATGGTTAATTATGTGATCTTCTTCTTATTCCTTAAAGGGATACATCGAAAATAACACTTCAAGGCTGACTTTCTCGGCATTTTGAAAGTTTCGTCGAATCCAAAAGGTCGAAAAAATCGAGGTCCAGTAAACACGTCGACGGGTCAATCGTTGACGTATCATATCAAACAAAACAAATACAGTCCTTAGTCGCAAAAGAACACAAAACAGCGCCCTAATTGTGTAACGCACGATCAATCATAATCTCAATCATTTTGAAACAGATTGCTAATCCATTGCTTCATATGTTCGAAAAATGTGTCTGCTCAAAAACGTAAATAACGCAATGAATATTGATGAACTGTCATAATGGAACAGATTATGATTGATCGTGTGTTACGCAATTAGGGTGCTGATCACCGGAGCACCACGAAACAACGAACGAAACAAGAAATTTTTCAAAAGTCAACGTACTGTTTCTGCCAATCCTCATTTAAGTTTCGTTTCAACTAATACGCTACTTGAAATGAAGGTGTTATTATTATTGTTATTTTGTTTTGCTACACGATTCTATAAATTACTTTTAATGTACATAATTGTAAAATGGTAAATAAAAATAATACATAAATATTATTGTTTAGTTTGAATAATAGTTTTGCTGGTAGATATATCGATGGCATAAAATTAAAACTATGGCCAAAGTTTCAGTGGTCCTAGCCTCAGATGGCAGCACTATCAATGAACATTTTGATAGAAGCCAGTGTATGGAAGTTTCATCCCCTGATTGCCGCCAATTTGTAAAAACAAATGACTTATGAATTCATTACACACCTACAGATTCCCAAGGAGTTTCTAATTCGAAATTTAAATACATTTTTCATCGGCTGATTTTCATACTGGCCTATTCTAAAAACTTTCAGTGTGACCGCGCATAATATTAGTTTATATAAAACTTGCTTAAATTTTCAATGAAACAACAACACCATCTCACACGAGGACTATCTGATTATTGCTAGAAAACCGATTGCCTAATAAAGATGATAGAAATAATAATGTTCTTATTTGAATAAAGGGGTTGGCTCGGTGGGGGCTCTACAGACAACACAACGGCTGGAAGTGAACCATTAATTCGTTCAGAACCTTTATCGATGCGCAACGGCTTATATGATGGGCAACGACACGGCAACCTGGTAGCTGTGTCGCCAGATCGACGGCTCGCGGCCACAGTCGACAGTTTCGGACGTGTTGCGGTTCTAGACGTTACACGGGGGCATTTAATTAGACTCATCAAAGGTTGCAGAGATGCTCAAGTTGCATTTGTTCAAGTATGTATATCACATGTATTCTACGCTAACATTTTAGGAAATTTTAAAGTCTGGCTGAACATATACAAGTTGCTCAATTGCATGTAATATCAGTGCAGATCATTTATTTCTTGAAACTAGGTATCATTTAGATGTACTTATAGGTAGGGAGCTAGGGTTGATTTATTGATTTCGCAAAATACAGTAATTACGGCTAGCCAGCGACTGTTCCAAAGACTGCTAAGGACAATTTGGTTCGGAACCTTAATTGTGTGAACCAGACGCGCTCTGGACCAGATTTTTTGTGTATGACTAGGTTGACCCCACGGCTTCGCCCGCGTGGATGTCGGGAATTATCCTACGCGAACGTAGGTATTACCGGGTATTCTATGTCCTAACCTAGATCATGAACTATCCGTGTGACCAGTTTAATTCAAATCCGTTCAACCGTTAAGTCGTGAAAAGGTAACAGACAGACAGGGTTACGGTAACCAAAAATACAAAAATACAAATAGCGATGTTTTGTCAGCGGAATTAGCTAATAATACTAATTTCTTTTCATAGAACCTCCAATTACAAGAAAAGCAAAAATATGTACGCTAGAATCCCTAACTAATATTATAAACGCGAAAGCAACTCTGTCTGTTACGCTTTCACGCCTAAACCGCTGAACCAATCTTCATGAAATTTGGCAGAGATATAGCCTGGAATATGGAGAAAGACTACGTGATACTTTACGCGATAACCGACATCCACGCGGCGGAGCCGCGGGCTAAAGCTAGAAAAGATAATCTTCTGGTAAACGGTTCTTTCTGGTAACGGCTTCGGTTAAATTGAGTGTACCGACCACGGAGTAAATACAAAGAGGAGATGTAATTAGATTTCCATAAGGAATAACGCTTGACAATTTGCGGGGTGAGGGGGTGTTATATCCCGCCCATTTCTTTATTTTCCATCAACCGGTCAATAGCAAAACTACTCGCTCGTTGTAGATTTTACTTTGTAGTGACGTAAGTATCTCACACTAGATGTCACTAAGTGCAGGATGCAACAGGGTCGTAGTCAGAATTTTCGTACCAGGGAGTAGTCCGTTTTTTGTAATAATTTTGCGAACCATCTTGATACGTATTTTTTTATTGAAATAGTGATATTCATTTTTGTAATCAATTGCTGTCTTAGATTATCTTCGGAAAGAAATCTAGAACATACATCATTTAAAATTTATAAATAAACGGGATGCTGGATAGGCTTTAAGTTTTAAGTACTTTTAATTAAGTAAACAACAACTACCATACAGTATGGTAGTTGGTATTTACTTTTCCTCCGTGGGACAACTAGTATGGACCATACTAGTTCTCTCACGGAGGGAAAGTACTATTAATAAATTATTTTAGATAGAATATGTAATTTATAGGAGATTGTATTTTTTATGAGTATTTGTGAGACAGCCGGGGGACATTCGGTACAATAATTGGATTCTAATTACGGCCCTGTGGTTTTGTTACTTGACAGGACGAACGCCAACAATACGCTGACTAAGGCCACGCCTAGTTGATGACGTCAGGACCTAATCGAGAATCACAGTACACAGTTGTTTAGGCCGTCTCCGCTTTGTATTTACTCCGTGGTACCGACCTTATAAAAAAAACAGTAGGAACAATTGCATTACTTTTGTAATACGTACATTGTAATAAGTTCTTATGAATCGACTAACTTTCAAAACCGAGTCGTTGTCGCCACCGACTCTTATTTCCGATTGCTGCGTGTTTTTTGTTCCGACCGATTTCCACTATAATTGTTTATCATGTTAGAATTAGTCTCTCTTATTGGAAATACAATGGCTTAAATTAGTTTGGATAATTAGTCTTTAACTGGCTTCTCGCTTCTTCTAAATTCATATCTATTAGTGATGTACCGACTAGTCGGCGGTCTTTTTTGACTCGTATTTATTAATACAATTTTTTAAGCATATTTGCTTAAAAATTTAAAAGACGGTGATTGAAAAGAAATTTAAATCTTTACTGTTATTATTTTATTATAGAATCTTATACACCTTGAAATCGAAATGGTTGTTTTCCCGCGGCAGAACAACTTGCTATAAGGAGTATTTTCGAAGCATGGAGTAAAAGTTAAAAAAATAAGATCTTTTTGTTTTAAATAATTAAAAAAATATTCAGCAACTCGATAAAACAATACTCAATAGTAACACTAGAGGTAACTGGTAGATACTACTCGATCCCACGCACCGCTGAAAAAGGGAACAGCGATGCATAAATGATTAAAGCAAAATAAACTCTCGCACGTGTCACCACGTGCGAGAGTTTATTTTTTTCATAATGGTTCATCTGCCATTTTTTGTTTCTAATATTTTATTTGTTTATAAAACTATTGTATGACCAAGACAAAACCATTTCGCTGCGGGAAAACAACCATTAAAATTTCACGGTGTATAGAGTTTAACAGTTTACTTTCAGTGCAATCTAGAAAAGGATAGGAAATTAGCATTTGAAGAAAAGCCAGCTCGCACGTAAACAATGATAGAATAAATGCAAGGTAAACAAAAAACATTTCCCGAAAATTCCGCCTGGTCGCCGGGCGCCGTGCACGAACCGAAAGCGTAGTCACGAACATTACCGATGTCACCCAAACTCAACCGAACGCAATGATCGACTTGGCCAACTAGTCGGATAGTCGGCAAAAGGTTAGCGTCAGAATGGCTGGTTGTCTATGGCAATCAGCTCTGAAAGTATATTCAAGAATTGCTACACAATTGCTTATATTTGCTATATGTGTTCGATAATTGCTACATATGATACATTCAGAGAAATACGAATATTTTTTTGACCAGCCGTTCTGACGTCAGGATGGATGGTCGCCTCCGTGATCAGCATGAAAAACGCAGAATTTATGCAAGGTAAACAAAAAACATTTCCCGAAAATTCCGCCTGGTCGCCGGGCGCCGTGCACGAACCGAAAGCGTAGTCACGAACATTACCGATGTCACCCAAACTCAACCGAACGCAATGATCGACTTGGCCAACTAGTCGGATAGTCGGCAAAAGGTTAGCGTCAGAATGGCTGGTTGTCTATGGCAATCAGCTCTGAAAGTATATTCAAGAATTGCTACACAATTGCTTATATTTGCTATATGTGTTCGATAATTGCTACTTAAGATACATTCAGAGAAATACGAATATTTTTTTGACCAGCCGTTCTGACGTCAGGATGGATGGTCGCCTCCGTGATCAGCATGAAAAACGCAGAATTTCTAAAAGTATGTAGTATCAATAATTGCTTACTAATTGCTACTTTCACGAATTTAAGTTTGAGCTTCGTACATACATTAGGTAAAAAAATATAGCTTTTATTAAAATTTGTATGAAAGAGCGCCTAATAATTTGGAAAGGCAATGTTTTACTACAGCAGCGTCTTGTTCAAATCGTACAGGCGTTCACAATTATGGGTCACCTACCCCATCTGTTGACGCGGAATCGAATTAGTTAATTGAAATTATTAATGACAAACAAAAAGACAACATATTATGCGTGTAGCTGACAATGGTTTGACCACCATCAGGGTTCATTGGTGGATAAGCCATTGTCAGCTACACAACTTATGCTTAATCAAGCAGTACATACCTACCTACAAAAGCATAAATATGAAACACGGGAAATGTATGAAAGAAAACAATCGTAATACTTCGTTAAATCTTTATATAATATTATTTCTACGTGTACACAAAATCAATAAATTACTATTTTTTAACATATAAAATACAATGAGGGATCATCTTCTTTGGACTTTTTGTTATCTTTGTAGATTGATCATCGTAACAATTCCACTGTAAATTTCGCCTGCAGTGAGCTTTATAGTGACCAATTTGTATTCCAGGTGACGGAGGAATAAATTCTATTATTGACAATAAACGAAATTCAGTGTTGTGCAATAACAGGTGGATCGGTGGATCATCTACTGAAATAAAATCATTTGAATTAAATTCAAATGCAATTAGGTCTTGTAAGGCTATAGTAAACGATTTAATACCATGACAGTTATGTCGACGGCATTGTGTAATTTCTTCACAATTAATAAGTGTATTTGCGGCTTCTTGTAACTCCTTAACAGTTTTATTAACGTCTATATGTAGAACAGGTATTTTCCGCTGAACATTATTGATCGGGCATTCTAATTCTGTGCAATGTTCTCTTTCGTCCGCACTATATATGCAATCAATTAATATGCGTTCAAACACATTATTGACATTACACTCGCAACTAATCTCCACAGTATTAGCCTGTTCAACTTTGTTAAAATATACTTGAGCCATTTCTGATCTAACTTTGTACAATTCTTCTGTATTTTTCTCTGTCATTAGCCTAATAAGTTTACAAAACAAATGTTTGCTGTCCTGTATTGTTCTACTTATACGGTAATCGTCGACGTATGCTATAGCCAAAGCTTGACATATAGAATCCATAGCGCATGTGTTCCTCAAAATATATTTTTTATCACCAATCTGTAATCTGCTTCCGTTAGACAAAAGTACAATAGATTTTAACTTTCTTTTTCTTTTTTTAACGTCTTTTCCTTTTCCTCTCCAGTTTTCAATAAAGGTCGGATTCTCAGCAAAAATCGAATCATCTGTAAACTCTTCGTTTGTTTGTAGCTTTTTTTTCTGAACCAAAGTTTTTGAGACCTTTTTCAGCGTGTTTTTTGAATTATTGACCTCGACCTTTCTTTGGTGAGCTAATTTATTAGCAGCAACTTTTATTTCTCCTTTTAGGAATTCTAAATGTTTGGATATGAATTCGTCTGTCCGCAGTCTATGAGATTTTGTGCTCATTTGTAATAAAAGCCTTTTAATGTTTTTAAAATAGGCCTCTACATTTGAGGAAGATGGTGTGGTGATGTTGGAATCATAAATATTTTTCATTATGTTAGACCATAACGGAAACTGTGTCAGTAAACGCGATAAAGTTCCAATAATAGCGGGAAAATAGTAAAGGTTCTCATGGTCGCCAAAACTCTCAGTATCCAGTGTCACCAATAATTTTTCTGTATCAATTTTGTTTCTAAACCATTTATAGAAATTACTTTCTGTATTTTGTTTTTCTAATTTGATGGGATGTTCCGATACATCTTCAAAAACCGACTTTAGGTCAACTTTAGGCGTATCAAGTAATTTATCATTATCCACAATTTCTATTTCATTGTCCGAAGTCTGAAATTGATCCAGTGACTTTAATCGATTTTTAGCTGTAGCACATCTAGAACGAGTGTTATTTTTGTCTAATCCATCATATTCATTTAAGCAAACTGTAATTATATCTGCCAAAATATCTTTAGCTTTTTCATAAGATTCGCATTTTTTTAACTCTAATAAACATTTAATATAAAAAAAATTTACTCTGCTGTCGACATGTTTAAAACATGACAGATTAAATAATATTTTTACAAAATGACTGGTGTCTATTCTTATGTAACAATCATCATTACTTTTCTCTTGTTCCAGTTTTCTGTACGATTCTTCGACATAATCTTTTGTCGAGTTATGTTTCGTAAATGCTTTCACGCAAGCGCCAATTAGTGCCGATGAATCGTCGACATTGACCTCATCTGGTTTTGGATTGCATTCTTGCCAAGCTTCTAACCATTTATATATTGTCTCCAAAGATTGACTTTCCGACAACATCTGTGTAAGCGGGACGCTACTTTCATTTTCGATTGTCTTCATGACACATACATAAATGAAAATGTGTTTAGTAATTACGACTTTATGTGTTGGACCAAATGGTTTAAAAATACTACCGGTGGCATCCAGACTAAGGATTAACTTGCCAGTTTTCTTAAACAGTTTATAATAATTATCTTGGCAAGGATCCCAATAATACACATAAAAAGGATAAACTGAAATATGCTTAATGGCTTCTTTATAAGGCGATATTAGTGTCATTAACCATAATGAAAGAATTTGATTTTTATCTAAATATGAACTCTTGTTTACTTCGTGTTTTATTTGACGTAGGCAACCAACTGTCGGCAGATGAGCAGGCTCAGGATCATCGGAATCCATAATTTTATTAGCCATTGTGTTACGGTATGTTATAGCAGCAACATGTTTGAGATCATCAGATATTTCTGTTCGCTTCGTAGGCGATAGTTTTGTTTTTCTAGCAAAAGTATGAACAAAATTTTCATCATAATTTGCTATAATGCATTTGCATTGAGCAATTTTATTAGAAGGCCAGCTAAGTATAACCTTCACTTTAGCCTCACATTGTTTACAAAATCCAACGCACGTTATGTTAATATTCTTATTAATAGAATACTGTTTAAATATCCAATTGTGTGCAATGGGATGAACCTCCCAAATTTTTTCACGCATTAGATGCGCCCACTGATGCTTAGGCAAAAGATTTTTCATTCTAAATACAGTTTCTGCACCCTTATTTAATTTAATGCGTTTACTTATTGGTTGCATTCGTTCCCATTGATACGTGTCAATCATAAAATCGTAACATACTGTTTTTTTACCTTTGTATTTTTTTTTTAATTCATCACTATTCGAAAGAATTTGTTTTGGTTCTTGGTTATCACAAACCTCAAGATCATCAGAGTCACCAAAGAAATAGTCAAAATTTTTCTTTACAGAAAGGAACAGTGCTTGCTTCGTAATTTTATTTGATAAAAAGGCACTTATTTCACTGAATAATGGATCGGTAGATGATGGTAAATGGGATTTATTGGAAAAATACTTTTTGTATTGCAGGAACGCATTTTTTTGATCATTTAGTGGCACAGTAAACTTTCTTCCTCTTTTCATTGTCACCAAACGTAAATCACAAAACACAGACGTAAGCACTAAGTTTCACTATTGTTACATTTTTCTTTTGATGTACTTATCAAAAAAGTCAGAACAGTTTCAACGTTTAACTGATACTAGTAAATATTATGTTATGGAGGGTAGGTACCTACGTTTATTAAATACTCACCAAACGTCATTAAAGTCGAAGTGAACGCCTGCAAGATTTGAACAAGACACCTCTGGTAAAAAGAATTTGTTGCCTTTCTAAATTATTAGGCGCTTTTTCGTACAAATTTTAATACAAGCTATATTTTTTTACCTAATGTATGTACGAAGCTCAAACTTAAATTCGTGAAAGTAGCAATTAGTAAGCAATTATTGATACTACATACTTTTAGAAATTCTGCGTTTTTCATGCTGATCACGGAGGCGACCATCCATCCTGACGTCAGAACGGCTGGTCAAAAAAATATTCGTATTTCTCTGAATGTATCATATGTAGCAATTATCGAACACATATAGCAAATATAAGCAATTGTGTAGCAATTCTTGAATATACTTTCAGAGCTGATTGCCATAGACAACCAGCCATTCTGACGCTAACGGCAAAAGTCATAGTCGGCCCATATCTATATATTAATACGTGAAACAAAAACTTTGTACTTACCCCTTTTTACGAAAAGAACCCGGACGGAGGAGTATGAAATTTGGCACAGTTAAAGTTTATATGGAGGATGAATGCAGAAAGCTGATATTTTTATATGATAATGTATTTCTATTTAAATTAACTATGGTGGAATTTCGAATATATAAATAATAAATATGTTTTCATCAATATTATCGTTAGACCTGTTTAAACCCCATGTATTATTTATTTGCAGATTTTTGATATGGACGACAAAAAACTCCAATTGTCCGTTGTTAAAGAACTTAAGAGAGCCATATTTTTAATTATATATAACCCTAAAAAAGGGCTCATAGTTATAAGATTAATGCAAAAAGGAAACAGAGTAGCAGCATTTACCGCGACGAAGAACGGCTTACTTCTATACAACACTTGTGGTCTAGTTGGTGCTGAGAAAAATTGTTCATATAAAAAGCTCAATTTACCTGAATTTCAATGTGTATTAATAGACCCAGATGGAAAATTGAAGAAGTTTAATATTCCATTTTTTTATGCCTTGGAAGGAGAACATTCCCAAAGATCCAAAGATCTTCATGCTTTGAGAGATTTACGTGAGCATCTCAAAAAATCGTCAACAGACTCAGAGGATTTTGTCGAGGAATTAATAAATAAAGCCTCAGAATTAAAAACGTTAGACCTGAAAAAGCATTGTTTAGATATGTTAGTAAGAAAATATGAAATATCCCCAAAAACTGTTATGATATGTCTAAATTTGTTTTGGGATAGCATTGAAAATGATGAACTGAATGGTCAGGAAATGGAAATAAAACAGTACTTCGCAAATCTTGGGTTAGCTACTTTGTTCTTTAGACATATCAATGGAGAAAATACTGATGACATGAAGGACCTCACAACTAAAATACAGTCTTATATGCATTTAAATACAGAAAGAACTGAAAAAATTCAACCTACTGAAAGCTGCCAGCCCCTATGTTTCGATCTCTTGGAGGATGATAATTGTATATTAGAGAGATTGTTGACCTTAGCACAAGAGAATAATTACAAAGAACACCATCACGCCAGAGTTAAGTTTGCCGTTAACAACACAAGCACATACAAAGAGTTTGTTTCGTGCTTCAAGTTAGATGAAAGTAATAAATACATATCTTTGAAAATTGACACAACAGAAGACCAAATCAATAATCTAGCTAATATCACTTTTAAGTCCATATTTAAATTAAAGGACATCACAATATTAAGTGATTTCGTGAAAGAGTGTAACATAGACGCAAAAGAAATAGTAAAACTATTAATTATGCAGTTAATGAACATGCCCTTGGAAGAAATAAGTGTTGAACTAATTGAACAGTTCATACAAGTTTTATACTACCTGTGTAATGTTATAGAAGAGGCGACCCATATAGCTTACAATGAGACATCACCCTGGTGGCAAGATATTCGTGATGTGTTAGTAGACATGCCTTGTCCTTTGAGAAGCATGATAGTTGCAATGGCTTGTAAAGCTGTTAGTAGAATATTTGAAATTAAACGTCAGGAGATAGAAGATGATATATGGGAGTCTGTAACAAAAGAAAATGCTAAATGGGGTATACTAATCGGTAAACTAGAGGACATTTCTATCCTTAGTATTATCCTTATGTTCAAAGACTCCTTCAGTGGAAAATCTTTACCTAAATTACAAATGAATGAATTAAATATAAATCTGAAATATATTTACACGAGAGGGAAAGGATCTGTAACAGAATTAATAGCGAAATGGTTATGTGGAATGGGCGTTGTTCCTGAATCAGTTGTTGCTAACGAATTACTTGAGAAATATTCCAGTATGGGTTTGGAATCGCCTGAAACCAACGATGACGATGATTCTGACTATCTGTTTATAGAAAATAATCGTATCTATGTTGACGAAAATCCTAAGATATTTAAATGGCTTTCTCTATTAAGACAACAATTTCCACTAAGCACATCATCGAATTACATAATTGCAAACATGTGTTGGGAATATTCCATGGCTTGGCAGAAATCCATGAAGAATTGTGAGCAACTTGAAACAGTCCTCCAATGTCTTACGTGTATCGCGGACTTGCATATTAGATTAGGTTTATTTTCCATTATATGGTCTACATATATTAAGCAAGTGTATGAAGTGAGTTGTCGCTTAGTAAACAAAGTCGGAAGACTGCCAAAAGATCCATTGTGTCTTCAAGATGTTGGTTTTGACAGCACAACCATGGTCAAATTCCTTCAAATTGCGTCTAAATATTTATATGAATTCCTGAACTGTTCAAATTTGTCGATTAATCAAAATAAAGAAGCCATTCAATTTGAGAAAATTTGGGACGAAAGTATTCCTTCTTTAGTGGAAGTGGCACAGGATAATAAGAGTGTTAATACCGATATTTTAAATTTAAATTATCAAATATCGTGTACGGTGTACTTTATGTGCCATTTTAATGTAAAACTGTCCAAACCACTGGATAGTCTGTACGATATTGACTACCAGTATATATTTGAAGCATTAACTGGTAACATACATAACAGAGAAATAAGCATGAAAGCATCTGAAAAATTGAGAAATCCGAGGATGAAATTTTTAACTAAACTCATTCGATCTGCGGTAGAAACAATAACCGTATCTGAAAATGACGAACCATACCAAACTTATAATAGTGAAGAATGTCTTGCTTGGATTGAAAGAATTACCCTACTAGCAGAATTATGGAATATTGATAACGACTTTATAAGGCGTCAGCAGGTAAAGACCGTATAAATCCTAGAAAGTAAAACATTTTTGGAAATAACCTACATTATTTAATAATTGTACTGTTGTTACAGGTAATTTCACTTTACCATCTCGGCTATGACATGTTGGCTGAAAATATAATAGGCTTAATTATGGAACCTGAAATAGTCCTGCCATCACTTTTAGCCTTAACTACGCAAAGATTCAAGAGAAGTTTGGAACAGTCAAGCAATCAGCCGGAGTGGATAGTTACAATGCCACCCCAACTTTACAAACGTCTTCAAAATACGGTCTGTATTTTGTTATCCCTCCATTCTGGCATCACAGACAGTTTCCTTTGCTTTTCCAGTAATAGACTTATTTTAGATTTTGTGTATTCTTTTGCTAAATATTTTTTGTTTTCTTCTTTTCGAGTCGACTTTAGATGAGTTTGGCATGGCATGATATTTTTGTACCAAGGTGAAACATTGATGTGACCGCAATTGATTCAATTACTGAAAGTGGCGTAGAAAAGTAGCTATGAATTACAATTTTATTTGACGTTTAATTTTGTGTTTGTTACAGACATTAGATACTTCAATACCAGCTCATCCGTCAATGACCACAACAAAAATGGTACTCGAAAAACTGCTTATCCAAATAGATAAAAAAATTGCTAATAATCCGATAAATTCTCAAAATATTAAAACTACTGAACTTTTAATTGAAAGTTGCGAAGTGTTGATAAGGCGTAAACTGTAAGATATTTTAACGCATGTACCTACCTACATACATGTATTTAATAGATCCCCAAATAATTCCCTTTTTAGTTTCCTAAACATATTAATCGACCATCTTTATATCCTCGCTAATCGTCTTTGTATCCAGGAAAATAAAAAGTAAAATCGCGAAATCGCGTGCGACCAAAAAATTACCAACTGTCAAAGATGAAACAAGAAAATATTTCGTAGGTAACGAGTTTGTTTTACATCAATTTATGTTATGGCAAGGTTATTCCCACGATTCTGCACAAAATAGACACGCAAGATTTACTGATAACTTTTAATTAGCTGGCCACGACTTAGCTTACCGGGATACGACGCGGTGTTGGCAGGCGGAGCGCTGTCCATGTCACATACTGAACAGCAGCGTTAGCGGCAGGTGTCTCCGAGTTGAGGTTACTTTGCATCGAAAGAAAAAAAAAAGAAAAGAAGAAAGCAGTTCATATTTTAAGTACCTACTCGATATAAATAGTAAATTCCGTGATAAACATAAAAAAATCCAAAAAATATCCTGATTTTTATTAAACCGGGACCCGGCCGTATTAAGCGTGTCTGACAACTGCACCACCCAGCGCACCGCAACTTCACGAGAAATGAGATGCGTGCGTTTAGGTGTAAACTCCAGGGTACTGCCCGGCGTGCGGGGCGTTCGAAAGAGATACCGTGGCCCCTGGCAGACAGGCAACTGAAGGAATGCGGATGGGTTTTAGTCAGTAAAAGTCTGACACGCCCTCCTGCTTCACCCAGAGCAGGAGAAGTTATTTGATGATTTCCCAGAAAAAAGAAGCTCCAGGGTAGCCCGCGAAGTTCAAATTTTCTTGTGTTTATTGCAATTTTCAGTTCAGTGTCAAGTGATTCATGATTTAGTTCATTTTATTACAAACAAAAAAAAAGTTTTATTACAAAAATGGTTAACCTGAAACCAGCTTTGCACACAAGAAACTTTTAAAATCAAACTGAAACCCAATTCGATTTAAGTTGCCATGATTTAAACTAATAAATAATTATGTCTAACATTGCATTACGTATCAAAAAGTTTTTCACGGACACTTGATTTTCATTATATCTTTTGATAGTGCGATGCGATTGCGATGAAACAAAAATTGAAAATTACTCCGCGTTATACACAATATTTGAGTATAAAAGTACACCATACTGGTTTCGTATTTATGACGTGATATCTGTAAAAATTAATCTCTCACATCCAAACAGAAAAACAGACAAAAGTTTCAAAAATTATAGAAATAGGTTAACTGTTGGTTATCCTTTAACACCCCAAAAAAAATTCTTACCCTATAGGTTTATTATAAGTATAGATGTAGTTAACTATTTAAGTAAACAGTTACTTATAAAACTTTTTTTTTCGCAATGGACTTTTCATATATTAAAAAAAAAATGTAAGTATATAATAAAGATCTCCCCTGTGAGAAATCTTATAGTTATCTCATTTTCTTGGACTACTGTTAATGTAGCGTTCGCTCGGCTCGCTTGTGGTTGGTCACAACTCTAACCTAATCCATTTGGTCGGGGTGTCATGTAGCTTAGTACCTAACAGCGACAGATTTTAACTGCAGATCATTTTTAAACGGGCAGAAAGTCAAAAGAAGATGATTCGAGTAAAAAAGGCGATCATCTTTAGAAGATGAATAGTCTATCAATTAATTATTCCCCGTATTTTATGTCTGCTTTGTATTTTACTGTATGTACAGCCAGGCCAGCACATCAAGCTACCCCAATCTATCAAATTTCTTTGATAGATTTTCAACTTTATTACAAAAGCATAAGGTTCAATTGGGAAAATTTTACAGTTTGAGATATTTTGATGTGCTGGCGTCTGTACCTATACCGATACAATGATCATTTATAATTTATATAAAATCACATGATTGAATTGCAAATAAACATTTTTTTAATTTAATATGCGTATTGTATTCTTGTATTGTAATGAAAAACCTCTAAATTTGAACAGAACTGATGTAGGCATGTTCCATACAATTCTGTCCCAACCAAATGGCGATGATGCGAAGGGTGTGTTCAAATTCATACGTTTTCACTTTGTAGTGTTTTTAGAGAGGAGGTAAAGAAAAGAGTCAAGCAAAGCAAGGTAGAGTTGAAGTACAGAGTAAAAGACGAAGCTTCGACGAATAGAAAACGACCAAAGCAATTATTCTATACATGACCCATGTTTACGAGAGCATTATTTTTAACCGACTTCCAAAAAGGAGGAGGTTCGTCTTGTGAAAATACAATTGTTTAGGCAAATAAAGAAAAAAAATAATGAAAAACATCTAACGTGCTTCTAATCTGAATGCCAGGGTTTACTTATATACGTTACCCTGGCCAGAATTCCGCCTGACGCAGGTCCTCACCGGACACTGTTGTTTCGGATAAGGCGGGAGGAAACACCCGGGTGTTTCCACTGCGTTGATCGCTCTGAGGACACGGTGGAGGTCTGCCCGGCTTGGGCAGAGCACCGCCGTGTCCTTGTAGAGGCGATCTGTCGCGGTCATAGTACGGAGCAAGAGTGCATGGGTAGCCGTCACCTCCTGCGAAGCAATAATGCTCGCGAAGAGAAAGAAAGAAAGAAAGAAAGAAAAAGTATTTATTGTGACTCGCACAGGAAGATCACATACTAAAATAAACACACAATGGTACAAAAATGATAAAAAAACAAATTTCTTGGAATTAAAAAATAACTAAAAAATAATAAAACAGAAGGTCCTGCACGAGGCCAAAAGGCCCCTACCTCAGCATGATGCTACGACATTTAAAAGAAAAATGTCGCAGCGCTGGTATTCTGATAGGGCCCGAGCGATGTGATGTCACGGGCAGTTACAGTATATATAAATAATCAGTATTAAAGATAAATAAAATGTGGTATGTTAGAAAATAAAACAAAACACCGTCAGCGCCAAACGTAACCTCATTATTTGTCAATGCCTTATAAGAGGGAGGCGGTGCATTTGAGGGAGAGGTAGTATATGTGCCCTCACTGCCGTAGTCGCCGCAGGAGACGCCCTGGGCGTCGGGAATACCTGGCTGATCCCCGGCCACCGTAGGCGTGGGCTTGCGGACGGCGAGTAATGGGTAGCTCGCTGTCTGGCAAGGGCCAAGCCCGGGTCGACGACGCGTTGTGTTCCCCGCGCGCCTCAAAGAGATGTCAGCACCAACTGGTGGGGTCCGCAAGGGCCGATGCCTGGCAGGGGTTTTTTTTGGGTGTAGGTAATCATCAAATAACTCGTCCCGCCCTGGGTGGAGCAGGAGGGCGTGTCAAACTTTTACTGACTAAAACCCACCCGTGTTCCCTCAGTTGCCTGTGTCCACGGTATATCTTTCGAACAACCCGCACCCCTGGCAGGCATCGGCTCTTGCGCACCCCACCACTTGGCGCTGACATCTCTTTGAGACGCGCACAGAACACGACGCACCGTTGGCCTGGGCTTGGTCCTTACCGGACAGCGAGCTACCCATAACCCTGTAACCTTGAACTAATGCTGGAGCATTACCTGGAATTTCCAGCATACCCAAGTTACTCAGCAAGAAAAAGCAAAAGTATCGTGTTTGGGCTCATTGAAAAGGTCTAATACGTTAAAGATAAATGGTGATCAGGACAAGGAATTAGGATAAATTAGTAACAAACTTCACTATGGTAAACATAGGTAAAGCTGCGCAGATTTAAGCGTTACATAATGTGTCGATCAAAGCGTGTTCACTATTACTATATTAAGTTTATAAAGCAGGAAATAAAAGTAAAATTCAAGAAACCCCCTACCCAAACAAAACCATCTTAAAAGTAAAAAAATAATATACATTGGCCTTCTAAGTTGCAGGTAAAATTTTGATCAAAGCATCGTCTCGTCGGGGGACAGTCAATGAAAACGTCAAACAGACGATGGCCAGCAATAATGAATGTAACTATGCTATTGTAGAAAGGATAGCATTTTCAATACTTGGCCGTCCCCTAAAGTGACAATGCTTTGTTCAAAATATTACCTATAACATAAAAGGCCAATAAATATTTTTGTTTTTTCCTTTTGGCAATTGAGCCGATGTCGACTATTCTGCCAGTGTCGCGTTTAGACAGCAGCGCAGCGGCAGGCCGTCGACTTTGTACTATAAAGTAGGTCTACAGGTTCTGTTAGTCGCAATTACAATTTTCTGTCATTTTCTTTTAAGAAAGTTGCTATAATTTTAATAATTTTGGGAGAGTAGTGGCATAAGAGGGAATGGAAATTAGTTGGGAGAGGAATGTTACATTTAGAAATTTTGTTATAGAGGTCGAAAGATTTGGTATTCAAGGAGCAGGAGAAAAATATATGGTCCAAAGTACCGTCCGCAAGACCGCATTCGCAAAGGGAACTGTCCATAACATGGATCTTATTCAGAAACACTGGCCTACAACAGTGTCCAAGTCTTAAAGCGAAGAAACAGTTCTTTTAGCCAATTTTGGGTATTTGAAAAACCAAGGTTTCCGCTGGATGTCGGGCTGTATAGCTGCATACTAGACACCCTTGGTTTTTAAGGTCTCGTTCCACTTTTTTGTCCACGAGACGAACAATTTGGGTTTGGCACCATTTCGCAAATCGTAGTTATGGGCTACGTAGTGCTTTCGATCAGCCGGGTTTGATGTGGAATACTTTGCTAACGAATCGGCGCACTCATTACCAACAATACCCGAGTGACCAGGAATCCAGGCTATCTCGATGTCCAAGCCGTTTTGTGAGCAGTCAAATAACAGGCTCTTAATTTCTACAATGATTTTACGGGGGTTTTTCTGTGAAGTTGATTTTGTTTTAGGGCCTGAATACTACTACGCGAATCTGAAAAAATTGGCATAAAATATTATGCCAATGCACTCTCCTGTAAAAAACTGATGCTTCTGGTGGACATTGTTAAAGTAGGGCAATTTTGGAAATATGCTGCTACTCCAGTACATTCTGTTTGTGATAGTTTTGATGCATCAGTGAAGAAAAAGTTCCAACCTTCCCAGTATCGTTTGACGGCTAGATCGAAGTCTCGTCTTGCGTTTTGGGAATTCTTTGAAATACCTAGTCCCAAAACGGTTATTGGTTCGAAGTGGATCGTTTCATATGCAGCGGAAAAGACGGGTAGGACGGGGTATTGACAAACAGGCGAAGAGAGGTGTTTAAGCTCTGTACCTATTTATCAATAGGGGAACGACTTTATTGTTCCAATAAGGGGAAAAATTTAAGTAGAGGTCGATTTGCTCTAAAATTGGGAGTAAAGGATGGGATGAGAGAGAGAATACTTTAGACAGGAAGCGATCTGCCAAATACTGTCTTCTTAGGTACAAGGGCGGTTCTGCACATTCAACTTGAAGCGCATTTATGGGGGAGGATCTCATAGCTTCAATAATTATTCTCATGCATTTGGCCTGGATACTGTCTAATTTCTTGAGCGCTTCTTTGTTGCAAGGCTCAATAAGGAAGCAACAATAATCCAAAGCGCTCCTGGTCAGTGCATTGTAGACCAGTTTGAGGGTGTAGGGGTGAGCTCCCCACCACACTCCAGCCAAAGCCTTAAGGACTGACACGAAGCGTTCACATTTTTTGACAGTGTTATTAATATGGTCAACCCCAGACAATCTTGAGTCTAACGTTACTCCCAGGAATCTAGCCTTATCCTTAACTGGAATAGTTTGTCCATCAATACAAATATCTACTTGTGGAACAGAACGCTTGCGGGTAAAAATGACCGCTGTACTCTTTGGAGCACTTAAAGATAACCCGTGATCAAGGAGCCATTGGTTTAGTGAGGACAAAGAGACATTCATTGATAGAGCGGCATCCTGAATGAAATTGCCGGTGACCAGTAATGCGATATCGTCAGCATACTGAAGGATTTGGCAGTCATAATTTAGAGATGAGGACAAATTCGCTGTATATATGTTGTATAATAGGGGACTTAGAACTTGAGGTAACTCTCTCCACACTGTTCTTTGTTCAGAGTTGGCCCCAGGAATTCTTAATTAGATGACGCGATTGGTAAAGATGTTACCAATGATACGACAATCCTAGCCGGGATTCTCAGTTCGTGTAGCTTTTGACTGAGAACAGGGAGGAGGACCGAATCATATGCAGCTGATATATCCAGGAAAACGGCCACCACAGACTCATTCCTACTGAGGGCCAGCCGGACCGCTGACGTGAGGATACCTACACTATCAGCTGTGCCCAGACCTTTCCTGAAGCCGAACTGAGTCGTTGGAAGCAGCCTCCTATTCTCCACCAACCATTCTAAACGATTCTTGATTAAATGTTCTCTAAGAGTTTAATTAGTATGGACGATAAAGTGATGGCTCTATATGAACAATAATCATTAGGATCTTTGCCAGGTTTCAATATCGGAATGACAACTTGAACCTTCCATTCTGAGGGAATATATCCGGATGTAAAGCAAAAATTAGCCAAGTTCAAGTAGTATTAGTGGGTTTTTGGTCCAGCTTTGACAATAAAGGAGTAAGGGAAACCATCCACCCCTGGAGCAGAGTCCTTAACACGGGATAGTACAGTTTTTAATTCTTCCAAGCTAAATGGTCTGATCATTGGATCGCAACTGTTGTCTACATCATCGATGTCAACACAGCTGTCCTCTACACCCGGAACATACGCTGGAGCGATTTTTGAGAAAAACTGGTACCCCAGTTCTTCTGAGATGTTGTTCGAAGAGGCAGGTGCTATACTATTCCTAAAAAGCTTTGCTTTCCGCCATACCACCTAAACCGGAGTAGTTGGACTCAGCGAATTGCAATACCTTTTTTTTTTTTTTTTTTCTGGGTGGGAAATCATCAAATAACTTCTCCCGCTCTGGGTGGAGCGGGAGGGCGTGTCAGACTTTTACTGACTAAAACCCACCCGTGTTCCCTCAGTTGCCTGTGTGCCAGGGGCGGCGGTATCTCTTTCGAACAACCCGCACCCCTGGCAGGCATCGGCCCTTGCGGGCCCCATCTGTTGCTGCTGACATCTCTTTGAGGCGCGCGTGGAACACAACGCGCCGTCGACCCGGGCTTGGTCCTTACCGGACAGCGAGCTACCCATTACTCGCCGTCCGCAAGCCCGTGCCTACGGTGGCCGGGAATCAGCCTGGGATTCCCGACGCCCAGGGCGTCTCCTGCATGTACTGCATCTCCCTCACGTGCGCCGCCTCCCTCTTTGCGAGCATAACTGCTTCGCTGAAGGAGGCGACTGCCAGCCATGCCCTCTCGCTCCGTACCATGGCCTGGACCAGGGTCGGACGCGAGAGATCGTCGCCGCCGATCACCTCCACGAGGACACGGCGGTGCTCCGCCCAAGCCGGGCAGACCTCCACCGTATGCTCCACCGTGTCCTCTGGGCGATCTTCGCAATGGAAACACCCGGGCGTTTCCTCCCGCCCTATCCGAAACAGGAACCTCCCGAAACAGCCATGTCCGGTGAGGACCTGTGTCAGGCGGAAGGTGAGGACGCCATGCCGCCTCTCAAACCACTCCTCAAAGAGGGGACTTACCGCCGCAATCGTGGCGTGCCCAGCACTGGGTTGCGACAATCGCACTTTCCACGTCGCCATGAGATCCTGCCGGAGCTCTGTCCGCCGTGCCGCGATTTCCCGCGGCAGCGGAGTTACGCCCCGGCGTTTGGCCTCCTCGCGCCACTCCCAAGTGAGCGCGAGGACGTTTGCCTCCAGATCCCATGGCGGTAATCCGGCAAGGAGGCCCGCCGCCTCACCGGAGATCGTGCGGTATCCCCGGGTCATCCGGATGGCCATGACCCTATGGGCCGCCTTCAACCGGCGTGCTGGTTGGCGCCTCAATGTAGGCGCCCACACCGGCGCCCCGTATAGGGCCATGGCCCGCACGACCCCCGCGTAGAGCCTCCGGCAGGAGGCGTTTGGCCCCCCTAGATTGGGCAGGAGCCGCTTCAAGGCAGCCCCGGCCCGCTCCAGTCTGGGAGCCAAACGTCGGAAATGTTCCCCGAAGTTCCACCGGCTGTCGAGGACGAGTCCTAGGTACTTCATCGTCGACTCGACGCCGATGTGAACCACTCCCACCGTTATCTGGAAACCCGTCAGTGGCGCATTCCGAAGACCATGAAACCACATGGCCTCGGATTTGTGCAAGGCCACCTCGAGTCCCAGTTGCCGGATCCTATCGACGATTGTCGCAACTCCGTGTGTCGCTAAGTCACGAATTGCAATACCTTGACCAACCTTCTCGTTTTTTCTTTTTAAGTACTTTCCTGGACTTAGCCAATATTCGCTTGAAAGCCATGAAGTTATCCAGGTTCATATCGCAGTTAACAGTATCTTCAGCCGCATTCCTGGCCCTGACCATGTCAGTACATTCCCTATCCCAACATGGCGGAGAAGGGATGTGGTCGGATTGGGGTTTTTTGGAAGGAAAACAGTCTTCCGCTGTAGCAGAGACAGTGGAGGAGAAGGACAAAAAACATTCCTGGGCATTATCCCCGTCAACTTTTGGAAGGGAAGATACTCTTAAGTCTAAGATTTTGGAATATAAATCCCAATCTCCTGAGTCACGACGGTATTTTAAAAGGGGAGGGGAGACTTTTTTGGGAACATTTTAGAAGGAAATTCGATAATGATGGGGTAGTGGTCACTTCCATAGGTCATATCCAAGCAACGCCAGATGAGGAGGCTAGATATATTAGACGAACAGAACGTCAAGTCAACACAACTATTACTCCGCTCTGGTGCAGACCTACGTGTGGCACTGCCGTCGTTGATGACACAGAGATCTAGGTCATCCAATATATCCAGCAAGCCAACGCTAAAGTTATCGCAAGATCCCCAACGATAGTGGCGACAATTAAAATCACCCTTAACAGGTATTGGACCGCTAACACTGCATAACAAATTTCTAATTACCGAAAGATATTCGGGTTCTGGGTGCGCAATTTAAGAAGGAAAAATATTTATATTCTCAGCATAAGCAGCAACAACATTTATGTTATTGCCAACAAAGGGTAGAGGAATCAGGGAAAATGATACTTTGCTATTCATGAGCAAAGCACATCCCCCGCAGTATAATACAAAGTACTCTGTGATCCCATCCCAGTATTTAATAATGTACATACTCTGTGCTGTGATCACAGAGTACATTATTATAACGTATCCATCAGATCTGTCATTGCGAACCACAGAGTACATTATTATACACTTTTTATATTTCATTTTTTGGTTTTGGCTTCGCACGGTTTGTGCATTTAGCCAGTGTCAAGTAATTTTTCTTTTCGATCAAGTAAATGGCCCGATATCGGGCACGAAGTTACAAAACAGTCATAGTCGTCTTTAGTCAGTCAAGTCAAAGTTATTGTAAAGCAGTAGTAACTTTACTACAACCTATTAGGAGTTAGTCACTTATTTTCACCTTCACTTCATTTGTGCACTCACACGTAATGAAACTGCATAATTCACTACCAAAATTATACAATTTTATTCGCTATTTCACTAAATTTCATAAAAATAAAAAGTCGTGCGACATGTTGCGACGCGATCCCGCCAAAAACTCTAAATACTTGCGAACACTACTAAAACACGGCACCAATAAATATTATTTTTTACTTTTAAGAGGTTTTTGTTTAGGTCAGGGTTTTTTTTAATTGTACTTTTTTATCTTTACTATGAATAACATCAAAGACATTATATTCGTTAGTATAGACGGCTACACATCAAGCTGTACATTTCCAGTTTACGCTGATCTCACACTACGGAAATCCTGTACAATGTGAGATCAGCTTATACTAGAAATGTATAGCTTGATGTGTAGCCGTGTGTACCATTTGGCTCCAATCGATATCGTAACATTGTACGAGAGGTATATGTACTAATAAACAGTTTTAATAAATTATTTTATTTAGTGCACAACCATTCTTCATTTTATATTCCAACCGTCTGGTCCACAGAGTACATTAATATATCCTAATTCCCAAAGAGACAGATAGATCCATGGACCATAGATTGAATAATAATTACAATACAGGACAGTAATGAAAAGCTTTTCTTAAACACATTAAATTCATGTCTTTTGATACACTGAAGCTTAGATCACTGAAGTGATTGCGATTAGCGTCAAAAATTCCAAAAATGACGTAAATGGCATCTATTGTTTGTCCTTTAACCCTCAAACAAATTTTCTTGGTATTGTTTCAATGTACAGAAACACCTTGTCTACAGATTCATATGCACATGTATAAAGGAGATTGAACTAACTTATGCCCACGGCTTCACCCGCGTGAAGTCCGGAAATTATCCAACGAAAATAAATCCGCGGTATTAAAATTAAATTGTTTTCTAAGAAAGTCATAATCTACCTTACTGTGTGCACAATTTCATCAAAATCTGTTCAGCCGAGACATGAAAGTTCAAAAAACAAACTCACTTTCGCATTTTCACACTGAGTTATGTTAATAAAACACTTTGAATATCAGCTATCTTTACAAGTTTGACCATCATGTAATTATTTGGAGTCATATTATTTATCTAAGAACTGAACTGATTTATCCACGGAAGTGAAAAAACCAGAGGAAGTGCAATACAATAAAATTACTATAGGGAACGTGCACGAACTATAGATGGCAGCACAAATCGACATGAGAGCCACGGTGTGGTCAAAAAAAGAAACTGCTTAGACCTGTCATCATGTTGCCGCCAATGTTTATGTTATTGTTTACATTATCTTTATATAGTTTCTAATGATTAAAATGATAAAATATGGGTTCCGGCCCATTAATAATGATCGTCAGCGTGGCCAAAATATGTCCAAAGGCCAAAAACTCTTCCGAATCCGGGCATGTCTTAGATGTAGAAGAAACAGTTATGAATCCTGAAAATGCAGTAATAACTGGCAAAATTGTAGCTCAAACGACGATTTCTAACGTTTATGATGTAATGACGAAATGACAATATGATGAAATGACAATATAAATATTAGCAAAGCAAATTGCAAATGTAAGGTAGGCCTATCTGAAAAATGTAGGCCCATCTGTGCTATAATTTTCTTTAAAATTTCTTCAGATAGTACTATAACGAAAACTAACAAAAATTATTTAAGGTTATGTTTACATAAGTAAACACAACCTTAAATATTTTTTAGTGTTGTATGTATTTGTTAGTATTTAATAGTACCACTACATACAAAAGTCAGGTATTTTTACAAATAATATTATTGAGTAATTTCTAAATGTTTGAAACTCATACTTACACATTTTTTTTATTGTATTTATCGACTTTTGTCGTTTATCACGTAACCAAGGAAAGTTATATCCGTGGGAAAGTAATAGAATTTCACAACATTTGATTTATTTTGAGTTTTCTTTGAAGTGTTCGAGTATCCAGAAACATAATACATTTTTTCTTAGTAATTAATTATTTTTTAACTTCTTTTATGAGGTTATTTTATTACGTGAAGTGTCAACTTCAAGTAATGATTCCGAGAAAACTTCGGATTTGCGCCACTTGATGGCAGACCATTCGTCGTGCACGTCCCCTATAGGAACCGTTGTCGCCAAACTCACACAAATAAACCGATAATCATGTAATGCACTACAAATAAACAATTCTTTTGATTTGTCGTTTTACTTTTAGTCAAAACTAGCATAAGCCACAGATCCTACGTCTGGAAATAAATCTCCATGCTCTCAAGATAGGATTTATTTTGCTTTAGATCAGAAATTATTTACAACGGTTTGTAATTTATAGTCAAACTAGATTCGATTCCGAGTAAATTCCGCTACCGACCGTAGAAGGCAGTATTGTCAGTGGTCGCAATTTTAAATTTAATTGGGTTAACCATAAGGTTGACATTCCCGTCATAGGTCGATATCTAGTGCTATTCGACCAAGGTCGCACCAGTGCAGCATACATTGAATTTTGAATTACATTATCGATATCGATAGATACTTTTTCGAATTAAACAAAAAATCGGGCAAGTCTTGTTGGGAGTTTAGTAATAAAACTGTAGGTTTATTATTTGAAAATTAAATAATTATAATATTTACGTTATTATGTAAAAGTTTGGCTACATTTTTGCTACAAAAGATCTATGCAACCTTAATACACTTCTTAAAATAAATTTCGTGTATGAATTTTAAGCAACCTATATTTGTATTGTAATGTTATTTTGTAATAAATATTAAATTACTAACTTTCTTTTATCAATATCCATCGATGAAAGCAACATCCGACCAGACTACATCACTAATTGAGTAGCGAAGTACTTTCCAGAACGAAATAGTAAATACAATAAATCCAACATTAACTTTATTTTAATTGTAGGTCGATTTTAACTAGACGTTATATTAATTTTTAATAAATTGAAAGTAAGATTTTATTACAAAACAAATTAAACCGTACTTATCGATGGTACGAAATTCTTAAGATTTATTCTCCTACTATCATTTTTGCACTACAAAATGGAACAATACGGCATAGCTACGGAAAAATTAATATGTCGCGCGACTAGCGTCTCGACGCGATGTTAGAACACGACTGGAACCAATTAAGCGTAACAACGCTTATTTTTGGCACGCGTGCCACGCCTACTTTGCATTTCCACCTGTTTTTTCTCTTCCGTGGATTTATCTAAGCTTAGAAGTGGACAGGGTATGTTAGGCATTCCAGTTCTGCCAAAAACTATATACTAATTCCATGATTGGTATACTGGATGCTGGCAATATTCTCAAAGGTCAATCAAAACAAATGTCTGTCACATTATTGGCACGAATGAGAGCAATTTCAAGCATTACCTAAGTGAGTGACAACTGACACTGACAGTTCATTCATTTTCATTTCTGTCTGCTAGCGGAAACAAATGAAATTATCCGAAATTTTAATCTAATTTCATCTTGATTTTCATAGTGTTGAAGTAAATATAAATCTTATCAAGATGGCTCCAAAAGCTGGTGGTGATTCTGCTAAAGTTAATTCGGCGGTTTATAAAGATAAAAGCAAACCAACTGACATTCGGCTCAGCAACATAAATGCCGCAAAAGGTAACGTAGTGTAAAACATCTGTAACTATTTATGATGTTATGTAGCTATTCATAACGAAACAGATACTACAATTTGCAGTTAAACCACTACAAACTCGTAATGAAGGTTGACTCCGTTTTGTTTTCTTAAATCTCTCCACATAAACCTGAAAAACTCGTGATTCTTCGGCTTATCTATGGTGAATCAATATAGTAATGGTTTGCTTTGTTATTTTAACTTTCGATTCTTTGGTTGCTCCATTACTGTATCATCAGATATCCAACCATAATAGTATACAAGTCCAGTTTAATATTTTGTCGTACTTCCTTACTTACCTAATTTGAACAGTGTCTACTTTCAAGTTAGGTACTCACATCACATCTATTATAGAATAGTTGTTCATATCATGGTTCTATGTGTACTTTTTATTTTAGAATCTTAGTATTAACCATGTTGTTATGATCAATTTCAGCTGTATCTGATGCTATTCGCACAAGTCTGGGCCCCCGTGGTATGGATAAAATGGTAAATTAAAGTAATAAATAATTTAATTTTGTTAGATTCCATTCTTTGTTTTCTTAACTTTTGAATACTAAACACATTTTGTAACAACTGGTTTTGAAAATTGTTTTTTGTGTCCAAAATTCAATAAGTATGTAACCATTGTGTGATTATTTCACCTTCTTAACTTATCAAGCATAATCTTATGACTGTGGCCTTATTCTAAAAGAGGATGCAATTTAAGCTCCCATGTCACTATGGCTCCCAAACATAAAAGCTCATCCTCTCATTTGTCTTTTGCAATTTTATGTTCCAATGTCGCTATGGCTCCTAAACATAAAAGTTCATCCTCTCAATTCTATTTTGCAATATTATATTCCATTATCACTATGGCTCCTAAACATAAATGCTCACACTCTTACTTCCCTTTTACAACCTCCACAAGTGGTTTACACTATACCAGAAAGAAACATGCATAGTATTGAATATACCCTGTGTTAGGTAAGTATCTAATCTATACTACAAGAAAAATGGTGAAAAAGATTATCAGAATATTTTAGATTGTATTTTTACTGCTTGACTTTTCAGATTCAAGCTAGTAATGGGGAGGTTACAATTACTAATGATGGTGCCACTATTTTGAAGCAAATGAGTGTACTTCATCCAGCTGCTAAAATGGTAAGCAATCACCAAGTTACCAAACCAAAACAGGTCCTTACTGTTTTCATGGTGCTGAAATACATACTCTACTTTTGTTAAGTGAAACATTGTAAACACTTAGAAAATATTCATTACAGTTGGTGGAATTGTCACGGGCTCAAGATATTGAAGCTGGTGATGGCACTACATCTGTTGTGGTAATTGCTGGTGCTCTTTTGGACGCAGCAGAAAAGCTGCTGCAAAAAGGAATACACCCAACTGTCATTTCTGATGGCTTCCAGAAGGCATTGGTGATGGCTCTACAGGTAAATTATTTTCAATAGTCTGTTGTTGAATATAACAGGATTTGGTATATGCTAGGCAGTCTTGGGTGCCAAACGCATTGTTGTTGCTCGAACCTTATCCGGGATGTGTATCAAGAAACCATTTTGATATCCAGAACCAGAATTATCTGCAGCATGCAAAGGTTCCTAAAAACCATTGAGATACGAATTCTGGCAGATCTGTAAAACCTAAACCAAAAAACGTTTAAAAAACGGCCCAGGTTTGTTTTACATTTTTCAAAGTTATAAGGCATTTCAGCAAATTTTGCAGAAATCATCTTGAAAACAAAATAGCCCCTAATAACAAGGGAAAAGAGGTAATCAAGTGATTAGGGGGAGATTTTGCTCCTTGCTTCAATCAACTCGAAAATGAATCAAGTGGAAAGGGGTAATATATTTTGTATGAAAGATCTTATTCATTCTGTTTAGAAACTTGAAATATGGCACAAATACTTTTTTAGGTAAATAATAACGATCATTTTAATGATCAATAATAATGATGATTTTACAAAACTACCTTATACCTACCATAAGCAGGTGGAGGGGGTGTTGAAGTTCGTAAGGAAGAGTATGAAACCCAGGTAGACGAAGTCGCGAGTGAAGGACTATTACAATAGGGTATTTTACTATTTATGAGATAAATCACATTATTGAGATAGCAAAAACCAGTCGGAAAATGTTGGTTGTTGTTGTCATGAAATAACAAAATAAATGTTAAAATTCAATTCAAAGATTTCAGTTTTTTAGATCTGTTTTTGAACACCATGAAATAATACCCGCCATGTTATTACGTCATACTGCTGTTTTAAAAAATCAACTGAACAACTTTGTACTTTTATTATGTTCGTAACCAAAGTAATTTTTATTGAAATAATGTCTTACATTCAGGAACAGCAAACCAACGATAAGTAGAATAATAACTCATTTTTTTAAATTATAAACATTTATCATACAACATATCAACGCATTTGTTTAAGCAGAAAACTGACGTCATACCCACAGAGCCATATGGCATCCACTGCGTCCAGCGTTTTCGTCAAATTACGCGCGAAATACGGGGTTTTTAGTGGCAGTCCCTTAATCACTTCGTCTCTTTGAAATGCAATGAAATGTTTATTTATGTAAGTAGATCTTAAAAGACACTTTTACACGTCAATATTTTGTTGGTCAATATTTTAAATACTAGATGGCGCCGGCATTTCCTAACTGACTGTTCCCTGAGAAGAAAAGCCGAAACAAACTCAGAGGTCATGATCTCTTTTAAAGTTCAAACATTATATTATTTGAATTTTATGTGAGTCTAACAATGCAGGGCAATGTCTGGAAAGGCCTTTTGAAGAAAGAGCCATTGCAGCTGTGAGCTGACCTTTTTTGCGAAAGGTCTCTAAAACATCCTTTTTAAGAATTTGGTCTCTTAATTCCTTTTTCAGAAATGCCACCGCTAGAACAAGCAAGTGTGGCCCCGCACACAATAGGTAGTCATGAATTGTTGAGGACAATTTGATATTGTCATTTCTGAGGGGCGTTTTTATTTTTAATAAATAAGTAAAAACGCTTTTTTTTTTTTCAAGAGTAACTGTCGTTATTTGCGCCAAGTAAACGTCACCATATTTTTCTCTTCTTCAATTCTCCTTCGCCCAAACGCCAATCTCTCCCGTGCTGCAGCTCGAGACTACTACTCTATACAGATTTTGTTTTGCCCTCGGACCCCTTAACTCTTTTAAATATTACCAATTCACATCAAAAATATCGCTTAAAATATTCCTAATCTAAGAATACTGGTTTTTCAGTGAACTTTTATTTCTTTTTATTAATTTTTTCATGCTTTTTCATTGAATTTACAAAAATAACTGAAATATCACTAAAACAGATAACTGAGAATATCTGCAAAAATTTGTGCCAAGCAAACGTCAAATGCACTCTGATTCTATTAAATCATTAAGTTCACAAAAATATTTGAAATTGCATAAATTTGCCAAGGACAGTCATAGCAAGATCAAATCAATTGAGAAAAATAATTTGTTATCGAAACACCGAAATTGAATAGTACTTGGCTCAATTTTTTTTGTCTTTATTCAAAGCTCTAAATAAACATACAATGATAAATTCGCATGTTTCCTTTGTATGCATACATAAATATCAATAAGGTGTTCGAATACAAAGGAAAAAATTGATCCAAGTACATACCTACAATAAAATTTTGGTGTTTCGATAAGCAATTTTTTTTATTTTATTGATTTGTTATGCTTGACTGGTCTTTGCAAATTTATGCGATTTCAAATATTTTTGTGATCTTAATGGTTTAATAGAATCAAAGAGTGCATTTGCCGTTTACTTGGCGAAATTTTTTGCACATATTCTCAGGTATCTAATAAATGTTGTTAACAGTTGCCATACCCCATCCAGGAATCAATTTGAAAAATGCAGAATTTTCAGATACGTTCTTATCTAGCGACAAATGTATCGTAGGAGATGATTTAAAAAAAAAATGTGTTAGCGAGGGCGCTAAAAAATGGGTCTCTTTCTTTTTTTTGTAAAGGCGACCCCTGCTAAAAGCTAATTGATTTAAAAAAAAAATGTTTTTTAGTGGTTTATTAATATTTTAGAATCTAAAGACACTTAAAAATGGGTGTAATACCTTATTGTTAAGAATTACATGTTACAGATCGCCTGGGTTTTGGATATCGCATTAACGGCTTCATATAAAATGTTCATAATGTTTTCGATACGTGCCTCTTACGTGGCACGACCTGCGCCCGGCGTGGTCTCGAGACGCTTAAATCATCCTTCATCCTTATGTTCTTTGTAGGGGTCTTAAAATGTTTATTGTAGCAAACCAATAGTGGCCCAACCTAGGAATTGCACCATTTGTTCCCAACTCACATGTGCAAGTTAGCCAGGTTTTTTGTTAAATTGATTTCATATTGTTTAAAACTACTGTGGGTGTGCTAATATTTGTATAGGTACAGTCAACTGCACGTCAGCGCTAATTCGTGCACTACGGCAATATCCCTTACTGCTACGACATAAATGCGATGTCAATATCATATTGTTACCGCTAATGTTTGGTAGACTACACCTCTCTTCAGGGGAGTAAAAGGGTATTATAAAAAAAAAATATTAATAAAATCTTTGTTTTATTAATTATTGTAGGTGGTTGAAGGTATGGCTACTCCCGTGGATTTGACAAATGAAGATGCTCTGTTGAAGGCAGCAGCAACATCTCTGAACTCTAAAGTTGTGTCACAGCATTCTACAATCCTTGCTCCCATTGCTGTTCAAGCTATTCGTGCCGGTCAGTATTATAGTAGTGATCATTTCAATATAATTTAATCATTCTTTAAATGTTTATGACTGTCTTACTACTAAACTTCATTAAAGTACTTGCAATGATTTTTCAGTAATGGAACCTATAGTAGGAGGTGTGGGCGCACGTGTTGATTTGCGTGATGTGAAAGTCATTGAACGCATTGGAGGGACAGTTGAAGACACTGAACTCATTCAAGGATTGGTGATTCCCCACCGTGCGTCCAATGTCAATGGCCCACATAGAATTGAGAAGGCCAAAATTGGACTCATACAGTTCTGTATTTCACCACCAAAGACTGATGTAAGTGGATTATATTACAGTCAAAACCCTTATTAAGTTAAAACACATTTTCTCTACTAAAAACCAGTTTTTTTGTTGTGATTCTTGTCACAAAAATATGGTTCTTAAAAGAGTCACTAAATCAATCTACCTTGATTTCTAAATTAATGTTTGTACCTAATTGCAGGAAACGTTTTGACTGATTTTGACAGTCAGAACTAGTATTGACCGATTTATAGTTTTGATTGCTACAATAAGTTTAATAAGAAGCAAATTTCGTCTTTGAGTGATTTATTTAATTTTAATTTTAGATGGACCACAATGTTATTGTATCAGATTATGCCGCAATGGACCGCGTCTTGAAGGAGGAACGTCAGTACATCTTGAATATCGTCAAGCAAATCAAAAAAGCTGGTTGTAATGTGCTTTTGGTGCAGAAGTCAATTTTGCGGTAAGCTTCTTGTTCACTGGGCAATACTTATACATATTTAGATCTCAAACTGTATTTCATTGTTTAAACTTTAAACGAAAATTTTAATTACAGTGATGCTCTGAGTGATTTGGCTATTCACTTCTTGGACAAGATCAAAACAATGGTAATTAAGGACATTGAACGTGAAGACATTGAGTTTGTGTGCAAAACTCTCGGCTGCAGACCCATTGCTTCACTGGACCATTTTACGGCCGAAAACCTCGTGAACGTCGATTTAGTCGAGGAGGTCAACGAGCCTGCTGGGAAATACATCAAAGTGAGTATGATTTAATGTTTGAATGTAAATGAACCTGGCATGCTTACGCACGAATGTTTACTGTCAGTAAACCACAGCAGAGCATCCAGCTTTGTTTAATATTCCGTGGTCGCGCCTGCAGATGAGCGGCTGCGCGACGGGCGGGCGCACGGTGTCGGTGCTGGTGCGCGGCTCCAGCGGCGCCGTGGTGGCCGAGGCGGCGCGCTCGCTGCACGACGCGCTGTGCGTGGTGCGCTGCGTGGCGCGCCGCCCCGCGCTGCTGGCCGGCGGCGGCGCGCCCGAGGCCGCGGCGGCCGCGCAGCTGGCGCACGCCGCGCTGGCCGCGCCCGGCGCCGACCACTACTGCCTGCGCGCCTACGCCGACGCGCTCGAAGTCGTGCCCTCCACGCTCGCCGAGAATGCGGGTGAGCGCGGACACTGAACATGGAACACCCTTATTCATTAGCACACATTCATTATTACACAGCTTATTCATTAGTCCATATAAATTCGTTACACAGTCCAGCAAAGTGCACAGTAATAAGTGATAGACACAACACACAAAAACAGTATTATAGGTACTGAATAACAATAAAAGCACAGAAATGTCAAGAGTTAGGGTATTAATATTTGTTTTCAGGGTGTAATAAATATTCAATAAAACTTACTAACGGAATTATTTCCATTTCTTTCCGTGGGTGTCATAGAAGGCGACTAAGGGACTTACTAGAGAATGGGCAGCAGCATTCTCTATGCATTTTACCACTGTACTACGATCGCCAACCCGCCTGCAAAGCGTGGCGATTATGGCAAACCCCCTCATTTTTTTGGGGAGGCCTATGTCCAGCAGTAGACGTCTATCGGCTGCAATGATGATGATGATTAACGGAATGAACGAATGGTGCGTTGTTAGGTCTGAACCCAATCGAGACAGTGACGGAGCTGCGCGCGGCGCACGCGGGCGGCGCGGCCAGCGGCGTGGGCTCCAACGCGGGCGTCAACGTGCGGCGCGGCCGCGTCACCGACATGCGCCAGGAGCACGTGCTGCAGCCGCTGCACGTCACCGCCTCCGCGCTGGCGCTCGCCACCGAGACCGTGCGCGCCATACTCAAGATAGACGACATTGTAAGTATATTGCTGTTATCGCGGAAAAATCTCATTTAAATATCTATAGCAAGATAGCAGAACACCACAAGTATAGTCTGCGCTTTATGTGGGCTTGCTGACCCAACAAACAAGATAAGGATGTAGTAAATAGAATTACACCAACAGGACATGCGGTGTGGTGTATCAATAGGTTCACTAAAAGGCGTTATTTACGGGTCCAGGGCGCACTCTCGCGCGATTCTGCGTTGCCTCTTCGTGTTACTATGTGAACTACGGCTATTTGGACGTGTATAGTGTAGCTCTCTAAATACTATGAAATATAAGCTAAGGCCCACTTGTGCCAAAAATCGCTAAAGGTATTTAAAACATCAGCCTGTCTGTCATCTTAAAACAATTCACAGAAATATTGTGCATGACTACATATTCATCTCGACCACAAAACACCGGCCGGTTTTCTATTTGTAAACATTTAACAGATTCGAAATGTCGTATTCATAATTTTTTTTTTTTTGTTCCAGGTAAACACATTAAATTAGAGGACAAACAATAAGCTTTAAATGTCTTCTGAAAGATATTTCTTTACAAACTGCTTTACAATAATAAATAATTAGTAGCGTTAAACTGTGTACGGTCAGAAACGCAATTCTATTAACACTTCAGTTTTTTTTTATGTTAATAATTAAATCGGAATGGACTTAAATATTATTTTAAGAATATTAGCTTGTCTCTTGTGTCGTGACGGTCGCATACGGTTAGAACGTGGCCGTACTAAAAAAAACGGTAAGAAGCATTTCTTGAATAATTTTGTGTCAATTTTGATGATAATCAAAATTCAGTGTTAATAGACTGTTGCTGAATAAAAACAGTCCTTTTACAGTTTATTTTACCTCTGATTTCTCATCACTATTACAGTGATGTTTATTCCCGTCTCAATAAGGTTGCTGTTGGGTTATTACTGCCAGAGGTAAAATAACTGTGCAAGGACTGTCGAGGTCGACCACGCTAAAGCATTTAATTTATTAATAATGACTCACTGACCGACTCATCAACGCCCAGCTCAATCTCTTTATGATGTAGACCAGGAATAAGGCGGATCACATACTGCTAGCCACGCTCCGGGGTGCGCGAATTTCCAGCGTTTTTATTTTTGTATTTAAATAATCAAGCGCGGGAGCGCGTTATCTGCGCCCCGTCGCGTGATGCGTCTTAGTGTGTGAATCGCCTAAGGCCAGATCATTCTAAATTCCGACATAGAGAACGAAGGGTGGACGAAGTCGTTCGAAAAGTGCTTGTGTAAAATAAGCGTCTACCTATGCAATATTGTCAATTGCCAGTCTTTCTCCGTAATGGATGAGTATCTAAAAAAAAAAATGAAATATGGATACTACCACTGTGCCTTATTTTAATAAGTTTACATCTACAGAAAAGGGATAAATGGAGTGTTAGGTACCTTGAAAGTCAGTATAATACATCAGATAGTTTAGGTTCTGCTTACTTATTTGAAAGTATTTTAAAATCGGTTATTATTATTTATAATGACATAATCCATTACGGACGTAATTAGAACTAAAAACCATTCTATTTACACCAGCTTGGTGACTTGGTCCGCGAGGAAGTCAACTATACCATTACAAGGTAATAGTAGAGCTGTCAGTGAAATATTTTTTTTTAATTAAGAAGGAAAAGAATTACAATATTCGTTTTGTCTTTCGATTTGCTGCAGAGATCATTACCCGAGTGCAAGCCAAGCTTATAATATGAAATATATTACTTACTGCATACATTTACATTAAAATAGAATTGAATAGTTTATAAATTCTCCTGCTCTTATCCTAATATTTGGGGTTGGTGAAGTATGTCTTATTAATTCTTTCGATTTGAATAACATGAGTATTATTATGGATATTAATTTCCAAATAAACTAAAACTTAAAAATAAAAGATGTAATGTGTTTTATTTATTTTGTCGCTGTGCCCGAGAGTAATTCTCTTGGAATTCGCATGTAGTCGTAGTAAGATTTATGTTCTTCACCATAAAACGCTGTCAAGACCATAGGCAAAGAGAATGGACTAAGCGTTCTGTATTCAGTGTGAAGTACAGTAGTGAATACAAACCGAAAACCCGATACATGACAACGAATGTGCGGCCAGTAGTTTTCTTTGAATAATGATTGATGGACTTTAATTTGTCTAAATTCATGGACAAAGAACATGATTCATTTTGCCTTTTGTCTTTTGTATATCAAATAAGCCTGCCAGAAAAAATAACTATTCGGGGGACAACATCTTGAGCGTTTTTTTTTTACTATTACTACGAAAGTATTAATTAACCTCCCCTAGCTTTTCCGGTGAGGCGGCGGGCCTCCTTGCCGGATTGCCGCCATGGGTTCTGGAGCCAAAGGTCCTCGCGCACAGTTGGGAGTGGCGCGAGGAGGCCAAACGCCGGGGCGTAACGCCGCTGCCGCGAGCACTCGCGGCACAGCGGACAGAATTCCAGCGGGATCTCATGGCGACATGAAGACTGCAATTATCGCAAACCAGTGTTGGGCACGCCACGATAGCGGCGGTAAGTCCCCTCTTTGAGGAGTGGCTTGAGAGGCGGCACGGCGTCCTCACCTTCCGCCTGACGCAGGTCCTCACCGGACACGGTTGTTTCGGGAGTTTCCTGTTTCGGATAAGGCGGGAGTAAACGCCTGGGTGTTTCCACTGAGAAGATCGCCCTGAGGACGCGGTGAAGGTCTACCCGGCTTGGGTGGTGCACCACCGTGTCCTCGTAGAGGCGATCGGCGGCGGAAATCTCTCGCGTCCGGCCCTCCATATGCGCCCTCACGGCCTTAGTCGACGCAGGAGACACCCTGGGCGTCGGAAATCCCAGGCTGATTCCCGGCCACCGCAGGCGCGGCGAGTAATGGGTAGCTCGCTATCCGGTAAGGGCCAAGCCCGAGTCGACGGCGCGTTGTGTTCCACGCGCGCCTTAAGGAGATGTCAGCATCAACTGGTGGGGTCCGCAAGGGCCGATGCCTGCCAGGGGTACGGGTTGTTCGAAAGAGATACCGTCGCCCCTGGCACAGGGGCAACTGAGGGAACCCGGGTGGGTTTTAGTCAGTAAAAGTCTGACACGCCCTCGTGCTCCACCCAGCGGGAGAAGTTATTTGATGATTTCCCAACCAAAAAAAAAACCCCTAGCTGCTATTTGAGTCGGAAAGTAGCCGAAGTAGTAGAAGTAACGGTCAAGACATAAACATTTTTGACTGGACATGAGCGTTAGGTATTGTTTTAAAAAATTCCGAGAAACGAGGATTGGAGGAAAATGTTATAATTTTTTTTATAACGTTTTGGTAGATAAGGACTACCAAAATGTTATTAAAAAATTGATGACGCTTTCTGTTCCTATTGCGGTTGGTTTTTTATGAAATTCATGTCTTGCTTAACGTATATAATTACCACATTAAACACATTACAATGAGAGCAGCAACGGATGGTTCGCTTGTCGATACAGCAAGTACAATCATATGATGCCATTGAAGTATTATGTAAGCACTACAGGGGGATGGGGGATTCTGGATGATGATTATGTCAGCAGTATTTTTTTTACGTTTGTGTATTTTCTACAAAATTTAGTCGATTTTGGTTTGAACACATAATATGCTTAGAGCATTTAACCTAAATGCTAAGATAATATGGCACTTGTCTATGAGTGGCTCGAAGAAAACGATGACGATATTCCAAAATCACACGAAAGTGAGCACACACAACATTGAGCAGTTACTCATGGATTCGCGTGTCATGGCCTGAGGCCCTAGTGTGAGTTTAATTTAACCATATAAACCAAACGCAGTGAGCGCGTTCCGATTGGCCCTGGATTGGTGACGGACCAATCGGAGCGCCAAACGCGCTCACTGCTTTTGGTGTACATGGTTAAATGAAACTCTCACTAGGTCCTCTGAAGACTGTTAATTTGAATTAATATACCAAAATAAAAATAAAAATGTTTTGTTCGTTAAATAAGATTATAATAACTGAATACCATCTCAATAAAATTCGCTTAAATAAATAATATATGCGTTAAAGTCCTCTATTCCAAGCCTATTCCTTATATCTAGACTTATAACTGCTGTTTTTTTCCCATACATTTCTTTCATGTAGAGGAGACGGTTTTTTGCGATGTCTGACTTTTCTAGTACTCCAACGTTTGGAGTAAAGTAATAGAACAGAGTAGAAAAAACGATTGATTGGTAGGAGCCTTTTCGGTCTCGCACAGCGGGCTTAGCGCGAGAATCGTAGAGAAGCGTTTTGTCGACGGAAGAGTAGACAAAAATAATGTTTCCGTGAAGACAGTTGACAGTTTTGCACCGAGAAATGTAGACAAGCGATTTCTGTTCTACCGTAGAGTAGAAATAGAAAGCGTCAATTGCTAAGCCTGCTGCAGGCTTAGCATGAGTACCTACCGATATGTCGACGGAAGAATAGACATGATTATTAACTAAATGATGTACCATAGGAGAAGATAGCTAAATTTTCTATTATCAGTTTTAAACGAATCATGATTTTGTAGATAATCGCTTAAACTTTGTGGCCGTCGAGTAAAAAGTTTGTTGTCAGTGTGATTTTGACAGTTTGGGAAGAAATATTCTTCTACATTTATAAATAAGGACCTAGACAAAGATCGTTAGAAGCGAAAGACTAAATTATGACAGATTGTAGTAGGATAGCTACGGTGCGAAGTGAAAACGAAATGTCACTTTGTTTATTCTTTGTAGAAATAGAAAGTGTCATGCTTGCCTGCAGGTCTTCCTCTTTTATTTTTATTGTTTTCTTATTTTGTTTTATTATTATTTGAATTTTAACATTAAATTCTTCGTTTGTATTTCCTGTGTCTCTTTGTTTTTTTCAAACAGAATCAATTGGCGCCAAAAAATGTTTTTTGTGAAAATTTCCCATTTCCTTGGTTACTTGACGGTACAATTTAAAGAAAAAATGCAGTACAATATATCTCAAAAAGTTATGCACAGTCTCCTAAGACCATTTTCCTGTAGCTACAACGGGTATCTGCCCCATTCAAAAACCCACGCTGTATATGATCACGATGAATGTAAATCAGGTAATATTTTAGATACATTATATAACTACCTAAACCTATGGAGTATAGCTACTTTAGACCTATGATTGTTACATTAATTAATTTGTAGCAGAATATTTAAAAAAAGTTAAACATCTTCGAAAATAATTATTTATTTATTATATTACAAGCACGACCAAATTCACCTCTCTATAGATCTTACATTTTAGTTAACGTTGATATGGATGAATCTGGTTAGCAGCTTTGATATTCGTTTTAATAGCAGATGGTGCTTTTGGTAATGATGGAGTTGTCTGGCCAAGTTGTGGTGTTGCGCCACGCGAGGCTCCCATCCCTGGCGATACGCCTTGCGGTACTATGGATGGTATTCCTGGACGCAACCCTTTACCCGTGCCCACGGCAGTCACCAGTGCATGGGTATCAGAAATGCTGTGAGTTGGTTGCATTCCTAAAAAGAAACAAATACAATGTTAATTAATATAATTATGTTAAAAAAGTAGTTCTGATTAATATTCGAAATCGCCTAGTAGGTAGTAAGTTTGCAGTACTTAGAACAAAATCCATTGGATAAAAATAAATGTGTATGATTATAAACAGAGTCACTTCCATGTCCACATGCAGTTGTTCTAACAACTACAGTCTACATTTTACTATCATGGAGGAATATTATTTGGAAGGATCACGCGGTTGGACTACGAAACGAGGCATTGAGAAATTTGACTGTAACTTATTAGGGGCCTATGGACGAAATAAACCCATTTTGGACAATTTTAATACCATAATCTGAGAAAGCTCAAAAACTAAAGAAGGCTGCCAACTTATTAGAAATAATGTATTTTTGATTTCAGTAACGGTAAATATTTTTTGTACTCTTTGCGGAGCATATTTTTATCGTTTAAAAAAACCAACGTTCTAATTCTGACTTCAAATTGATAAACCGAGATCAATTTAGAGTTTCCTGTTTCTTCCCGTCATGACCAAAAACGGCCGTCTTTAACATATTGGAGGCCCAGGCCCGGTCTAAATAGTATAATGGAAAATGTAGGACACAAAAGAGGGCGAATCGCTGATAAGTTAGGTTTTATATACAGAAATAGGAATTCCTAGGAGGACTAAGGAAATGTAGCATGTATGAGCAAACGAAGTGAGCCTGAAAATGTTAGCACCAGGGCAGGGATGTTGGGTTTTAGCGGGAGTCTCAGCGCGTCGAAAAAACACGCTGTTCTATTTTCAACTCTCAGCGCGGCGCTAAACAGTGCGTTGAAGATCCAGTGCGCAAAAAAATCCCGCCGCGATTTTATTTACGTTGATTCTATTACGTTATTTTTCAAAACATTTTATTACGTCTGTGGGAACGCGGCCCACGTTCCCACAGACGGAATAAAATGTTTTGAAAAATCTTTTTGCATTTTATAGCCTAATTCTTGAGGAAGGTTTTAGGCTTAACATCACGTTAAGAACCTTAGGAGCCGAGCAAAAAAAAAGTCGGAAAGAACTCCAAGTGAAAACGGAGTAAGAGCGCGGGCGAGCGATAGGATGCGACGCGGTGGGTCAGGGGCCGTATATTCACGCGGGCAAAGTGCTAGTCACTTCACTATAAAACAAAGTAGCTTTCTCTGTCCCTATAGCCCTATGTATGCTTAAATCTTTAAAACTACGCAACGGATTTTTTAAATAGATAAGAGTGATTCAAGAGCAAGGTTTATATGTATAATACACCGACCTCCACGCGGGCGAAGCCGCTGGCAAAAGCTAGTAGATTATAAAAACCGATTAACTTAGAAAAGTAATTTTCGAGTTTTTATTTCGTTACATAATAATTCTCATTCAAGTAAGTTATAGTTTTTTATTTTTTCATAGTATACAGTATTTAGCCAAGCCCTTTGATTTGATATGTCGGAGGCTCTACGCGGGGTCGTCTTTTTTTTTTGGGTGGGAAATCATCAAATGACTTCAACCGCTCTGGGTGGAGCAGGAGGGCGTGTCAGACTTTTACTGACTAAAACCCACCCGTGTTCCCTCAGTTGCCTGTATGCCAGGGGCGGCGGTATCTCTTTCGAACAACCCGCACCCCTGGCAGGCATCGGCCCTTGCGGGCCCCATCAGTTGCTTCTGACATCTCTTTGAGGCGCGCGTGGAACACAACGCGCCGTCGACACGGGCTTGGTCCTTACCGGACAGCGAGCTACCCATTAGTCGCCGTCCGCAAGCCTGTGCCTACGGTGGCCGGGAATCAGCCTGGGATTCCCGACGCCCAGGGCATCTCCTGCGAAGGCGACGGCTGTGAGGGCGCAGGTACTGCATCTCTCTCACGTGCGCCGCCTCCCTCTTTGCGAGCATAACTGCTTCGCTGCAGGAGGCGACTGCTAGCCATGCACTTTCGCTCCGTACCATGGCCTGGACCAGGGTCGGACGCGAGAGATCGCCGCCGCCGATCACCTCATCGAGGACACGGCGGTGCTCCGCCCAAGCTGGGCAGACCTGGAGGTCTGAGGACCTCACCCTGAGGACACGGTGAAGCATACGGTGGACCGTATGCTTCACCGTGTCCTCAGGGCGATCTTCGCAATGGAAACACCCGGGCGTTTCCTCCACACCCGGGCGTTTCCTCCATACGCGGGGTCGTACGGTCCATGGCCCCATACGGGGCACCAGTGTGGGCGCCTGCATTGAGGCGACAACCAGCACGCCGGTTGAAGGGGTCCCATAGGGTCATGGCCGGATGGTCCGGGGATACCGCACGATCTCCGATAAGGCGGCGGGCCTCCTTGCCGGATTGCCGTCATGGGATCTGGAGGCAAAGGTCCTCGCGTACATTTGGGAGTGGCGCGAGGAGGCCAAACGCCGGGGCGTAACTCAGCTGCCGCGAGAAATCGCGGCACAGCGGACAGAGCTCCGGCAGGATCTCATGGCGACATGGAGACTGCGATTATCGCAAACCAGTGCTGGGCACGCCACGATAGCGGCGGTAAGTCCCCTCTTTGAGGAGTGGCTTGAGAGGCGGCACGGCGGCCACACCGGACACGGTTGTTTCCTGTTTCGGATAAGGCGGGAGGAAACGCCCGGGTGTTTCCACTGAGAAGATCGCCCTGAGGACGCGGTGAAGGTCTACCCGGCTTGGGCGGAGCACCGCCGTGTCCTCGTAGAGGCGATCGGCGGCGGCAATCTCTCGCGTCCGGCCCTGGTCCAGGCCATGGTACAGAGCGAGAGTGCATGGGTAGCCGTCACCTCCTTCTGCGAAGCAGTAATGCCCGCGAAGAGGGAGGCGGCGCACGTGAGGGAGGCCAGTATTTGCGCCCTCACGGCCTTAGTCGCCGCAGGAGGCGCCCTGGGCGGAGTAATGGGTAGCTCGCGGTCCGGTAAGGACCAAGCCCGGGTCGACAGCGCGTTGTGTTCCACGCGCGCCTCAAAGAGATGTCAGCACCAACTGATGGGGCCCGCAAGGGCCGATGCCTGCCAGGGGTGCGGGTTGTTCGAAAGAGATACCGCGGTCCCTGGCACACAGGCAACTGAGGGAACACGGGTGGCCGATGCCTGCCAGGGGTGCAAACAGGGCAAGCTAAAACCGTTTAATAAAGTACGCCAAAGCGTACAATCTATATACATATACGAAAAAACCGGGTTTGTTCGTAAGACTCAGTACTCTCACACAGCCCAAACTGCTGATAGAAACTTAAATTTTTTACAGTTAGTTATATTTTTGGATATAATATAGTTAGTTTAATTTCAATTAATAGTTTAAAACGAAGGGGTGTACTCAAAAAATGATTTTGCGAAAATCCCCTTATAAATAAAAAATAAAAAAACATTTATTTCACAATCGCTTCCTTAATTGTTAAAACAATGTAAACTTATGAATAGTCTAGTAACATTTGACATTTATTCAATTCTGCGTGAAGCATCCTGGAGTCCTGGAGAATGTCTACTTGACTGCACGCAGTCATATTCACCGCCCCAACATCGGAGAGTCTCACCTATCAGCCAACGCTCTAAGAATGGTGTTGTGGCTGGCGCGAACACGGCGCCGCGTAGCAGGGATGCGCATCCCTTGCGTAAGAAGGCCAAATAACTATCAAGGTTCGCGTCGTCATACGGGGGTGAAAGATATTTCTTAGTAGTAAAAGCATTGTACTATAAAAATCTTATTAATTAGGTTTATAAACTTGAAACTTGGGACGAATTAATAACTACTTTCCAATAGGAATTTAGAGGGTGTTAAAGTGTGTGTTGGAAGAATTTTACGCGAAATCCGATGACATTTGACACTTCTTCACTTCTTGGTAGAAGAATCTTAATAAAAAAAAGAATTACGTGTTTTTAGATTTTGTGAAAATAAGCCTAATAATAACTAGGTGTAAAAGGGTAAGTATAATGAAGTTTTGAGAGGACGATTTTACTGCTTGCTTCGATTAACTCGAAAGTTTGTATAAATAGCAACAAATGATTTTTAACACGCTTTTATTAGGTTGGTATGCATGTAACGAAGTCTTTGAACGTAATTTTGACCCACTTCAAAACGTCGAATTAAATTGAAACTATGCACACTTACATAACAAGGACCGATGACAATTCAGTAATTTCATAAAGTTCCATTATCCTGGCCAGAAATATATATATATTAAGAAAAAAGCAAAAAATTCACGCTGTTATAGTTAGCCGAACTAAAAAATAGAAAACCAATAATAGTTAAAAAAGAACTAATAAACACACTTTAATAGAAAACCAAACTAAAAAGTAGAAAATAATTTCAAAAAATTCAGAGTGACTTACTAATAAACAATTAATTTTAATTATTTATATATACATTTTTTTAGAAATTATTTTCTACTTTTTAGTTTGGTTTTCTATTAAACCATGTTTTTAGTTTTTTAAACAATTATTTATCAAAAAGCAACTTTACACAGGGTAAAAAGGGGGTTAACAGTTTGTATAAAAAATACATTGCTTTGGTTAAGAAACTTGAAGCTTGACACAAATACATTAAACAGGTAAATTATAAAGATTATAATGGGGTGTTGCAGATTGTCAGTGAAAGCACAACACCCATGCAGACTCAGAACCCAACCCTAGTCACAGCATCTGTTAATAGTGTCATCATTTGTAAATTCTTGTAACATATTGTATTTTCATGAAATAAAATTTAGGTTTTTATTGAAATGATAACTGAAAGTTAGTGTCTTTGTTGATTTTCTGAAAGTAGATCAATTAATATCCTACATTCAGGCAAGTAGACCAATTAGTTCACCACATTTATGTTTGCGCAACTGAACAAAATATAGGAAACAGCTCATTTTTTCTTCTTTCTCTCCCACTTTATCCATCAAAATTCATATTTATTACTCTTTTATTGCCTTTTACCCCCTGTGATTACACATCCTTAAGACAAACAATACCCTTTCAACTTTTCTGTCATTGGTACCACAGAAGGCAACGTCATTCAACATCATAAAAGTCTTACCAGCTGATCGCATAGACTCTCCATCCCAATCTTCCCGGCCTTTGGATATTATTTCCCAAACATGGCTTACCACTTTAGTAAATTGAGCAACTTGTTTCTGAAAAACACATAAGATCAGTCCCTTTCTCATTCAATTTTAAGAATTCAGTTGCAACAATCATTTTGTCTTCATAATTTTACCTGTGCTGTATCATAGCTTAGGGTACTGGCTTTATGGGTAAATTGATTAAGCCTCTGTTCAGCTTGAGGTTCTGGCTTGGTGCGTAGTAAATCTGGGACAAGATCATGAGTGCATGCTGGGACACGACCTTCCGATAATCGTGCCAATGCTTCATCACGCTCACAACTCAGTTGAAGAGGCAACACAATTCGTGACCTAAGTGATGCAGCAAGTTCTGCTTGTAGTATTTTACTCAATCCAGTCAACTGTTGAGAAAAAGAAATGTTAATAACTAGGGAGTGCCTAACTGTTGCTGACTAATCATCAAAAACAGAAGAAGAACCATAGGGATAATACCAGTGCTGATAGGTATGGTCATGGGTTCGATTCCCGCACGGAACAAATATTTGTGTGACCTACAAGTAGTTGTTCTGGGTCTGGGTGTTTGTGTATGTGAGTTTAAATGTTTGTAAACGCACCCACAATACAGGAGAAATTCCTAGTGTGGGGCAACGTTTTTTTAAAGAGATATGTTTATTAAAATCTATTTTTATGGATTTGCCGTAATTCTCAATATTATTTTTATTTTACAATAATTCACTGTACTTGTCTACCACTAGGTAGGACCTTGGTACCCATTATGTAGGGCAACTTTTGTAAATGCAAAATAAATCATGATGAAACCAACACTTACATGTCCTGATAAAATTGCATAGTTATCCAGAAATGTAGGCCAGTTGATAGTTTCATATTCATTTTCAAGCTTATTAATAAGTGCCTGGATTGACGTTTTCAAATCATTAACTCTGTTTAATATTGCTTGAATTGTAGTCTCTAGTTGCTTTTCTTCTCTTTGCTGCATGTTCATTTTTATTAATATTTATAAAATTGTCACCCAAAATATCAAATCAGATATTTGTTTAAGTACTTGAATTATTGTGAGTCCAAGAGCACTCACATGACTTTTGATTGTTCACAGTTCACTATAACCCGTGATGCTGATCTATTCTAGCTCCAGACCACTGAAGGTAATAGATATAGTACATAACTATTTGTGAATAGTCCTCAGAGTCTCATCTCACGAAACATGTTACTGTCTTATTTTCTAACTGAACCTCACTAACCATCTATAACACGGTTCGTTTGTTTTCAGAGCCACAAACACAGGCTACTAAATGAAAAGAGATCAAGAGAAGAAGAGAGCGTCGCAATTAACCTTTGCTTTCGATTCACTTGTAACCACAGTAACAAATTGTCAAATTGTAAACTATTTGAACCAGTGTTGCCAGCCCAGCCGGGTCTTGTCAAAAGTTACCTGCAATAGAGAAAAAGTAATAACCTTTCATTTATTTTTCCAGTAGTACGATTAAAAGTGGATTGTCAGATGTCGGTTGTTTTAATGCTGAATATGCTAATTAATGCACCACTGACGATCTGTCGATTACTGCACTGCACAGATTACATAAAGATATACTTAAGATTACTGACAGAAAAAGTGAGCAAACAACGTCAAGTGCAAGCGGAATCTCATTGGTGATTTGGCCTCCAGCAGACGAGGTGCTTGCGCTGCAGTATCCCGAGCCGATAGGGTCGAATCCTCAAAATCAAAATTGTTGTTGTTGCCAAGACCGCTAAGGCAATGGCTAGTGGTGCTACGATGGTCATGATGTCATGGCTGCATTCCGAATAACGATAATATCGATTTAAGTATGCTCACACCCGTTCCGAATTGGCGTGAGTGCGATAACGATGTCCTGTGATCGTCATACGTCATAGATGATGTCATGACATGCGCCATACCATAGTTGTGTGGCTAGACTCGCCACCTAACCAAAGTTTCATGGAGTGAGAGTGCATGGCTAGCAGTCGCCTCCTTCAGCGAAGCAGTCGTGCTCGCAAAGAGGGAGGCGGTGCACGTGAGGGAGGTGCAGTACATGCGCCCTCACAGCCGTGGCCTTCGCAGGAGACGCCCTGGGCGTCGAGAATCCCAGGCTGATTCCCGGCCACCGTAGGCACGGCTTGCGGACGGCGAGTAATGGGTAGCTCGCTGTCCGGTAAGGACCAAGCCCGGTTCGACGGCGCGTTGTGTTCCACGCGTGCCTCAAAGAGATGTCAGAAGCAAGTGATGGGGCCCGCAAGGGCCGATGCCTGCCAGGGGTGCGGGTTGTTCGAAAGAGATACCGCGGCCCCTGGCACACAGGCAACTGAGGGAACACGGGTGAATAGTGTTTATAGGTTTTAATGTTGAGTGAGCACCTCAGCACTGTTAGCGCGTTCACGTTTCGTAGTGTTAACAAAAATGATATCGCTCACGTCAATAATTTGTGTTCAGACTTCCAATTTTAGGTAGTTTATCCTAGGCCAAGCAGACTTATCCTACGCGTGGTATGTCGCAGCCAACTAGCTTAATTAGTCGTTTCGTTAACAGCCTCTGGAAGTAGCGCTCGCTCGGCTTGCGCGCTTTTGGTCACAGTTCTAATCTAACCTAACCCATTTAATCGGGGTGCCCCGGCTTAATAAACCAGTTTGTGATAAAACTATTTCATCATTAAAAAATAAGACTCGTGGTTGTGACATGTAAAATATATACTTGAATTAATAACAGCGGTTGCTAAGCATCTGACATAAGTTTAAAAAAGGTTATAAAAAATAATAAGGTTCTAGTATAACATACTCCTTCACATCCTCCCTTTTTGTCAACCCTATTACTATATCAAGGCAATTTGTTTTGCGATTGATACAATCCGTAGCTTATGTAATGCTTTGGTCAGCAAATCCACTAGTTGGAACTCGCTGGGAACGTTTCTACACGTATTTCTCCATTTACAACGAGTTCTCTCTCATAGAAATGTCGAAAAGCTTCATAAACAGTATTCCATAGTTGAAAGTTCCTTTGATGTATCTTAGGATACGTTTCAGCCTCTAGATGTCTTCTTTAGAAAGGTTTTCTAGACTCCGGTATACAACGCTAACAGCATATGCTGCATAGTCCGGTCTGGTTCCAATTTGCTCCATCAGCTTCTCTATACGGAAATAAATCAGGGTCTACCACTTCTTTATCCAGATCTGGCAGTCCATCTTTTTGTATAGGTGTGGTAACAGGTTTGCAATTACTCATACCAAAGCGATTTAAAACTTTCTGAGCATAGTGCTTTTGTGACACTTTTATATTACTGTCATGGTCGACCATTTCTAATCCTAGAAAATAGGATGCATCTTTTATCGTGATTTTAAATCTTCTTTTCAATTCTCTCATTAACATTTCAGAATCTTCCTGATTTGTTGAAGCGACCAAACCGTCATCTTCATAGAGAGCAAGAATAATTTTGTTACTCGCACGGTTTCTTAAAAACAGGCAGGGGTTGGTATTGCATTGTTTGAATCCAATGGTTTTTAAATAATCCACCATACATTTATATCCAATAAGAGTGCATTTCTCAGCCTTTTTAGATAGGTTTTTCCTTTTTTGTCGAGGAATATGAGCATAACATTCACGTCTACTTATTTTTAGGTGACTGATTGTTGGCTTCTTCTTAAACCACAATTCACATAGTGTTTTTCCATTTTCTAAAGTTGGACCAGTTCTGTTTAACACGTACGCAGCGGTATTTATCAATTCTGCCCATGTAGCAAACGGAAGTTCTTCGTGAGCATGCATCATTGTACGAGCGTCTTCAACTAAGGTTCTATTCTCACGTTCACTAAGACCATTTTGTTGCACACCGCAACAAAATGGTCTTAGTGAAATAGGGCATCGTGAGCCTTTGTCTAATTCGAACTTCGGGTACAATGCACCTGACGTTGTGATTATCAAATTCACCTCCATTATCGCTAAGAAATTCTTTAACAGAGTATCCAGCTACTCTACATTCTTGTAACATTTGTCGGAGTTTCAGGTAAACTTCCGATTTTTGTCGAACAAAATAAATATTTCTGTACTTGCTGTACTCATCTTTGAATAAAACGAAGTAGCGAAACTTATTAAAAGAAGGAGGGAATTGACCACATACATCAGCGTGTAAAATTTCTACAGGTAATTTAGCTCGTACTCTTGTTCCGAAAGACTGTCTGTGTGTTTTACCATAAATACAGCCAGTACACAATTCTGAATGTAGTCCAACTTTAATTCCTAATTCTCGTTTTAGTTGTCGTGTTTTAACACCTTTAACGTGTTTTTTATTCTGATGGGCTAACCTTTCGTGATACAGTTGTAGTATGTTTTCTGTTGACAAAATGTTTGCATTAGGTGTTGACTTTGTAATAGTCTCTACATTGAGCTTGTATAAGCCACCATTCTTGATCCTTTTGCCTGTCAGTCTAGCTTGTCCATCAACTTTCAGCGAGCAGGGGATTTCAGACATTAAAACACTTTTATTTAGTCTGTCTTGAGTGGCCAGTACAGAGAATAGGTTTCGCATAATATCAGGTACATACCATACATCCCAGAGTGTTACTCCGGATTCCTTGCCATTGATAACCGTTTTTAAGTCAACAGTACCTTTGCCAATTGCGTCAGGTGGTGCATACTGTGTAGCCACTTGACATTATGCTGAGCTGAGGCCCTTTTGGCATTAATAATATTGTTGTGTTTTATTTATAGTTTTAGGGTTTTATAAGCTGTAATGCCAATAAACGCATTATTCTTTCTTTCTTAATTGCTTTGACAGTAGCTCCATTAGCAGTAATCACCATACGATTATCTTCAAAACGCTGAAAACTAGAAAAATAGTTGTTCCGGCAGGTGACATGATTAGTTGCACCGTTGTCGATGAACCAAATCGATGTATCATAGTTAGTATGCATTGAATTTACATCTGTATTGGCTTGCATGAGCATTAAGTTCAAATTTGTTGGGGTCTGTTTACTTTCAGGCTTGGCTGGTTTACCGTCAGCTTTCCATTTATGACATTGCCTGACTTTGTGACCGACTTTTCCACAATATTCACATTTCTTCTTTGCTTTATTATAATTCTGTAAGGCTAGAGCTTCTGCAAAATATTCACTTTTCAAAGAGATAGAGCGCTCATAAGCACAGAGTTGTGTATTCAGATTTTCTATTGTTCTGTCTTTGACATCAACATCCAGCTTGATTTGAATGAGAAATAAGGTTCAGGTAGAATATCCAGAATACTGCAGATTAATAGGATATCTGGTAATTCAGACCTATCTATCTTCATTAACTAATTTATCAAATCTGACCAAATGGTTTTTATTTTTGTTATATGAGTTGTGATGTCTTGTAACGGATCTTTTGAATAGCTGAAAAACCTCATATATAGATCATAACTCTTGTCTTGAGACGTGCCATCGAACAAACGATGTAGTTCGTCCCAAACTTCTTTAGATGAGTTAAAACGCATCATTTTCTGTAGAGTTTCATCTGACATATTTGCGGTAAGCAGAAGTAATGCAGAACTATCAATTTTATTTTATTTTTCGAGAGCAATATTATCGTACCGAGAAATTTCATCGACATTGTTGGTAATAGGTTTCGCGAGTTTTATTAGAGCACCGTTTTCCGCATCCAATCCACCGGGCATACCTCTTAGTAGTAAGGTCGCTTTAAATTTCCAAGACGACCAGTTCTTCACACCCTTCAGGTGACCAATATCAATTTTACAACTTGGTGATTGCATTATGAATATCTGTCTACCCGGATTGTTTTAAACTTGGTTAACTCCTCTAGTTACTTTCACTTATAACCACGCTTTGCTACCATGATAAAACGATTTTATCATTATAAAATAAAACTCGTGGTTGTGGACTACAACCCATTTATTGGGTAATACGTTATGCCTTGGTAAGACTGGTTGTCACACTTGCGGGCTTCTGACGACCTGTCACGACTGTCAATAACTCTGTCTATCTGTCTATTACGCCTTTATGCCTAAACCACTGAACCGATTGTCATGAAATTTGGCAGAGATATGGAAGGTACATAGGTTATTTTTTTACGCAATGACTGACATCGGAGCCAATCTACTTTCTAACAAATCTAAGTTAAGTAAAGATAAGATGCGACTCAAAACAAAACAGTACCACTGGCATTTTTACAGCGGTCACGGTGAAATTCGTTCAAGGCATGGTCGCCGTTATCGTAAGATGGCGCATGTCAATACGTCATCCATGACGATTCCCAGGACATCGTTATCGTGCTCACGCCAATTCGAAACGGTTGTGTGCACGCTCAAATCGATATTATCGTTATTCGGAATGCGGTCTTAAATCGGACCGCAAATTATTGCTCGTGTCATGTCATTCGAGTATTGCTAACTTGTCAATGTCAACGAATCGGAGTCAACCTGATATTATTGTAGAGATGTAAAAGTATCGAAAAAATGCGTACCCGTACGTATTCGTTACTATAACAATTAGTACTCGTTACTATCGTTTCGTTACGTTACTCGTTACTTCTGATACCTCATAACATGCTCTATGTTAAGTTAGAGCAACGAATCGAGTCGTATTACGTAGGCGTACAGTAGGTATGACGTCGCGGCGTCGCAACATTCGTAGTTTGTAGAAAGCATAATAATACATTACATACCAAACTGCGTAAGGTGCATTTTTTCACTTTTCCGTATTTTGAACCAGAGTTGTGTTTAAGTTAATCGAAGAAGCGCGCGCATGCGTAAAACATACGATCAGCAAACGTTTCAATGCACGAATCAACGATACTTGCGTGAACTGAAACAGTGTAGGTTACCCATACTACGAAAAATGCGAGTAACGAAATGCATTCGTGTGTAACGTTTCGTTACTCGTTACTAGATGGCGCACTCGTTAATCAGTACCGAATACATACGGTTTGCTACAGCTCTATAATAATGTACTCTGTGGAGTCAACCAACGAATGCGAAGACCATAGAATAAAAAAACACGTAGAAGTCGCAAGTAGGCGGGGTCCGCGTACCCCGAGCTTTGCGGAGTTTTGCATAGGTCTGCTTCCGCGCACACACTACGCACATCAGTCTTATTACAACCACCACGGAGAAAAGAACTTGACAAAAAAAAAAATACAAACATTCCTTATTGTGCTGTTTTACAATATAAACATGATAGCAGAACTAAAAATGTATCAAATGGAGGTTATCATACCATCTTACCGATGGTATGATAACCTGTATTGTTTCTGTAGTATTAGTAATCGAACACATTTCCATTAATTGGTCATAAAAAGGTATGTGTGTAAGTGCTTTCTAATTCTACTTAAGTTTCGACCATGCGAAAAATAACCAAAATGAACATAGAACCTCCTTCTTTTTTAAGAATAAAGTGGCATATGTGTTAGTCTGACATCTAAGATCTATCTAATATACCAAATTTAATCAAAGTCCGTTACGGAGTTAGTCAAGCTAAACATAATACGAGTGTATCCGCAGGCGAAAGCGTAGGCTTGCAAAGTCAGTAGGAAGTAGTGTACCCGTATTATTTAATAATATTTATCGACTCTAGCAGTTGACCATATTTTGTTTGAAAATAAAACAGAATGTCGATAAATAAGTCAACGACAGTGGTACATCTCTAGAGGAGTACGAATAGTATTGACCTCGTTACGCGTATATAAATCTTATCTGTAGCGAAATAAAACTTTAAATTGAATGCGTTTCTTATAGTGACATCTAGCGGCGAGTAGCGTAACTTGCTCATTAAACTATTCCGTGTGCGCTTTAAACGGAAAAAGTAATAAATATGTAAAAAGAGTAGGCAAAAAACAACTCTATAGTCATTTTTTTGTGGTTTATTAACAATTATGCGACGAATGACATATTTTCTACTTTCATTCAATATTAAACTACCAATCGGACCAAAGTTTTCTTAGTGTTACGAAATACAATTAACTTGTATTGGTGTGAGTTTAGGTACACTCGGTTCCGATACTAAAGAAGCGTAATACGACTTCTACTGGTTTTTTTTTCTGTGGCGAAGACGAAGAAGCGTTGACAGCGAAGAACAGTTTTTAAGGGCCACTTTCCGAATTATTCAGCGTTTATTCTTTATTTAACGAAGTATTGAGTTTTAACATAGTAGTAGTAGTGTAGTGTTTAAGTGTAGTAGTTTGATGTGTGTAAATATACTCTTAGAAGAGTATCTTTTAGAATACAGGTTCTTACCATCTGGATAATACATCGATAATTCAAATTAAGCCATGTCGGTACAAAATACAGAGAAAAGGACAACTCCCTGTGTACCTACGCCTGATTGGAACACTAATTTTAATAACGAGGTAAAACTCACGAGTTCTAGATTGTCATGAAGATCAATATTTTAAATTATTTCTAAAAGAATTCATTATATAAGTTTTTTAGTTTCATTTAAATTATTCCTAGGTCGGGCAGTGTTATAGGGTTGTTCCATCAGGAATTTTTGAGTAGCAGCCTGGAATCTGAATTTGTGCCCATTTGATGGCAATAGGCTGGCCCCCCTGTTACATGGAACTTAACTGGCGAAATGTGGGTGTAATATTATAGGTACATCCACATTTCGCAACCTTTAATTTTTCCTTCGGGGATTACAGGTGTGATGTTATGTTTTTAAATACCTTCCTTTATTATAATGTTATTATTATGTTACTGATTTATGCTATAACTTTCTCAAATTATTGTACCAATAGATAAAATAAATCAGACTGTAATTAGTGATATTGGTTTTTAACCAGAGGTGTAACAGTATAGGTACACCTCTGCTTAACCCTTGGGGAATACAGTCATGATGTTATGTTTAATTATATTTCGAGATTTGAAACCTTTTGCTCCCTGCATTCACAACTTTTAACCCATTTTGAAAAGTAGGTACTATAACACTAATAAATGCAAATCTCTGCATAACAGATGGAGATTGGCAATGAACAAAATGGTGGAAATAATAATGACCATAATTTGCAAGATGACACAGAAAATGTCACAATGAACAGAGTATCTGTTATTAGCAGTGTTTCGAATCATATAAGTCATACAAATAATGGGAATGCTTCAAATATTCATACTCCTGGTCACGGTGATGCCAGTAGCTCATCACTAACTACTCCTGCAATGCCTACTGCACAGTCTTATATTGCTGGGGAAGTGGCACTTACACCAACCCACAGTACTTTTACTCCTCAAGCCATAAATCCCCATAGTGCAATGACTGCTATCACTCCAATGGTGAGTGGAACGGAACAAGCTAGGAACAGCATAAAAGTTCAGTAAGTAACCAAGTATTTCAATAGCTACTATCAATTTGAAACTAGGGTGGTGACCTGATGCAAAGACACCTACTACTAAAGTAAGTGCAGGTGATCATGAAGCTTGCCAGTGTTAGTGGTAAGGATTAAAACCTGCAGCACTATGGCTGGGTACATAATGGCATAGTTACCCCATCGCCATTTAAGATTTTTGTATTACTACGAGATATTTGGAGGTAAATATCTCATGCGATCTTTACAATATTATATTTATGTACCTACTAGCTGACCCAACAGGTGTTGTCCTGTCTTAAGGTGGATCAAGTCCAAATTTTTTCCATACAAACTTCGGGAGTGTATTACTCCACTGTTCGACAATGTACATCAAAAATTAAACATGGTATGGTTTTATCTCATTATTAATATTGTCTGTATGGAAACGGAATACCAAAATAAAAAGCCATTAAAAAGTTAGGAGCCAACAAAGATTGGTTTTTCTTGCTAATTTAACCTAACTTTGGGCGAGTTTAAGTAATAAAAGAAGTGTAAAATCTGAAAAACCAAGTCGGTACCGACAAAGCTCAAATATCTAAAAGTACAATAAACTTTATTGGTCATTAATTTATGCAGTGGTTTTTTCATAAAACCCGATCTTCCGAAGGACTGTTCTTAATTTTTTACGCGCCTGTTGTACTACAAATGATCCTGCATCTCACTCAATAATGTTTTACGTGTATACTAGCTTCCAACTGCTTATCACTGATACTACCTCCGTTGGACACGATGCCTGGTGAGACAGCGTGCTTTTTAGCCAGGCCCATCATTGAGTTCGAACCCGCGACTAGGTTCCCCTTAACTATGACTATTGAATTTGCATTGGTATAATATTAGTAAAGTTAATATGGCCAGTAAGTTTTCTAAAATATTCTAATGTTACGTGCAACTTTCTTATTTTTTGTTTCATATGAACCTTCTGACAATAACTAACACAACAAAAAAATAATTAGCAAAATTGGTCCAGCCGTTCACGTGTGATGCCGTGACCAAGGGAAATAGGGATAAATTTTTAAATTATATACCTATGTAATGCATGCATGCCATAAAATGTGTGCTGATTGCAATGCTTATAAAAGGCTGCTAAAGTCATAAGACCAATAATGGCGACGCTAAAGGAGCTGTTCCCTCGAAACTCCGTGTGACTTGATATTTTCATATGTTCGGCCAGAGTCACATTTAATCTATTCTAATTAAAAACGTGTTTTGGTTGTGCTATTTGTGAACCTGAATTTTATGTACATGGTTTGGACTAACCATACCATACACTCCATATATACCATGAAATATACTTAGTTATTGTAAAATTAAACAAGTTAGATGATATATTTTTGTTACAGGAACTGCGTGTCAACTGTAAATTTGGGTTGCGAATTAAAATTGTTGGATATTTACTGTAGAACCAGGTTTTCCGAATACAATCCAGCAAGATTTCATGGTGTAGTCATGAAAATTGTTGATCCAAGAGCTACAGCACTGGTGTTTAGGTAAAAAAAAAATATAATACTTATTGTTAACACAATTATGTAGGTGCCACGAAATTGAAAAAGTGGACTTAAGAATTTTTAATCCACTTTTTCACATTTGACCTTTTAAACATAATAATCTCTAAATAAATTTAAAAAAAATCGAATGGTTACAGAAATAAAAACACCTCCAAATCATAGTACAAATCTGCATTTTAATTATACAAACATTAAAAAAATAAGTGTCTGTTTGTAATGTCAAAATAACAGCTTTTTACTAAATAGGTACGGTACCTATTTATAAAAGTTTACTTGAAAGGTACTTTAACATTTTTTGATTTTTGTCTGTCAGTCTGTCTGTTGTTTCTGGTTAATCACCGAAATTAATGGACCTATTTTGACGGGCAGATAGCTGATCTTATAAGGAGAAACTTAGGTAAGTACTTTTATTTTTAACCGACTTCAAAATGGAGCCTATCAATTCGACATGTTTATATAATTTTTTTTTTTTATATGTATGTTCGGGCATAACTCCGTCATATATAGACGGATTTGCAAAATTCTTTTTTTTGTTCGAAAAGGGTTTATTCCGAAATGGTCCCATTGAAATTTCATATATATCTGATGATGCGTTTCGGACACGGACAATGGAAATCTTGAAAAAATGACAGCAAATCATCCGCGATTGCTGTTATCGCATAAATATGCATTGTTTTGACCCCATGGATGAAGAAATTTCGAATTGATGTGGGGTAGGTACTAAAACTAAAAAGTGAAAAATAAAAACTTTTTACAAAAAACAAAACCGACTTCCGGAAAAACACTTCAAAGTGAAAAATAACTTGAATTTCGGAAGGCGGTGACACAAAATTAAAATGAGGGCTGTGTGGATGATTTTTTTGATTATAATTCTGTAAACCCATACTTGTTACGGTCGCGAATCATTTATTTATTTATTTATTTAAATTATATTTATAACACTTTAACAGATTTCTCCATGGTGATGTTATAAGTTACAATGTTCACAAAAAATTACAAAAAACAAAATAAAATACAACTTATTAACAAATAAAACAACAAACAATTTAGGTACTCAGACTTCCCTCAACCAAAATCTGCGCCATCAATGAATTTCGGCAGGTTCCGCCCGAATATATCCTCCGATACCGTAATAATATTAATCAAACGCGCAGCTCGCGACATAGGGGCAAACTTGACCAGGTTAGTCCTAGCTGCAAGCACGTCTAACAAAGCGGGGAGGCAGCACGCACCTACGCACCCGTCTGGCGCGCGCAGCCGCAGCGCTGCCAGCACCTCCGGGTGGTGCAGCAACCCTAGCAGTACGCGAGCCACGTACTTGACCAGCACGACGTCCCTTCTTACTGCCAGCCTGGTGTATCCGACCAAGCCCAGGACGAACAGACTCGAGTACATCAGGGGATAGAAGGGTTAATTGTCATCTTAAAATAGTGTTGGCACATTACAAATTAATATCGATAAAATAATAGTCAAGTGAGAGTCGTATGTAATGTTTTATCGTCGTTTATGAAGAAGTTTGTACAAAAAACATTTTTCTAAGATTTTTAAAATCACATTCATCCATATCAACATATATTTACTCTCCACCGACCTGCCTTCGCTACTATCATCCTACATTAATATCACATGGTAAACAATTTGTCCGCAGTGTGTACCAACACAAGATTTTTTCTAGGATTGGTGATTTTATCATATTGGCTCTGAGTGAACAACTTTCAGTTTTGAATACCAAAAGTCACTGTCACTATACGATAAAATATTATAACGTGCTTGAAAAATAGTGCCGTGTGAAGGCAGTGGTTATGCGCTAACAGTACAACTTGGTGCTCATGTTCCCAATCAAGTTCGTCAAAGACGTATCGTATCGTATCTATGCCATATACTTGGATCTATGCCACTTTTGTCTTGGTAAATGGTCCAATGGGTCGGTAATCCGACAAGACCGGGGACGGATAAAAAATGCATACAAATTTAATTTTGATGTCTTAAAATAATAGATTCGATAAATTATAGCTGGAGCAGTAGGTACGTCACTAGACAATAAAGTACGGCAATTGTTTCTTCATATGTGCTCACAATATTTACGGTTCTTTATGAGCGGTGGCAAACATCAATAACAAAAGAATTTGGTTACAGTATACGCGAAACAGTACGACGATTTGTAGCCGATTCTACTTTATAAAAATCTGAAATTCAGGATCTTTGAAGATTCTGCCAATAAAGAAGTTAAATAGTGGGTGAAAATTTGTATGGAAATGTACCATTTTTGTCGCAGAGAAATACCGTCGGCCACACGGCTTGTCTATTAAATAAATTTTTTAAAGTTACTGATTACTAACGCTTAGCCTTAACCTGGTCTGAGAAGCATGAATTCGGTTTAGAGATATTTATTTTCTCAAAGAACAAATTGCACAATGGTTTTATTTTTGTTTTGGATGGGAAATCATCAAATGATTTCTCCCGGTCTGGAAAGCGTGACAGATTTTTACTGACTAAAACCCGTGTTCCTTCAGTTCAAATTCAAATTCTCAAATTCACTGACAACTAACACTTGTGTTGGAAAGTCGCTGCTTGAAAGGTCTGGAAGCATGATTTCGGTTTAAAGACATTTATTTTCTCATAGAACGAATTGCACAAGGGTTCCTATTGCAACGGTGCAATTATTTATTTTCACCTTACTACCAAAAAACCATGTGTATCTGTAACTAGCTTCTGCTCGCAACTTCGTTCGTGGAGGATTGGTGACGCGGGAGCAACTGACGTAAAGTTGTCCGTGTGAGAAGCAGCTAGTCCTGCGGTCGGAACCCGTAGCAATCATAATAATAATAAAGCTGAAGAGTTTGTTTTTAGGGTTCCGTACCTCAAAAGGAACCCTTCCCGTCTGTCCGTGTGTCACCTCCGATTTTCTCAGGAACGGGTGGCTCTAGCAAGTTGAAATTTGTACCAGAGACTGAAGTCTATAGTCCCTATAAGGTGTATAAAAATCAAGGTCCTGAGTCAACAGGATAAAAAGATATGGGCAAATTTAGATTATTGCGAAAACTTGTAAGTACTAAAATTTACCTTCATATTCAACTTTTTTTATTTTTCGGAATGTTCCCTTTACTTGTGCTGTAAGACCTTGCTTTTAACCAAAATTCACAATTCTAGGTCAACCGGAAGTACCCTATAGGTTTTGGGTCGAAAACCTATATGGTAGTTCCCGTTGACCTAGAATCACGAAATTTGGCAAAAAGTAAGATCTTACAGCACAAATAGAGGAAAAATTCCAAAAAATAAAAAGTTGAAAATTAAAGTAAATCTTCATACTTACAAGTTTTCGCGAAAATCTAAATTTGCCCATAAGTTTTTTATTACAGTATGGTACCTACAAATTTGTACGGAACCCTCAGTGGGCGATTCCGACTCGCACTTGTCCGGTTTTTTATATATGTTTGAAATCTCTATCTCTGGAACTACCAGCCTCAGGCAAAGCTAATTTGGAAGGAAAATACATTTTTGCTTTTGTTTCATTAATAAAATTAGTTGATTACATCACATTAACAATTACATTACATTACAACACAGCACATAAGCCGATTCCGAAAACGCCACAATATCGGCGGTCAGATTTTCGCATGCGTTTAGTACCTACTAAACGCTTTTACATACTTAGTTGTTATTGTCAATTCTATCGTCGAAGACAGTGTCTGACACTTTCTACCGGCGAAGACGCAGTGCAGGGTGAGAGAACCAGCCATTATTGTAGTCGTTTGGTGACTCGCGATGGTCATCGATATTCACCAATATCATCTGGCCGATAATAATTATATCGGTTTGTGTATAGCTGCTAACTTATCGGTATCGGGTTGGCGTCGGTATCTGATCATTTGAAAACAAACGCACAATAGGTAACTTACAGGATATGGAATCAATAAAAACAAATACAAATTCTAAAATAAAAGTGGCCTAAGTTACTCCTTATTACATCAGCTACCTGCCAGTGAAAGTCCCGTCAAAAACGGTCCAGCCATTTCAGAGATTAGCGGGAACAAACAGACAGACAGACAAAAATTGTAAAAATGTTATTTTGGTATATGTACCGTATATATATTCATGTAGCAAAAAGCGGTTATTTTAATATTACAAACAGACACTCCATTGCATGTAGCAAAAAGCGGTTATTTTAATATTACAAACAGACACTCCAATTTTATTTATATGTATAGATGTATGGATGTATAGATGTATAGATTTTAGTTCTACCATAAAATGTATCTAAAACTAAGGAAAAAATACCGAACATAAGCAAAAATAATTCCGTTGATCAACTGCAATATGTTATACTATGGCATGGATTTTCTGTTAAATGGTTGACAGTTCATCGTAAATTAATACGTCGCGCTGCATTTGGGGGAGGCGGAGGTAGCGTTTCAAAGGCCCACAGGCCGGAACAACCTAGCCTTAAAGCGGAGAAGCCGCCAAAAATACTCCTCCTTGTTTTCGCCCGTCTGCACGATCACATCGTATTATGCTGAACTCTGTTGGAATTAGTTCTCCGTCATGAATCCCTTCATTGAGACCTGACTCTGTAATTGCAAAGAGATCATATGTAGATGCCAATAAATGATTATGGAACGTATTGGCTTTCGTTCATAACCCTTGGACATTCTGGTAATAGACTTGAATGGACTCATTGCTGGCTTTGATTGCCTTTTGCTGATTTGTGGGAGTTCCGAAACCATACCCATTGGCTGAATTGCGCATTTAATGGCCAACTATCCACGCTATTTACTTTATCGAAAAGGGATTCCGGGACTCCAACCATAAATGACGCATAGTCTCTTGCACTTTTCCGAACAATTTTTTCGACTTTAATATCTGCAGATCCACAGATTCCCGCCATACGTTCACCTATCGCTTTCTCCGTTGTGTCTGGATGCAATGACCACACATGCAAAAACTTCTTACTCTGAATTGCCTGAGGCGTAGCAATTTGAGTGTCACCTCCCCTTTTTGTATGGCATTAGTAAACTTTTTTGTTCGCTTTTTATTATTAGCTACTAATTTCCATTCTTCGGAAACTACGTTATTGTCCAATACTGTCTCAGCGGTTTCCGATAAACTCTTCAGCATGCACGCATGTTCTCTGCAACATGGACGCAGCCTTATTTTTCCGTCACATTTTCGCGCGGTTCCTTAGCAGTACTTCCAACGTTTGTCTCACTCACACGCTTTGTAGAAGTTATCCCGACTGCTTTTTCCATCACGCTCTTCGAAGTATCTATAGAAACAACGTGAACTTCGATCTTCTCAATTTTATTAAACAAGTTTGCGAGTACCCTCGTTTGTTCTGTCATTGTGATCAAATAATTTCCGATCCTCCGCTGCTGATCTTGAATTTTCTTGTTTTGCGACTCAATCACTGCTGTTTGCGCCGCGATTAAGTAAACATAGGTACGTTCCAATTTCAAAATTTCCCTCCACATTTTTTGCGATCTTATTTAAATGATCGTGTTAGAGTACATTAATAAATACTTTATCGTGTTTCATTAAAAAATGGATCTACGCCGGGAACATTTTCCCGCTATGATTTTTTACGATTTCAAGTGTCGCCTGAAACCGAACGAATCGTACGATAGACTTCAAATGGCATTTATGGATAAAGGCCCTTCTAAGGCAACCGTGTATCGTTGGTATAACGAATTCAAGCGCGGTCGACTAACTTTGGGGGATGAAGAAAGAAGTGGTCGCCCTTTGACGGTTTTTACGGAAGAAAACGTGCTAGCATAGCAGTGAAAAATTTTATCCAGGTCAATAGGCGAGTTACGTATTACGTATCAAGAGATTCAGCACATACTGCAGGTTGGATCGGAAAGCCTTCACGAAATTCTACAGTGGTTCTTCGTGTGAGGAGGATAGTTTCACGCTGGGTGCCGCACAACCTCACGAATGCTCAGAAGTAGGCCCGGGTGGAATGGTGCCGTGATATGATAAACAAAATTGAAGCAGGCTCGTCTCAGCATGTTTACGACACCATTACAGGTGATGAGTCTTGGATTTAGCAATACGATCCAGAAATGAAGCGCCAGTTGACAGTTTAGGTGTTTCAAAACGAATCAACGCCTACCAAAGTGAAGCGATCTCGAAGCGGGGTTTTTTTAAATATTTAGTTATTTTGATCACGAGCTTTTTCAATTTGACTTGCTACTTGGTGTCAATTCCTTTACGGAACCAAAGAAGCATCAACGCTGAATGGTATACTACCAAATGCTTGGCAGAAGTTTTCTCTGTAGTTAGCAACAAGCGACCAAACACGCCTCCGCGGTCTACTGCTCCACCACAACAACGCGCCTTCGCACAACGCGCAACGAGCGACTTCCTGAACAGCACGCCGGTCAAACTCCTGGGTCAGCCTCCTTACATCCCTGACCTAGCACCGGGTGACTTCTTTTTATTCCCGAAAATAAAAAAAAACAGCCCAAAGGGATACAATTTTCGTCGGTGGAAGATGCGCTGTCAGCGTTCGAGCAGGTTGTAATCGATTGTAATCGAGGTGTCTGCGGCGAACTGGAAAAAGTGTTTCGAAAACTGTTTCAGACGCATGAATCTTTGTATAGAGAGTACTTTGAAAAGATTTAACATCAAAAATATTTACCTATAGAACATTTTATTTTATTTTCGCAAAACTTTCTGAGTGTCTCACGTACAACCTGACACTGACAAGCAAATTGCAAAAAACGTAAGAAAATTACTTAGAATTCCGCGGGCTTCCTAGCGATTGTCCTTAAAGTTTTCTGTACCGGTTTATAAGGCCTAATATATTTTACGACACTAAACAGTCTAGTTTCATAAATAAAACAGATTACCTAGAGAAAGAAAATTCGTTTTTGGCGTACCTAAGTCATCATCATCATCTCTGCCTAGCTTTTGCCCAAGGAAATGTGCCTGTGGACTTAATATACCTAATAATAAAACACTACAATCTATCAGCTGGTGTATCTTTGTTAAAAGACTAAGTTGGACTTAGACAATTTTTGATAGGTAGGCACACGGGTAGGCCTCCATTCACTGTAAATATACTTTTGTCTGTAGTTTCTGCTTTTAAAAAGAGATTTATGTTTACAGATCTGGAAAAGTACTCTGCACTGGGCTAAGAAATGAACATGATTCCTACATGGCTGCTAGAAAATTTGCTCGAATTATTCAAAAAGTTGGATACCCTGTATGTACTCATTATAAATCATAATCGACTTATTGGAACAGACTGATGTTGGTTTCATAGTAATTTTGTATGTTTTTTTTATTTCAGGCTAAGTTTTTGGACTTCAAAATTCAAAATTTTATAGCTACGGCTGATTTAAGGTTTCCGATAAGATTAGAGGCACTACAACAAGCACATGGGCAATTTTCATCCTATGAACCAGAATTATTTCCTGGTCTAGTATACAGAATGGTACGACCTAGAGTTGTATTATTAATATTTGTCAACGGAAAGATTGTATTTACAGGTAAAGTATATTTGTCACTGCAGCTGAGCAAAGCTAGTTTTTAACTGTAGAAAACTAATCTAATTTTATTATATTTGTCACTGCTTATTACTAATAATTGGAAGCTATATAAAAAAAAATTACTGAATGAATATTTTTGAAACGAAAAAATAGGTAAGCATTCTGCCTTTCTTAAATTAAAAAAGTTTTAGTCAGAGAAACTCTAATCCTACTAGTATAATCCTAGTAATAATAAAATGTCCAGTGCCGCGCCGTATCTCTACGGTGACGTCGTGGTGGGGCTTGCGCGCTCGACCTCGCAGTCTGTGCCGGTAGAGTTAACTTTATCGAAAAAAGTTTAGGTTAGGGTGAGGAGCTAGACCAAGAGATACATAAGCCTGCAGGGCAGCGTGTGGCGAGCTGTTGGGTAGTTGCGACCCCACGGGTCCTATTTCCCGGGTGAAGTCTTGTTCCTCATGTCTGGCTTGCCTTTATTGACCAGCCGGAGTAAACACTGACGAAGAACAGGGTGCTTACTCTCGAATATAATTCCGATAGATCGACATTGGAATTGTCAGTCAAACGTCAGGGATTGGCTGGACTCACTGTGTCTAGCCCATCCCTGACGCGTAACTCAACCAACTGACGTTTGACCAATGTCAATCTATCGGAATTATATTCCAGAGTAAACACCCAGAGCTCTCACTTTTCTTTGCCTTTATTGGCCGGCTTGAGTAGAGAATCGCAAGAGCAAACGTGCTGGAAGACGGAAGTACATATTTCAGTAAGATGCTGGTAGGGATCGTAATCGTACTTAATTTCCGGGATTACCTTGATAGCCGTGGAATATCTTTCCACTCTTCAAGCACCTAAGGATAGGTTGTCCCCTCGTCACTTCGTCATTAAATGCTGGCGCCAGTTTTTGGGGGTCCATTATTGAGTGTGCAAGTCACCAACTTATCCATGTATTAAACAGTTAACCATTCTTTTTAGCCACCCAAACCCAGTCCAAGAATTATTTTTGCTGCCATATCCCGCTTTAGTAAACGGGGGTTTTACTTGGGTGCACTTGCATAGTACAGTCGCCAGCACATCAAGTTACCCCACTTTGGCCTTGAACGCGTTATGAGCAACAACAGCGAGAATCGTGTGAAAGAGATATACAGGGTTATTTGTAAAACACCGGTAACCTCTCAGGACTATATTACTAACATCATAAACAACAACTTTTGTTCTACGACTTTTTACAAAACATAATACATTTTCCAAAAACAAACCTTAAATATTTCGTTGTCCTATGTAACACATTTCAACTCTGTATTTTGCTGTACCTACATACATTGCCGCGCACTGTCCTCGTAGTAATACTTTTGGGTTAGTAACTCGCTACGCTACGGTTCCCGCCTTTTTACGCAAAAGCCAAATTATACCTACAATCGAACATTTGACATGGAAATAACCTTGATATTTCACGGTACCTATGCACTAAACACCGTAATGAAAACAAACTAACAATGACATCTCACATTTTCTATAAAGTTACAACGGTCTATCACTTGATAAAAGTATTTTGTATACGTACGTTTGGGAATCGTATGGCGTATTGGCGACACGCTTCCGAAACATTGTCTTCACACCTAGCTAGCATTCGCACCATTTCCGTGTACTCGACATTGGAATATTGATACGCCATCATGTAAAGATAATTACGTATACGTCTGCACTGCCGAATTTCACTACAAGGACCCGTAATGACGCGACGCAAGCGCATCAAAGCAAACGAATGACTGAAGGCCGCCCATAAATAGGTCAAGTTCAAGCGCCCCCGCCGCCCCCTAACCCGCTCCCCTCGCTATTGTCGGTACTACCTATCGCTTTCTTTTGCTTCGCATAGACTTCGTAACATTTAGAGCGTTGAATTTAAATTTTTTTTTTTTGTATGTAAATCTGATGAATTAAAATATGATGATTTTTTAAAAGTCATAGAACAAAAGTTGTTGATTATGATGTTAGTAACGTAGTCCTGAGAGGTTACCGGTGTTTTACAAATAACCCTGTATAGCTTTTTGTCCGTTCTTACTTGTACGTTTCGTGCTGCATTGCGTACGTGAGGGTGTGTGCGTATGCGCATCGTGGTGTAGAATAAGATTCTATGCTATAAGAAAATTTAGCGTAGCGGTTGACATGAATAGAATCTAAATAATAGCATGGTAAAATAAAAAGAAGCGGCCCGCGCACGGCCGGCTCAATGCCTAAACTATCTATCTATACATACATTACATTACATTACATAATACATTTTATTCAAAAAATAAAATTGGTAAAATACAGTACAAATCTTAAAAATAATATAGGTAGTACAAAGTATGATGCCTGTACTAGGATAAACCTGTATCACAGGCGGCATGAGTTCTTACTATTTATATTAGGACAACTGATTTCGAGACTGATTTTGACCGAGTCTATGAAAGTTTATAATCATGTTTTTTTATTTAATTTCTTCATTTTTACATATTTGTTGGAAATACCTCTAGGTAAGTATATAGGTGTTACTTACTCATATATTGAAATAGGTAGGTAGCGAAATTTCACGCTCTCGTGAATAATGAATCCATGAATAATGTTAAGTAGATGAGTCTGATGTGAGACTTTTTTATTTTATTTCACGCAGTTTTTAATTACCTTTTCGGGGTTTTGTTACCTACTTACTGGTGGCCTGGCGCTGCTGGGGTCACCTGTTTTCGTGCATTCCTAGCTCTAGCTCTTCAATTCTAAGTATTTTTTACGAAATTGAATGCTGAAAACCCATGACACAATCGGCTTGGAATTTCGAAAAAAATATAGATCCTAGAGAACCTACACCATCACCACAGATAATATAATACTTGTGTTAAGTTTGAATCAATTATACCTACAAAAAGCCTCTTGTCAGTCCGCTGTGTTTGAGATTAACGTTTAGTCCGTGACACGATCTTACCAGCAAAATAATAAGGTTGAACTTAGTTAACTTAACGGAATTACCTGTACCTACCGAAGTTTGCTTTTACGCAAGTTCAAACTTATTGCGGAAGGAATAAGATACGGTTTCTAGTTTTAAGAATTTTCAAATGCGAAAGTGAGTGTTTATTTGTTACGCTTTCAGTTTTTACGCAGTAACGTAGCTAGCCGTTATTGGGCCCCATATTATAAAATATCTTGGCGGGGTCTTTTGCAAAAAGGACGGTGACGTTTTTTTAAGTAAATGAATATACCGTCGGGGTCTCGTATAATAGATACGGCGGTAGCTAGAGCTACCCTCCTGCTTCTGGCGCCTTAACTACACAACCGATCATCATGGAATTTTGCATACCTACCTATCATCATAATCAGCCTTTAATGTTCCCACTGCTGAGACACAGGCCTCCTCTCGGTGATATCCAACCTACCTATCAGAAAACGACAAAGGATAGGTTCTTACGGGAATGCGTGTGAAACCGCGGGAAAAGTATAAAAATAAAATGAGGAATAACAATCTTAATCTTTTTATTTTTAAACATTAAAACATTAATATAATTTAAAACTTAAAAACAAATCCTACACCTACTCTAAATTAAAATATACTTACAACAAAATATAGAAAACCAAACTATACGAGTAGGTATACAATAGATTCAAAACAAGTTGATATTTTTTTTTACAAGCTTATACTTTAATTGATTTGTAATAGATTAAATAAACAGTCTATAATGACTGCCAAGCAATACTAAATGCTAGCGCGAAACAAATGTAAAACGTTATCCATACCTACTCCATTTAAAATGAGATTAGACATTTAAACAAATCTTTTTTACAGTCGATTCAACCGATTCTGACTTCTATTCCGTAGGCTTAAGGATAGCATTAAAAGCAAAAAAGTGTTTACAATACCAACTATTTTTCTGCAGATACTATTTATCATGCTGCCAACGCAATAGAGTTCAAAATCAGTTGAACGGACTGTAAAAAAGGTTGATGTCAACGAACGACATGTCTGACGTCTTTCCCAAATCGAGCAATGGAAGAATAAGCGTTTGAGAAACAATGGTTGGAAATATACTTTAATAGTTAATACCTTTATTTTGATAAATAAAATAATTACAATATTAAATTACTACTTAAGGATTGTAAAACTGTGCTACTATGTATTTATTGTGAAAGTTTGTGAGAATGGATGGATAGATGTTTGCCACGCTAATGGATAAACAGATTTCAGTGAAACTTGGCACTTAAATAGACCATGACCGCATTAACACATAGGATTGGTTCCTCCGGAAACCCGGGTGAATAAAGTGCATTATTTACTAGTGCCCTCGAATCGGAGTTCGACATCTAAAGCTAAGGCTACGACACTATACACACCATGCACTCAGTGTCCCTGGGTCATTAAAATCTTCTTGGCAGGGCGGCGGCATTTCTTTCAGGCGCCTTCTGACGATGTTCATTGAAATCTAGAAACAAAGAATATGTTGTCAACTTCAATACTTACATACGATTCTTTATTATGACAAACTGTAGGTACGGGACGGGCCAACTTAATTAAATGGGTATGGGACGGTTAAAAATATTATTCTTCAAAATACAATAAATAATCTGTCGTACTGAAAACTTCCACCTTTGTTGAAGCGGGTTGTAAGCCTAATATTTATCTAATAGTAATATTTTTACTGAGTATTACCGTGTGGCGCGCATAAAACCGGTTTGAGTGAGCGCCGAGCGCCCTTATAAGTTACAACTACATGTATAATAGGTAGTAGGCATTCGCTGTTTTAATCAATTTTGTTATTCACTTCATAAGAAAACCATGTTTAATGTAAATGATGAATAAGTTAAGGTGACTCACGCTGTACGAAGTTGAGATTACTCGTGTGCTCAAAAAAGAATCAGCAGTGACCATAGCCGCATCGTCTGCTGACCATAGACGTCTCGTGTTTCTCGCGCGTTGGTAGTGGTATGCTTCTAGGGTTCAGGTTTCTTGCCACCGCTGAAGCCAGAAGCAAGCAGTTTTTTTCTGGAACGAAACAAATAGCTATAGTTTATTTGCTCAATTTATTACTATGGGCAAACATGAATTAAAACATATATCATTCCCTACAATAATATAATCTGCCTAGCCTTTTCCCAACTATGTTAGGGTCGGCTTCCAGTCTAACCGGATGCAGCTGAATACCAGTATTTTACATAGAGCGACTACCTATCTGACTTCCACAACCCAGTTACTGGTAAATACAATACCCCTTTGTAAGACTGGTTGTCAGACTTTCGGGCTTTTGACGATCCTTAGGGACTGTCAAAGATGCACAAATAACAGCCGGGACTAACGGCTTAACGTGGTTTCCGAGGCATGGAAGGGTGTTATGTAACGATGGTCATCTATCCACGGACAAACCGCGTCAAGCGTAGTTTAACCCGATCGATCGACCCGTCTGGCTGTTATTACTTAGTCACAAGCCCCTACAATAATACCTAACTTATAATTATTAAATTATTTATTTACACACAAACATCGCTACCACAACAGGGTTACACCCATTCCGGTTTCGTGGTAACTAGATTGTAACTAAACTTGGAGCCGCGTGTCCTTCCACTAGAATACGCTTGACCCAGCAATGTTTCTTGACAAAAAGAAAGTCCGTGATTGCGTAGGTAAATATTTACTTTAAAATCCAATACCTACTGGATTAACTTTTTTTTAGAATAGTTGTCTTTTGGGGGATCAAAAACAATAGTTCATCGTTTACATAAGTATAACTCTCTAACGCTTTCACGGTTACTCTATTTGGAACAGCGCTCACCAACAATATCAGAAACTCATTATGAAAGAACACAAAGACGATACCTAGCTACTTAACGCTTCTGTTAACTTATTTAGAATATTCTATAGAAAAACACCATTGACACATTTGTTTATTTTAACTAAAAAATATTACTCACCGTTATGGCCAGCGGCGTCTGCCGACAACTCTCTGTCACTCAGCATCCACTCAATCGAAGCGCTATGATCCACTCTCTTTCAACTTGCGTCAACTGAGGCGCTAATCGTCATAATAATATAATAGAGTTACTAATCACACGACACAGCACGACTCCACGAATTTTTAATGACTGACGACCTGACGTAAGGATAAATGAACGAAGTGATGAGTGAAACTCGGGACCGGTGACGTATGCGCAGGGGCGTGGCTTATTCCTAGTAAAACATGATAATTGGCTCCCGAATATTGGTATGTGCAATTGGGCAATTTTAGAAACGTTGAAAACTCCACCAATCACGGCAAGGATACTTTCTTTCTAACACTCCATGACGCGTTGTAGTTATAGTTATGTATAGGGTTTAGCTTGACGTGCTGGCGACTGTACATACAGGGATAAAAAAACGTTCAACGGAGCATCTGTGAGTTGGCTTCGGCCCCACAAAGGTCCGGGGCCCCAGGAATCCCAAAAATATCAAAGACGCCCTTACTAACGCACGTGCGCTAATAATCTTCTGCCTGGCTTCACCCGCGCGGATATCGGAAATTATACCACGAAATCGTTCTACTGTGATAGAAGGTATCCTGTCCTATGCGTGTGCTAAATTCCATTCAAATACATTCAGCCGTGAAGGCGTGCAAAGGTAACAGACAGACGAGTTACTTTCGCATCTATATATATTATAATTATTAAATCTAAAAAAAGTATGTACACATGGATAGACGTGGGGATTGGTGAAACAGAGTTTAAAAGTTTTAAACTGTCCTAACTATTGTATTTTCCCTTTATTGCAGGTGGCAAAACAAGAGGTGAAATCAACGAAGCGCTGGACATAATATATCCAATTTTAAGGAGTTATAGAATATGTTAATTTATTTATAATGCACAATATTTTATTTACAAGCTAGCAAGTTGCAACAATTATATTATTTTAATTATTATAATTGATGTTATGTTTATGGTATACCTACCTACCTATTGTGATGATAATATATTCACTTGATATTATTGATTGATGTGTTCTTAATCGGTTCGTTACTAGAAAATTTTAAATGATCAAATATCAAATGGTCGGAAATGTCAGCCCGATAGTAGGTACCTAAGCAATTCAAGACGTCAAAACTTGATAAATGTGTAGACAAACCTTAAGTTTAATACGTGAGTGATAATGGTGCCGATTCTCTTGTCACAAAATTCTCTAAACTAAACTAAAAATCACTAAAATTTTGTTTATTCCTGTCAAACGACGATTTCCCATTCTGAAATTGACTAAAGTGACACAACTTAAGTATCTATATTTTAGTTTGACAGCACTAAAATTGTACTGAGTTTTTAATTTAGTGAAAATGGTAATTTTGCTATTCTGTTGTTGTCAAATTCATTATTCTATTCAATATAAAATTTTGATTGTCTAACTAAATCTGACTATTTTTAATCGCGATTAAAAAGGTGTGGACTAAAATTAGTTGTCAAGAACTAAAATTCACACTGACACCTCGACTTCGGGCGCAAATACAGTACTGTATCTTTTTTTTTTCTTTTCTTTTGCTTATATCTCGAAATTGGTGTGTCCTATCGTAAAAATAATGAAAATTTCGACCCCTTTTCTAAAAACCCCATACACCTCTAAAACTCAACATGTAGGTAATAATTTTTCATATTTTCGATACCAAAAGTAACAAAATCCATTTAAAACACGTTGAGGCTGCCCCCCCTGCGCGATTCCGGCTCTAAAAAAGATCACGTGGTAGGGCAAACGTGGAGTCGCGTTTGTCAAATTCGATTTTAGTTGTGTCAAAATTATTTTTAAATTTATAGATCTTTTTTTGCAGAATAGTTTAAGATTCTCATAGCCAAAAGTAAGGAATTTTAGTGATAGTTTAGTTAGTTTAGTTCGGTGTACAAGAGAGTCGGCACCAATATGAAGATTCGAATGCCGTTATTGCGACGCACGCTATTTCGAAGAACTTAACGAGTGGTACGCTAGTTCTAAACACAATTTGAGTCGAAAACCGATATACCTATCGAACAGTGTTGCCAACTGGGTGTCAGGTTATGGGGCTAAATCGAGTTTATAAAAGGGCTAGATTAGCACATTAAAAAAAAAAAAATAGGGCTAAATGACCAATTAACGAAAAATAATAATAGAGATTCTTTACTAAAATGGATTTAAATAAGGTAATTAGATAAGGTTAACTGACTTTGGGTATCGATATTAGGTAATAGGTAAAACGGGCTGTTTTCCGCAACTCCACGTCAAGGTGCGTATTTTGCGTACGGGTGGAAGAATTAGTTATTCGATCCACCCCAGTTCCTCGAGAAACGCCAGCAACGCCTTGGTGTTGCTGACAATCTCACGTAGGGTACCTGGGTTACCGAAGTATTTTGCCCTGTAATTAGCGACCACCGGGCAGTTCAACAGCACATGAGCCTCTATCTCGTCGTCCTCCATGCAGGCTCTGCACAGCGGACTTTCTGTTACTCCCAAGACAAAGAGATGTTTGTTAAATGACCCGTGGCCGGTTACGGCTGCTGTAACTGTACGCAACTGTCGTTTAGTTAAACGGAGAACCTGTTTCGTAACGCTAGCATCGAACGCAGGAAGTGCTTCCTTAGCCTGCCTACACTCACTTAGGTCCAACCATATTTTGTGATGTTGATCCCTGGTTCGTTTCCTTACCAGAGTGCGTAGATACCCGAAGGGGAGTGGCACAATGGGTTCTGGTCCCACTGGTGCCATGCTCGACCCCCTCCTGGCAAGTTCATCAGCTGCATCGTTGCCTAGCGAATCGCTGTGTCCTTTGATCCACTGAATGGTAATGTTGTTGAGGCTACCTACCTCGTTGAGGCGCTGGTGGCACTCGTATATCAGCCCAGAGTCAACTGTATGGCTGTTCAGCGCTTGCAGAACAGCCATGCTGTCCGAGAGTATGTGGATCGAGTGGTCCTTAACTACCCTGGCCATGATGGCAGACGCTGCCAGGGAGATGCCCATGCATTCGGCCTGGAACACTGTTTTATGGACTCCCAGTGGTGTGGCTATGTGGATGTTGAGGTCCTCCGAGAAGACTCCAGCCCCTGTGCCACTACCTGTTTTTGATCCGTCCGTGAAGATACGCAGCTCTGCGGGGCGCAAGCCTTCGCATCGTCGATCCTCATTAGGGCATGCAAAAACCGGGTTGCTTTAAAAAACCGTTTTTTTCGGGTTTAATGTTTACAAAACCGTTGAAACCGGTTAAATCGGTTTTTTCGGTTTTTTTTTTCAATTTTTATTAAAGAAATGAGAAATATGTATGTAAAGAAATGAAAATGCTGAAGTCTAATCAAAATAGGTTTTTTTTTACTTTATCTCACTTATTTTAATACTAATGAGCATTTGTTTGCACTGAAATAAGCTGCAACTACTAAGTAACAATACAAAAAGTTTATTTTCTATAAACATAACATAGAATCAAGATTATTATTTAGGAAAACAACATATTCTCCAATACTTAAGGTACCTAACATACAAAATTAGGAACATCTGGTAGGTACACAAAGGTCAAAAAAAAAATATATATATAAAATATTTAATAGGACATTAAATAATTCAAACGAAAATTATTAAAGCGCTCTTCGTCGCTCTAGTTATTTTAGTTATTTAAAAATTTGCTGTGCCCGACAGGGTCCATAATTGTTTCTAATTTTTGTACCACCTGTAAGTGTACATTATGGATTGCAATAAACGTTTTGATTTGATTAGTTTTTTATTAAATAACAATTTAACTGTCATAAAATACAAACAGGCAAAATCAACAGTACGTAAAATGCGATCAAAATAATTATTTAAATAACACATAAAATAGAAGTCTTATTCCTAATTTACCAAAACAAAATAAATCAGTCATACTTAAAGATATAGATTGAAAAGGCGCTCTCTAATTCCACACTTGTTGGAGGTATAGATTTCGAAGTTTTATATACTTTTGATATACATGTAAGCTTTGTACACTGTATGTTGTGGACGTGGCTTTATGTACGAGTATGTGTACACCGCCTAATGAGCATGACGTTGCACACGAAGAATGACAATGACAGGACACTCGAGATAGAGAATTTAAGCCTGCTCGTGAAGTAATTTATTTCTCATTGTATAAAAGTAATAAGGAAAAGAAGTAAAGTTCATAAAATAGCTAGTTTAACTAAGTAAAGTAATTCAGTGTCGACCTACTAAAATATTGGAAGTAAAAACCTTTAATTGTCGATTTTTCTATTTTTAGGTTAGTAGGCCAGAATTCACGATGTGTAAATATTTGATCACAACTAATTTGAGTATTTTGGTTTCATAATAAATTTAATCTTTTCTATTTTTAGATAAATCAAATTGTGCGTTTTTACTCCCGTATCATCTCACATATTACAAATCGACAATTGTCAGAGTTTGATTGGATAATAGTAGATAATGGCAAAATTACAATTTGAAGTTGAGCTGGCAGCAGATGAAGATCCGAAGAATAACATTATAACTATAAAATCAATAACAAAAGAGGATGGAGTAACATATCTCATACCACCATGTTTCCAAGCAGCAAAACACCACCTTCAATTGATAAAGTTACCAGAATTTTTGAAAATAAAAAAAACATTACAGAAAAGAGGTCATAATAGAAAGGTGTGGATCTCCATGCCAAGTGATGTTTTAGAACTATACATAGATGATGCTGGAAATATGATGTTTAATGATTATTTATTACAAGAAATGCCTCAAGTCACGAGCCAATCTATTACAGATGGAAAATTATTGCAAATTTTAGAGAAATTAAGTGATAAATCCAATGTCAACAAAGAAAAACATAATTTAAGTAAATTAAATGAAAAATTTGTTTTAAAGAAGTTTGATAGCAAGATCACTAATGCCAAACAATGGTTGCAAAGTTTTGAAAGTGAATGTACAAGATTTGATATAAATGATGATACAGAGAAAATTAGTGCTTTGAGATTATTTTTGAATGACTCAGAAAGTGACTGGTATGAGTCTATGTTAATTAAATACAGTTTAAAATCACTGTGGAAAATATGGCAAGTGAGTTTTCTAGACACGTTTGCAGATAAAAGTTGGTCCTCTGTAATGTATGCACTGAGTTTCAAACATTTAAATGGCTCTCTGCTGGAATATGCATTAAAAAAACAGAGACTGTTACTAGAATATAATTGTGATATAGATACCAGAACTCTCACTGACTTAATTGTCGCAGGATTGCCAACCTATATTATAAGTAAACTAGATAGACAAGAGGTGACAGACCCAACTCATTTGTTTAGTGCCCTACGGATGCATGAAAATCAGAATAAAAATGTACAAAAACATTTCACTGAGAAAAAAAGCTCTACTAAAACAGAAGCAGAATGTAAAAAAAAAACACCTTGTCAAATATGTTACAAGATGGGAAAGAAAAACAGATTTCACTCTGAAGATATGTGCTGGTTCAAAGAAGACAAGAAGAGTAATGACAGTGTAAAAAACTCTAAAAACTACATGTTGGAGATTGATGAATTTCAGGATACAAAAAACTAAATATTCCCCCACTAATAGAAGTTGAGGTTATACTGAATGACACACTGAAATGCACAGGTATTTATGACCCTGGCTCAAATATAACCTTAATAAATTCCAAATTAATAAAAGTAACAAAATCAAAGAAAAACTACTTTGAAAATAAATTCAACACAATTGGTGGGGGGGGGGAAAACAACAGGTTTAATAACATTAAATGGAAAAATACTGAATATTGAAAAGGAAATAAATGCGTTTATTTGCAAGGATAAAAACTTCACTCATGATTTGCTTTTGGGACTGGATACAATAAAACGGTTTGGATTGACCCATGATGGGAATTTAAACATCCAACTGCAGGAAAATGCCAACCCAAGTGCAAATAAATACATCATCCCAACTGAAGACAAAAAATATAGTAATCAAGAAATTGAAACCAGAGAGTGTAACTCAGAAATATTTAATATTGAAATAAATTTCAATGATGGCATAGATGTGAATAAATTTGATATAGATACTACTGACTTGGAACATGACCAAAGAATGAAAATTAGTACATTATTAAATGATTACAAACACATATTTGCCAAAGATAAATACGATGTAGGCCAAGTAAAAAACTATGAAGCATTTATAGACCTACAAATAGAGAGATATTGCTCAAAAAGACCATATAGATGCTCCTTAGATGATAAGGAAGAAATCGAGAAGCAAATTGGACAATTGCTAAAGAATGAATTGATTGAAGAATCTTATAGTCCATTCGCAGCACCAGTAACATTGGCATTCAAACGGGATGAAGGGAAAAAGTCAAGATTATGTATCGACTTTAGAGATCTTAATAAGATTATTACCCCACAGCCACAGCCGTTTCCTTTAATAGAAGATCTAATGGTAAAAACGATAAACTGTAAGTATTTTACTACTCTTGATATTAATTCTGCTTTTTGGTCTATACCATTGAGGATAAGCGACAGAGAAAAGACAGGTTTTGTTACACAAGAAGGTCATTATCAATGGACTTGTCTTCCTTTTGGGCTGAAAACATCTCCAGCAATTTTCCAAAGAATCCTGAATAATGTTATAAGAAAACATAACCTGTCAAATTTTGTGATGAACTACATCGATGATATTATGTTGTTCTCAAAAACTTTTAATGAACATATAGACCATTTATCGAAACTGCTGAATGCAATTGCTGAAGAAGGATTCCGTCTGAAATTAACAAAATGTAAATTTGCAGCACACTCTGTAAAATTCTTAGGACATATAGTAAAGGGTAATACAATAACACCTTTAAAAGACAACCTCAGATCTATAGCAGAATTTCCAGCACCACAAAACAAGAAACAAATAAGACAATTTCTAGGTAAAGTAAATTTTTATAATAAATATATTCCTAATGCTGCAATAACTCTTGACCCAATACACAATTTACTTAGAAAAAACATAAATTTCGATTGGTCAGCTGATTGTGAAAAAGCTTTCCAAACAATAAAAAATAATTTATGCTCTGCCCCAATTCTGGCTATTTTCGACCGAGAAGCGACAACTTTTATATACACTGATGCAAGTATAAAAGGAATTGGTGCAATACTAAAACAAACACAGAAATGTGGAGAAATCAAACCAGTGGCATACTTTTCAAAGAAGTTGAATGAATCACAAAAGAAGAAGAAAGCCATATTTTTAGAATGCTTAGCCATAAAAGAAAGTTTAAAGTTTTGGCAACACTGGCTAATAGGAAAATCATTCACAATTTATACAGACCACAAGCCGCTAGAAAATCTAAACATAAAAAATAGAACAGATGATGAACTAGGAGACATGACTCATTACCTATCACAATACAACTTTGTAATAAAATACAACCCAGGTAGAAACAACACAGAAGCAGATTGCTTAAGCAGAAATCCTGTTTATGAAAGCCACGAAAACGAAGAAGATAACTTGAAAACCGTAAATATTGTAAGGATTGAGGAGATATTGGACGACCAGAACAAAAATCCAAACATAAAGAACAAACATAGTGTTATTAGAGAAAATGGTATATATTACAAATGGAACAACAAGAAAAAAAAAATCATTTTGTCCGAGGACTATAGTAAGAGATTAATTAAAAAGGTGCATGAGCATTTCTGTCATGTAGGAATAAATCAAATTGAGTCAAAAATAAGACCTTTCTACACGGCACCAAACTTACTGGATAATATAAAATTGATATGCCGTCAATGTGAAGTTTGTATAAAAAACAAATCAAGATTAAATAGAAATTATGGACTCATGTCACAATTAGGACCGGCACAAAAACCTTTCCAAATCATGTCCATAGACACAGTAGGAGGATTTGGTGGTAACAGGTCTTCAAAAAAGTATCTACACTTGTTGATGGATCATTTCACACGTTATGCATACATTTCATGCTCCAAGACACAACTGACTAAGGACTTTATAAAACTGGTAGATCAAGTAATCAAGGATAATGAAGTAGAGATATTGCTCTCCGATCAATATCCAGCACTGAATTCAAAAGAGTTTAAAAAATATTTAAAGGACCACTCTGTTAATTTAATTTTTACAGCAGTGGATGCTCCTTTTTCAAATGGTCATAATGAGAGGTTGAACCAGACGCTGGTAAATAGGATTAGATGTGCCCTGAATAGCAAAGGAAAAAACACAGCTTGGACAACCGTGGCAATGGATTGTGTGAAAGCCTATAATTCAACAAACCACACAGTGACAGGTTATTCGCCTCTATATCTGTTAAGTGGAGAACAAACCGATGTACTACCAATGGACCTAAAGAAAAAACAAATGGAACCCGGAGAACTGGAAAAAGACCGACATACAGCATTTCTCAGATCAAAAAAATCACATGAATTAAACAAGGCCATTTTTGACAAAAATAGAATAGATTACAAGTTTCAAAAAGGTGATATGGTTTACATAATGGACTGTAATAAGTTAAACAGATCTAAAATGGATGAAATTAGAATTGGTCCTTTTGAGATCGAAGAAATGATATCAGACTCACTATGTAGAATCAACACTGGAAAGAATAAAAAGTCCTTGGGATTGTACCATGTGACAAAGCTCATTCCCCAATTTAATCACTCAAATTAACCCCAGCTAATTTGCACTTTTGAGGGGGGGAGATGTAAGCTTTGTACACTGTATGTTGTGGACGTGGCTTTATGTACGAGTATGTGTACACCGCCTAATGAGCATGACGTTGCACACGAAGAATGACAATGACAGGACACTCGAGATAGAGAATTTAAGCCTGCTCGTGAAGTAATTTATTTCTCATTGTATAAAAGTAATAAGGAAAAGAAGTAAAGTTCATAAAATAGCTAGTTTAACTAAGTAAAGTAATTCAGTGTCGACCTACTAAAATATTGGAAGTAAAAACCTTTAATTGTCGATTTTTCTATTTTTAGGTTAGTAGGCCAGAATTCACGATGTGTAAATATTTGATCACAACTAATTTGAGTATTTTGGTTTCATAATAAATTTAATCTTTTCTATTTTTAGATAAATCAAATTGTGCGTTTTTACTCCCGTATCATCTCACATATTACATACATTATAAATATTCTTTATATACTATTCTCCTGTTTTTCCTCCACCGTCGTAAAGTGTCATTTCCACCCTGATTTTAGTTTCTAAATCAAGTTCTATAGATGGGCTTGCACCAGAGGTATGTTGTTTGAGCACGTCAAGGCGATCTTCGCAATGGAAACACCCGGGCGTTTCCTCCCGCCCTATTCGAAACAGGAACCTCCCGAAACAGCCGTGTCCGGTGAGGACCTGTGTCAGGCGGAAGGTGAGGACGCCATGCCGCCTCTCAAGCCACTCCTCAAAGAGGGGACTTACCGCCGCAATGGTGGCGTGCCCATTCTGTAAATGTTAAGTGCCATTGTAGCAAAAGTTCGTGATCATAAATCTTAAAAATAATAACGGACAACTGGACGGAAGTTTTACGCCACGTAGTCTAGTTAAATACACTTTAGGTGCAGAAACTCAACAACAGAAGATTTCGATTACGAAGATTCTAAATTGAAGACAAATAAACAAACAATATGCCACATTTGTGCCATATTACCTACTGTAAAAAACTTACTAGAAAACGCACTCTTTGTAAGTCTACTTAGCTAGGTATTAATTTTACATTTTTAACATTCACATTATCCAAAGACCATTAAATTTTACTTCGTTGTTAATATACGTAATCAAAACATTAAAGTTTAAATGTAACAATGTGCTGTGATCAGCTCAAACTACTTCAAATAAAAACCGGCTCTTATTAATTATAGGTACGTTACATATTTACAAAAATGAGAACGTGCCGGCTGCCATAACCTAATTAATTATAGCTATTACTTATATGCATAACATCTTTGCTGTGATTAAATTTCAGTATTTAGTCATACACTTCATGTAATATTAGCAATGCATAATATACGAGTGATATAAAAGAATGTGACCAACTTACCTACGACAAACACAACACGTGCACTCGTCTCCCTCACTCATAACACTATAAAAACAAAATGGCGGCAGCGTGGCATAGTAGTGCGACAAGGAACTAAATTAACGTAGCCAAAATAGAAACGAAACTAACGCCGCCTCGCCGTCCTGTTCACATTTTTCGGTTTTAAACAAAACCGAAAAACCCGGTTTTGTTATCCTAAAAAACCCGGGTTTCAAATCAGTCGGTTATCCGGTTTTTACGGTTATCCGGGTATCCGGTTTGCATGCCCTAATCCTCATGCAGTTGGATTCTATATTTTTTATCGAAGATAAATTGTTTGGGCACCCGGTCATTTATTGCCCTCGTAATGGGGAACTTACTATTGAGTTCCTTTAGCAGCGCGGTGTGTTGTGTGTCTCTTTTACTCCAGAGATTTATAGCCTTTAGACGCGCCGCCGCCATCGTTGCTTCCTGTTGTATGAACAGGTGGAGCGGCGGCAACCCCAGCATGGCCTCGATCGCTGCAGTCGGAGTAGTGCTCATGCAGCCCGTGGTCGCCACGCAGGCTAGTCTTTGCATGCGCTGTAGTTTGTTGGCGGCTGTAGTTAGCTTGGTGCGGGGCCACCAGACCACGGCCCCGTAGGTGGTCATGGGGCGGATCACTGCGGTGTACAGCCATAGTATAATTTTGGGTGAAAGACCCCACTTCTTACCTATCTTTATTCTCCTGCACTGCCAGAAGGTGATGAAGGCCCTGTTCAGCTTGTTGTCTAGGTGACTGCTCCAGTTTAGCTTACTGTCCAATGTGACCCCGAGATACTTGACTTCGTTGGCCAACTGAAGTTCTGTATTGAACAGTTTCGGTAGGCGAAAAGGGCCTAATGCTCGTTTTAGGGTGAACATGACTAGTTCAGTTTTGGTGGGGTTCACTGATAGTTCAAATTCCCTGCACCATCTCTCTACGATACGTAGTGCTTGCTGAGTGAGGTTACAGATCGTTCCCGTTACCTTCCCCGAAACAAGGATTGCAAGGTCGTCCGCATAGCCTATTGTAAAGTAATGGCTGGCGTTGAGTTTGGTGATAAGGTCATTTGTTACCAGATTCCAGAGAAGGGGGGACAGCACCCCTCCCTGGGGGCAGCCTCTGGCTATCATGGCCAGCTGCTGCTCATCCTCAAGGCGAACCATTCGTTTGCTAAGCATGTTAGTAATCCAGTCCGTTAGTACCTGTTCCACCCCATGCCTGGAGAGGGCGCTACCGATGCTGGAGAAGTTGGTTTTGTCGAAGGCTCCTTCGATGTCTATGAAAGTGCCCAGGTAGGTGCCTTTTTGGTGCATCGCTTCTTCTGTCTGGCTGACCACTTGATGAAGAGCAGATTCCGTCGACTTACCTGAGCTGTATGCCTGTTGGTTACCGTGAAGTGGTATGCTTTTAAGTGCGCCATCTCGCAGCTCCCTATCGCATAGCCTTTCCAGCGTTTTCAATAGAAAGGAGGTTAGGCTGATTGGTCGGTGGGATTTGGCGTTAGTATAGTCACCTTTACCTGGCTTTGGAATAAAAATAACTTTCACTTCCCTCCACCCCTTGGGAACGTATCTAAAGGCCAAGCACGCTCTCATTAGAGGCACTAATCTAATTGCGACCGGGGTTCCCCCCCATTGCAATAAGGCGGGGAACACTCCATCGGGGCCAGCTGCCTTTAAGGGATGGAAGCTTCGGATGGCCCATTGGAGTTTCTCCAGTGTGATCACCCTGTGTGCGTACCGCCAATCATTTTGTGATGGTGTTTGAATAACGTCTTGCCAGTCAATTACCTGCTCGAAGACACATCCAGGGAAGTGAGTTTCAATTAGGACGCGATTTGCTTCTTCAGGCAACGTCGTGAGTGTGTTATCAGGTTTGCGGAGGGTAGTGGGCCCTGACGTATGCCGCTGCGCCAGAACCTTCCTGACCCTGTTGGCTTGCTGGCAGGATTCGATGCCGCCGCAGAATTTACGCCAACCCGTGGTACTCCTGTGTCTGATGCATTTTTTGTAGCGTGTTTTGGCTGCATAGTAGCTATCCCAGTCCACATCCGCACATGTGTTCATGGCTTTATTTAGTGCTTTCCTTAACTTCCCGCGCTTGCGCTCCAGGTCAGCGCCCCACCAAGGTTGTTTAACCGGTGTGCTGCGTGGGGTGGTCTCAGGGCAGGCAGTATGGTAGCTGTCTATCATTGAATTGGTTATCTGGCTTACTGGTGCCTCAATCAGTGTTGTGTCCGCAAAAGGCGTCAGACCGGTTGGTGTTGCAAGCTTGAGTTCCGGGCTGCGTGTATAGGTGCCGCGATCCGTGTTGCGCGGGTTGCGACGTGGTGTTACAGGCTGGGCGCAGACCTGGATATCGAAGCGAATCCACCTGTGATCAGAGCAGGAGGCCTCCTTGGAGACCTGCCACCCCGTGGTGATTTCCGCCGCGCCCTGTGTTGCCAGGGTGAGATCTATGATTTTGCGGCTTCGCCTTGTTACAAATGCCGGTTCGGCACCGGTGTTTAGTAGGGATAGGTTAGTCGAGAATAAATAGTCAACCAAGGCCTTACCCCTTTCGTTCTGTGTGTCCATGCCCCACAGTTGGTGATGAGCATTGGCGTCGGCCCCTACGACGACCTCAAACCCACAACTCTCGCAATGGCTCACGAGACGGGCGAGGCCATGCGGGGGCGGCGCCTCCGCCTCAGGCATGTAGGCCGAGGCAAAGACGATCACCGACTCTACGGCATCGACACGTATGTACAGCTTAGCTGCAGAGACATCTCTGCAACAGAATTCCGTTAAGAGCTGTGTTTTAAGGTTACCTGTTTCATAGATGCACGACCTGTGCCGATCGTGATCAGTGGTGACCAGTAGCTTACCTCCAAGATTGGAAAGTCCCTGTATGTGGCCAGCCCTAATCCACGGCTCCTGGATCAGGGCAATGGCCGTGTGTTGAACCTCCAGCCACTTGCGGAACTGTGCCGTCGCGGTCTGACTGTGGTGGAGGTTCGCCTGGAGGACTTTACAGCTTGACAAAAGGCACGACATCGCTGGTCGGCCCCTCGTCGTCTTCCCCCAGTCTTAACCCGGCAAACAGGTCGCCCTCGTCGAAGCCGTCCTCCCCTCGGCAGGAAGCCGGGGACAAGGAAGGGGCGGCCCCCACGGTGGCGGCAGCAGGGGCGGCCGACTCTGCTACAGCAGGTTCGGCCACGGGTGCTTCCGGGTTGTTTGGTGGAGGAGTGGACTCCCCCACTGGTGTCTCTGGCCGCTGCGCAGTGGCCTCGGAGAAGGTTTCCGTAGATGGGTCCCATCCGTGCGGGGCATCGGTGTACCTGCCGTTCTGGCTCTGGAATCGAATGTACACCGACCCCACTCCTATTGAGAGCCAGCGCTCGGCCCTCATTAGGGCCGGAATCTGGTCCACAGGGACACCCACCACGACGAACCACGCCGCGGTCTGCTTGTTGACGTGCAGAAGTACCCACCTTTTGATGTCAACCGATGGGTTTTGGTAACTTAGAGTGCGCCCGATATATAGCGACCCGCTTGGTTTGATCAAGGTGCGGCCGCTTATGATCTCCTCGAGGTGATGAAGTCTCGTTGAGAACTCGCTTGGCCGCGGCCTGATCCTTCGAATCGGGTCGCTGAGTTATCGCAGCCGGTCTCCCTAGGACACTGGGTGGCCGCCGACTGGGCACAGCTCGACTCGGGCCTGCCTCAGTTTGCGACCGCTTCCCTGCGAAGTTCAGCTGGCCGCTGGTTGGTTTGACCGGACCAGCGGCAGGGTGCTGCGGGTTTATAGACCCCTTACTTGGCCTCCTGTGAGCCTGACGAGCCTGACGTCGCTCCTTGCTTGTCGGTCGTCCGCTCTGTGCTGAGGCGACAGATGAGCCTGAGGGGTCTGTGTAAGGGCGAAGGGCTTGTTGAGTGCGTTTACCCTTACCTCGTTTTCCCACGACCTGCCATACGCGTGAAAACGCGTCCTCGGTGAGGCTGGCCGTCTCCGTTAGCCACTTCCAGCCGCCTGGTGTGAGGAGGTTGGAGGAGCCGCAGGAGTGGGAGGGTGGTTCACAGTGCCGGTGTTACCCGGCACCTGAGTTCGTGTGGCATGGGTCGGACCGGCAGTGGCATTAGTCGCCGCCGTCGTTCCCGCCTGGGTTTTAGAGGGGTCGGTACTGGTCCCAATCAGCGCCGACGTCCTCTGTTTGTTCTGGGACTTCTGTTTGGTCTTGGCTGTGGTTCTCGCCACAGCCGGACCGGCCACCCGCACTGGTTCCTGCGGCGTTAGCCGCAGGGTGACCAGGGGCGAGAGAAGTGCGAGCACTTCCCTTGGGAGTTTCGGCGGCTTTCGCCTCCACTCCGTTGGTGTGGGTTTTAACTGGCCTTGAGGCATCCATGTTAAAAGTAAGATACAGTTCGTCTCTCTGGCTCCCACCCACCATGGAGCCCGCACCTGGGACTGCCTCACTATGAAATTAGCTCGAACGTTAGGACTACCAGAGAGATATAGGTGCGCAAGGCTGGTTTACAGGGCGACATCGGGTGCTCGATCAGGTTGGCCCCCAACGAGCTGAACAACCTTCACTTGCGCCGTCAGCATGACCTTTACCTACCGCTTCAGTCGTCCGAGGACAACCTCAGCGGACCTCACGCACCTCGCCTGTGGCCCTCTGTCGGGACACTGTGGCCGTTTCCCTACCCCCGGCTATTGGGTAGGGCCACCGTTTCGCTTGAAATCCAGACCAAAGGGGTCGTGTTGCCTCACGGGCACATTATAACCAGAGCCGCTTGGCTCAACCCCCAGGACTCCTTCATCCCCGCTCACGGCGCTCAACTGCGCACTGCAGCGCTCCTCAAGACCCCGCCATCCTGCTGCTTCTGAAGGAGGTGGCAGGGTAGGCCTGCATCTATACTACCTACCGAGCAAAGCAAAGCGAAGCCTGTCGTTGTGCAACCGTGAAAGCATAAATCCAGAACCCCCCTCAAAAACCCCTATCGATATTAATAACGTTAGGTACTTTTTTATCGTTAACAGAACGGTTTTTGGGGTATTGATAACGTTTTATAAAAAATACCGGTAATTCGGTCCCTGTTCAGTGCAGAGTCGTCGCGTGCGTCTATTTCATAGAGCTGATGCAGCTTCTCAGGAGAAACGTCGTCAAGCTCTGCTGGATACTCCTGAACTTTTCTTACCCGGGGGAGTACACGAATGTCCACTTCATCGGCATTATGCAAGTCTTCGTCGACCTTGCTACCAGGATTTACCCCGTTATTTCGCTCCCACTCAGCCATTTAGCCCTCAATATCACCGAAAACTAAAATAAAACCACGTACTAAATTATACGCATGCTAGTATGTTAGCAAAAAGTGAAAAATAACACTCAGTATTCGTGACTGAGGATGTGGATCCAGCCGGCGAAAGCGAATACACCGATTGGCTGGTGCCAAATTGTTGGTTGTTACAAATTAAGAAGTTGTTCGTTAAATTTAGAACAAAAATGTAATCATTTCAAGCTTTCATTCGTACTTTTACTTATTTAATTAACTCACTGGGTGTAAATCCTAGTAGCTGGATATCAGCATCCACAACAGCGTTTGAAGGCAATTAGTCAACTAGTGGAATGCCAGTTGGCGGCGAAAAGAGCAATTTACGCCGTCTGTAAAAAAACATTTAACTCGACGGGCATAGGGCTTGAGCCTCTGAATGAAAGTACTTGGTATTTTCAATTACTACTTTTAATCACCCCAAATAGAAACACATAAGTACAAGGGAAGCACAAAACAGAGATAATGGTGCCGATTCTGTTTTACACCGAACTAAACGAACTAAACTATTACTCAAATTCCTTACTTTTGGCGATGAGAATCTTAATCTGCAAAAAAAGATCTCTAAATTTAAACATAATTTTGACACAACTAAAATCGAATTCGACAATCACGGACTCCACATGGTATTTTTTTGCTTCGCAACTGTTTGCCCTACCCAGTGATTTTTTTTAGAGCTGTACTCGCGCAGGGGAGGAAAGGCAGCCTCTACGTGTTATAAATGGATTTTTTTACTTTTTGTAGTTACGGAAAATATGAAAAATTATTAGCTATTTATGTTGTTGTTTGTTGCATTGTTGCGTGTTGTTGTTGTTTGTCGTTACCAAATTTTATCCAGTATGGATAACCGTTAAATTGTTTTTTTTTTTATAATTTGGAATTATATTTACCTATTAACCGACTTCCAAAAGGAGGAGGTTCTCAATTCGTCGGAACCCTTTTTTATGTATGTTTCCCGATTACTCGAAGATGGCTGGACCGATTTGGATTATTTTTGTTTTGATTGGAAGGGTATGCTTCACAGGTGGTCCTATGATCAAGTCAGGATCTGATGATGGGATCCTGGAGAAATAGAGAGAACTCTTCAAATTTTATAGGCACATTTGAAGCGATTTGGGTAGTTTTTGGGTAGTTAGAGTACTCTCGGAGTGGTCTCATTTCAATTTGGTGAAGATCTGATGAAGAACTTCGGAGATAGGCAACGGAACTCCTCAATAAATGATAGCAAATGGACTGGAATTGCAGAAATCTCATGTCTGTCTATTGTTTACATCAGTTCATAACATAACATCACGCCGGGACGCTGTGGGGGGTGACGTGAAGTGGTAAGCACATGTGAACCACTAAAATGTGAAAAATAACTTTAATTTCGGAAAGCGGTGACAAAAAATTAAAATACATATCCAAAGTCACCGCCTTCCGAAATTAAAGTTATTTTTCACATTTTAGTGTTTTTTTGGAAGTCGGTTGTTTTTGTTTTTTTTTTCATTTTAACATCATTTAATCGTATTTTATTTAAAATTTTATTCTAAATCAAATCTTCATAAACCGATGCTTGGAGTTCGGCTTTTAATTTTAATAGTTTCATCTCAGATTATAAAACAAAAATGGCGACGATGTGAAGGGTTTGTTCAAATTCATGGCCCACGTGTTGTGAAAGTACAATTGTTTAGGATACGATGGGACTGACATACGCTATGCGTTAAAGCCCCTAAAAGCAAATAAAGAGAAAATTAAAAAAAAAACAAAGGTTTTATAATCGGAGAGTTTCATTAACTCAAGATGAGCTAATGAAATCTTTTTTTGCGTAATTCCCACTGCTTCAGTTCTTCTTGCTACATTTATAAACATATCAACTGCAATGTTTTACCAAAATACAAAGACGTGCTCGCCTCACCCGTGCGCCCGCCCCTCCCTTCTACCTATCACGGTTAATTGCTGCAATCTAGAGTACTTCAGCGTTTAGCAAAAACATTTCATTCAAACTTCAGGTTACAATGAAGAGTAACATTGAGTTTTTTTGCTAATGGAAACCATTATTGAACTGTAAATCGAATTCGTACCAAGCATGCATCACGTAGATTATTTTACGATGTATTACCTTTTAACAATGTAACCCGGGTTGCAGTGTTTTGTCATAACAGGGCCGTGGGGTGGCCGCGCTACACATTGTCGTAAATATCAACATCGACTAATAATTTAGCTAAGTTTTATTACCTTAGACTTAAGAACTTATACCTTTTCATGGGAGGCGGTTTTGCCTCCACCGTTTCCACCGTCTCTACTTCCTCAGCAGCTGCCGTGACGTAAAATAGGTCCAGCTCTCACGCACGTGCTGGTCCGTCGAAATAACCGGTCGAACCTAAAAAGAGCACACTATGTAATATGAGTAAGTCAATAATAATGTGCAAGCCACAATAAAAAGTAAAAACAACAAACCTGTAATGGAAGAAAGCACTTCTCAAGGTCTCACTTTCTTTTTAAATCCAAAACGGCAGTGGCTCTTAGTAAAATACTTGTATCAGCTGCATCAGGTACCCGTGGACCCATTTAATAGGAGGCATAGGAGCAATAAAAGCTAATAGCAATAAAAATTACTGTTAGCTTTTATTGTTCTTATAATACGCATACGCACTTTTGTTGCACATGTTTATTTTTCACAAGAAGTTAGATAATATCTAGTTAAAAAAAAAATAGTAAACATAATAAGTTTACTATTTTCTTATTTAACTGCTAGTTGGCAACACTGCCGTATACCACAGAATATATTTATCTCATGAGGGTGAAGTGGTGAACACTGCATTATTATTTTCTCTGTGACTGCTTTACTGCATTTCCCGCCATAAATAACGTCATCTCACTCTTAGCGGCTTGAGTGCATAGGACCAGTTAAATTGTCTATTTTCATACTTCCTTTCTTTCGCAAACAAATCCCGAAGACTAGACAAAGACGGACGGATTCTGAATTTGAATAAGTGTTTACATTCGAAACTATTGCAAAACCGATCCTTTATCCTTTGGCATCATGGTTGGCAAACACAGTAGGCTGTTTGTTCTCAAAAGAGGTAAGGAAACTCGTTTACATTTTAACATGCTTGCGATTTCTGTTCTTCCACATTAACCCTAATCCCTTACCCTACGATATGATGAGTATCTAACATGCCAAATGAGTTCGAGTATGCTAATGGGCACAATGACCAGGAAAGAAAACAAAAACTTGGACTTTTTGCTCTATTTGGTTAACTTTTATTATCCTTGTCCATTGAAATCATTTAACATCTCAGAAGCAGGAACATACCACGCACCTTTTTTGAGATATCCATGGGGCCTTCAAAGTAAACAAAGAAAAATCCCTGAGCGACTAAAATTTAGAACCCAATTGTTTTATCTGTTCATAAACTTAACATTGTTTTCTCAGAGGCTGATAAAAGTGTAAGAGAAGTATCCATAAGAAACAGGAAGAGTCAGACTAATAATAGTCTACCACTCTACAAAAGATTGTTCTTTTGTAGATAGTGTTAGCAAAATAGGTTTATTGTATAGGTTATCATATAGGTTTATTATACATTCATTAGTTGGTCAAGTGCGCAATGTGCATGTAGTGTTCTTGATTGTCCTATTTGTACTGAAGATACCTTGGCTGGTTTCCTGAACTCATTAATCGGCTTATCTCAATGAATTTGGCTTATCATAACTAGAATTACGAATTTCTGCTGTGACTGAATTGTATGCTAGTTAGGACAGTTTCACATACAAGGCATATTAAATGAAGGCATACCTTTAAACTTAAAAAATCCCAGGATTCTGGATTTCCTTGCTTAGTGCATGGCTTGGAGTGAATGTAATGGGGCACAGGGAAAGAAGCATTTTTTTTTCTCTCAAATCGTTTTTTTAAATGGTTAATTAAATATATTGTTCGTTTCTCGATTCAATTGAACAGAACATCAAAATAGGCACATTTTTGTCTACGAACAAAGGTTCAAGGTAAAAACTGTCAAATGGACATCGTTTCCTATAATGCTTTAATGTGACGCTTAGTGAAACCCAAATAGTATCATCATCATTATTTCAGCCGAAAGACGTCCACTGCTGGACATAGGCCTCCTCCACTTCGACCGGTTTGGTGCTTCCCAAATCCAGCGGATTCCTGCAGCCTTCACAAGGTCATCGGTCCATCTTGTGGGAGGCATTCCAACACTACGTCTTCCGTTACGCGGTCGCCACTCCAGAACCTTTCGGCCCCATCGGCCATCTATTCTGCAAGCAATGTGCCCTGCCCACTGCCACTTAAGTATTGCAATTCTTCGGGCTATGTTGGTTGCCTTAGTCCTCCTGCGGATCCCTTGATTCCTGATTCGATCACGTAGGGAAACTCCGAGCATAGGAGAGGCCATTGCTCTTTGGGTCACTTTAAGCCTTCTGATAAGGCCCATCGTGAGCGACTTTGTTTCTGTACCATAGGTCATCACTGGCAACACACACTGGTCAAAGACTTTCGTCTTGAGACACTGCGGTATTTGGGACGAGAAGATATTGCGAAGCCTCCCGAACGCTGCCCAGCCGACTCGGATTCGACGATTGACCTCTTTCTCCAAGTTGGACCTACCTAGCTGGACATTTTGTCTTAGGTAAACATACTCGTCCACAACTTCGAGTGTAGCGCCTCCGATCGTCATGAGACTGGGTGTTACATGGGCAATTGACATGACCTTTGTCTTGTCCACGTGCAGGCCATTGCCCTTTGGGTGACTTTTAGCTTTCTGATAAGGCCCGTTGTGAGTGACCACTCACGTATCAGTACCATATGTCATCACTGGCAACACGCACTGGTCAAAGACTTTTGTCTTGAGACACTGCGGGATGTGGGACGAGAAGATATTGCGTAGCTTCCCAAACGCTGCCCAGTGTTTCTCGAAGTTTGACCTACCTTACTGGACAGTTTGTCCTAGGTAAACGTACTCGACCACAACTTCGAGTGTAGTGTCTCCGATCGACATAAAAGTAGGTGTTACATCGGCTTTAATATGACCTTTGTCTTGTCCATGTTCATTTTAAGACCCACTCTTTCGGAAACTACGAGGTCATCGAGCATTGTACTGAGGTTCGACGATTCGACGATTGACCTTTTTCTCGAAATTGGACCTACCTAACTGCCAACTGGACAGTTAAGCTAGAATGTCGAATGCCCATGTAACACCCACTCTCAGGAAGATCGGAAACTCTGCACTCGAAGTTGTAGACGATTATGTTTATCTAGTGCAAATAGTACCAATAAATTAGATTCTTTAAACTGTCACAGAACCGAGTTAGACAACCCCATACTTAAAGTGGCCATACGTCCCGTTTTGAACGGGACTGTCCCTTTTCTCAGTCAACAATCCCGTTGTCCCCATACAAAGTTCCGTGACCCAAAATAGTCCGGTTTTCTGAAACAGCGCGAAAAATTAATATTACAGATCTACCAAATGCCGTATTTCAATATAGTATAATCTGTTATAGTAAAATCAGGTGGCGTGACGCCTTCGAAAAAGGTGGTTTTCTGTTTTACCCGGATATGTATGTATATGATCGCGATTTTCTAGAAAGCTAGTGATCCGATTTAGATGGGGAACGAAAAGACATTTTATCTCAGAAACAGCTCAATTAGTGTCTACCATTTACTGCTCGGAGTTTAATTGTGAAAATAAAAGATAATGACACTAATCAAGAGGCACATGCCTTCCACAGACAAAATATTAAATATTGAATTTCTTTGCCCATTTGCTTCTTGTGCCCCCCCCCCCCCAGTCCCCTGTACCCGTCCATGACAATAGTACTGATGAAAAAATGTGTTAATTTTAATTCTTAACCTGCTACGAGTATATGGCGTCCCGGTTTAGGACAAAAATAAATGGTCAGTTTACCCATACTACAAAACCGCCTCAAAACCGTTTCACGTGAAAGTTGTTGATATGGAATAAAAATTATAAATGACTAAACTCCAATAAATTTCCTTTCTTTTCGGAACTTTTTTTTTTTTTTTTTTTCGGTAATCGTAAGGCTTAAAGGTATCAAAGCTAACTCATGTTCATTATCGTAATTTTAACGCAATACGTTACTTCAGTTCAACGCCACGTTACTAACTAACGTTTTTGATGTAAATGTACAACAAGTATTATACATTTTTGGAATGCTTAAATTCCTCGTAACATTTCGTAATTAATATTATATATATTGGTTTGATAAAATAAAATTAACCGATATAGTTTGAGATGGTATGTTTTTAGGATTTTTTTTTTAATGAGACGTTTTGTGACTCTTTACCGCTGCGCTCCGCTGTCGAGATATTTGTTGTATTAAGATCTTTAACTTTAAACATTAGTTTACGCAAGGAGAAAATAAAAAATTGCGCATACTTGCGCTTTTTCTGAAAAACTTATCGCGCGATAAAAATTATATATTTTTTCAATTCCTTTTAGTAACCATGATTGATGATAAAGTGGCACAAGTTTTAACTGAAACTCATTCGAGCACTGTTGTTAGGAGTGAGGCGTATTTATCGTAACAGACACAAATAACAGATCTTTAAAAATAACAAATAACAACTGTTCCTACCAATATAACTTATCTGTTACTTAAATAACAGACCCTCAAAGACTGTTACAACGGCTGTTACTGTTATTTCAATAAATCAGTCTCCACACAGTAACAGACTGTTACCACGGCTGTTACTTTCATACACACTCACGCACACAAAGGAAGGAAAATATCCAAGTCTCTCTCTTCCTCATTACTCGTGTTTACAAATCTGACAAAAATAAGCAGGTTTTCGGTGCTTTTTGCGGCAAAATGATACGAAACCAAATGTAAATAACAATTGTCAAAGATAGATTATTTCGTTATCTTCAAATGTGGTAAATTTTGTACTCAAAAATTTTGGTTTTTACCATTGTAAAAAATACTTTCCGTTATCTCTTCACGCAATATTGACAATAAAGTGTTGAGTTTAGGAAGATTTTTCTTCTATTTAATAACTTAAATTCAATTATTAAAAAATATTTTATGTAAGCAGACATGTTCAACTCAAAAAAGGTTAAAAAAGAACTAGTAAAATGTAATAAATGGTCTCAGAAAAAAATAAAAATCGAATCTATTATTTTCACATATTTAGCTTTTATGCGTGAATCTTATTGAATTGAAATAAGGGTTATTTTACTGGTCGTTGTCTTGATTTATTGCACAAAAATTTGTAATGAAATATTAGTCTGCGCTCGGCCGCCGTCGTGAGAGAACACTGATATAAAATGTACTCTGTGGGACACTGTTGGTTGTAAGAAGCAGCTCGTAGTGAAAAAGATCGCTGTACGAATACAAAATAATTGACGTAATAAACTTGATATTTCACGTATTTTATACGGACTACGGACAACCAAGGTAAGATTTTATTCACAATTTCTTATACTTTTGCTAGAATTAAGTAGGGATCATACATTCATATTATCATTTTGTTTTGGATTTGATGGAGTGACCTGAAGGTATATTTCGAAATCTGCTACTGGAACTAATAGACGAGTAGTGCTAGATGTGCCGAATTTGGGCTCGTTTTGTTAGTTATGTTGAGATCTTACCTCGTGACTTGATGGAGTGACCTGAATGTGTACTTAGAAGACTGCTACTGGAACTAAGAGACCAGTAGTGCTAGATGTGCCGAGTTTGGGCTCGTTTTACGAGACTAACATTACGTGTTTCTTATTTTCAAAACTTAACCTTGAAAAACATGTTTCCTCACACAGTAAAAAATCTGTTAAACAGCAATCTAAAGCCACTATTGCCGCCATCTAATAGTACTAATTACTATAAACTGACGAATCTACTTACCCCAAATTCCTAATTAAAACACTTAACTCTAATCACTATCTTTATGACTGTTTACCATCAAACAAATACTTACCACTTAACTATAAACATAAAACTACATAAATTAATGAATTCAATAAATAGGTACAACAAACAATGCATATGTAAGCAAAACAAAAGGTTATAAATGCGATTACGTCAAGCATCGACCACACACTATCAGTCATCCGACCGAGGTCCGAGCCAATCGCATTACGAAATTCAATCTCGGTATTGCTCCATCTCGCTCACGCGCTCGCATTTTTTATTACTGTCTCTATCGTAACTCGGCAAAAATCGGCTTGTTGGGCCGCTTCGAAACCCGGGTGACACGTGACCGAAGTGACGTCATGACAGCATATGTATACAATTTTAATTCACGACAAGCTGGTCGCGCCTACGAGTTATTTTAGAGCATAATGTTTTGTTGTTGGGATATGAAGTCAAAAATTTCATGTAGGCGTTTTGTAATGGTTTAATTTTATGGTTTATTCAATGTCTATAGTGTGAGTATAAAACAGGTATTATTAAATACTACTGACTGTATCATATTCCGAAGGGAAGTCGACAGGAATCGTGTTCTTTGCGCGCTTCGGCCCTTGCAGCTAGAGTCAATAAATATTGTTATGTTTGAAATCAAGCGTTTATATAAATATATTCTAACTAGCTTTTGCCCGCGGCTCCGCCCGCGTGGATGTCGGTTATCGCGTAAAAAAGTAGCCTATGTCCTTCTCCATATCCCAGGCTATATCTCTGCCAAATTTCATGACGATCGGTTCAGCGGTGTAGGCGTGAAAGCGTAACAGACAGACAGACAGACAGACAGAGTTACTTTCGCATTTATAATATTAGTAAGGATACATAATTACGATTAAGTATAATTAAGAATCGTTATGTTTAACTACTGATCTGATTTTGAAAATTATTCTGTATTCATAAAAAGATACAGCCTGTGGCGTTTCTTCCTATCTTATGCGATAGATACTACGCGATTAGTCACTACGGGTACACTAATACCGCACACTGGGTTAAATTTTTCCCAATATAGCTTATAACACCGAGAACATTGTAAGTTTAAAATATCGACTGTGACATGTGCATAGTTGGAATCTTCGCGAACAATATGTTAAAAAAGTAGACTTTAAAATAAAAGTAACATAAAGACAACTTTTACTTAATCAATTAAGACCTACCGATCGTATGATATATCTCCTTTTGATACATTTTTGGTTCTGATATCATGTTTACATTCTAAAACAGCACAATAGGGCATTTTTGTATTATTATTTTTTTCAAGTTTTTTTCATCGTGGCGGTTGTAACAAGACTGATGTGCGTAGTGTGTCCGCGGAGCAGACTTATGCGGAAATCCACAAAACTCGGGGTACGCGAGCCCCGCCTACTTGCGACCTTGTTTTTTTCTGTTCTGTGAACGCGTACGTAGTTGAACGCACAGTCCTCCATGCTAGATGGCGTTAATTCAAGCAACGGCAATTGAATTAACGCCACAGGAGATTAACGCCGTCTAGCGGGTAAAGATAAAAGCTGTAGCTGACATCTTCCGTCGGTAGTGCTCGCCTGCGTGCGCTTGCTGCTGCTGCAGTGACCAAGGTTAGGGGAAGGAAGGAAGATTCGTGGGCATGAATACACGATCACCAACGCGGAACATATGTAATTTGCAATGGTAATTGCGTCGCTATCTAGCGATTAATAGTCGAACTCTAATAGGTAATCCATTGCAATGGGAATTGCGTCGCCATCTAGCGGTCAATAGACGAACTCTAGCTAGATATGTTTTCCTTGTAATTCTTCTCGGGGAATAATTCCTAATTTTACTCAAACCTTCCAAATGATTCGCGATTGATACGACGGGAATAATTCGGAATATTTCCCTCCGGCAACGCTAGACGTAGCTGAATTTAGTTTCAGTTAATTCTTCTAAGTCTCTTTTTTTTTTCATAGTGCCCCGTTTCGTATCCTTTGACTCTAAATTGCTCTAGCTAATCTGATCTCTAATGATTATTCAGTCATTACATTTTGCTCATATTCTTTATTAGATTCGTGATTAAAAGACACCAGACATGGGCTCAGAGTGGGGCAGCAGTCTAAAATAATATGTAACTAGCAAACTATACCCGCGGTCTTACGCCGGTTAATTTTGTATACAAAAAGGTTACACCCTATAGCACCCTGTATCTGTACGTATGTATAATTCGAATTATCCAAAACACTTTCTTATTGCTCACCTACCTACACCACAAAATTTTCCATCCAAAAATGTGTCTGTAACTTCAGCCGTTTGGGCTCTGGACGTATGCCAATTTGTTAATAAGTCAATTTAGAGGTTTATATCTATCTATAGATCTATAGTACTTTCAGGTACAGTAAGTAAACAATTATACTGATTACACATAGGTATTATAGGTTGTTTATTTATTTAGGTACCTACCGACGTGGGGTCTGGCAGAACCTCCTTAGCACTTCGGCTTCCAATTTATTTTTCACTTCAGCGATCTTCATCCTGTGAACACTCAGCATACAGAGACCGCTCAGACGATTTTCACTCATGGTGGAGTGAAGCTACGTCTTGACACGCCGTAACGTACTGGAAGACCTCTCTATAGTGCAGGTCGTACCTACACGGTTGGGCCAGTAAAATAGCAAGCGCTGTTTTATGCTCGGATAAAACATTTTTGAATCCTTTATCAGTTCTGCCACTTCCATGTCTTTCAGAACATTCAATGCCATATTTTTTTCTTCCCACAAATGGTACCACAGTTCAGCCTCGCTATGGAAACTACCATTTAAGTTATAAAACTCGCGAAAGGCTTCTGTTTTTTTCTTTTTTTCAAAATTCTTCGAATGTCATTTGCAACATGTTTTATGGGTGAAAGACACCTACCCGGTGGGGCAAGCGCCCACCGTGGCTACGCCCATGACACCAGACTAACGCCCTATGAATGTGAGCTGTAGGTACTTCTTTGCTGATTTTTTTGCAGCGTTAAGAGTAAAATTATGTCCTTGTTGCAGGTGGAAGAATGGAAGAGGTGCATATTGACAAGATCACCTCAAGAATAAAGAAGTTGTGTTATGGTCTCAACATGGACTTTGTAGACCCGGTATGTAATTTTGAATCTGTCTATTATCTATTAAACATTATTTGATTAAAGGTGTGTCACAGCGATGTGCCGAGTACGGCTTGACTCGAGTCAGACTCGATTCCTGCTTTGGACTCGTCTACTCTAATACCAATTTATATATATATATTTTAATGGGAAATGTAATTTATATATATTTTAATTCGAGTACGACTCGATTCCAGTACTCGAGTCAGGAAGAATCAATTTTGTCGCTGACTCGATGCTACTATGAGAGTGCAACTGACTAGTATTCGAGTTAGGTTGACTCGCTCGTACTCGATCTCTCGTACTGAAGCAATGAAGGATGCCTATTAAATTAATAAAATAAAACCTGCAACTTTTTTTTACTATTAGTGAAGTGAGTCAAGATTCGAATACCGTATAAACCGACTCGAGTTGACTCGATCCACCAAAACAGCGACTCGGTACATCACTAGTGTGGGATGTGTAGGTGTGGGTGTGTTTAGACCAGCACATTTTTATATGATATTTTAACATTTAAATAGGGCACAGTTGTTTATTACTCATTGCCTGGACTACGTTGAACCTGTGCTTCAGGCTAGACACAGTGAAAAAAAAATACGCGTCGACTTGAGAACCTCCTCCGTTTTTCGTCGGTTAAAAATGCAAGTAACCGAAAGGTCTTAGAAATAAATTAAGCAATGTTTTCCAGAATATTAAAGAAACTTAAATTAAATATCTATAAAAGTAACAGGTATTCTAACTTCTTTATTCAGAATGTATCAAATACATTTCACTGCGGTTGCTGTTTCTTTTGCTACCACTTCGTTACTGACCCGCTGAGCGTACGTGGCATGGGCAATGCTCTGCCTGTCGACACCGCACTTCTTGCCGCGCCGCATTTCTCAAAGCTAAAAGTCGTGGCAGACTCTAGTGTTACAACTCTAAACTGAGAAACTTTGAAATATTACTAATACTAACGCTATCAATATTAAAGGATTATGGTCATTTTGGACTAGGAAAAAATAGGAAGAAAATGAAGCATTAATTGTTATGTAAGCTTTGTGTACCCATGTCATTAATATATTTTTCAAATATAAAGTTTGCATATCAGAACGCACAATCCTACTAATATTATAAATGTGAAAGTTTGTGAGTATGGATGTATGTACGGATGTTTGTTACTCTTTCACGCAAAAATGGCTGAACGGATTTGAATGAAATTTGGTAGACAGGTAGTTTGTAACCTGGAATAACACATAGGATACTTTTTATCCCGGTACTACATTCCCGTGGGATAGTTTTCGACCTCAACACGGGCGAAGCCGCTGGCAAAAGCTAGTAGGTAATATATCTTATTGATCGCATTCTTAATTTTCCATTCACCGAGACTTTTTTAAGTCGTAGATCGAAATTAAATTTCAAGCAGTATCAACCGTTTATACTCATGTTAATTATTTAAATACTAACTGCTAAGACTGAGTCGATGAAGGCAAATGTGTATAATTAAAATACTGTCGTTTCATTATAATATTTTCCTTCCTTAGTCTTTGGTTAGTAAATATAATAATGGGCCATTGCTGCATTAGCTCGCTGGCTTCTTAGATATCATGAGATAAAGATTTGAAATAAATAAATGAATTACCAATAAACAAAGTAGGTAAGGTACAAAACACGTAAATCGGCCAAATTGTGTTAGAGCATCCAAACAAGTTTTTATTATTTTTTTATCTTACTGCAATCGGCTTTCAGCCATAATCAGATGATATCTGGGATTAATTTTGATCAAGTGCGATTCCATTAAACAGCACCGTATGATTTGGTAGAGACTAAATAATTAGTTTCTCGGGTCTATATCTAGTATTTGCCATCTTTTTAGGCGAGTAACATCTTTCTGTCGAGTTAATAGGTTCATAGCCAATTCATTAGTGTGTTTTTTTTTTTTTTTTTTGGGTTTTGGCTTCGCACGGTTTGTGCATTTAGCCAGTGTCAAGTAATTTTTCTTTTTGATCAAGTAAATGGCCCGATATCGGGCACGAATTTACAAAACAGTCATAGTCGTCTTTAGTCAGTCAAGTCAAAGTTATTGTAAAGCGGTAGTAACTTTACAACAACCTATTAGGAGTTTTTGGGGGGAACACGAAAAGTCCACGTTAGTCACTTATTTTCACCTTCACTACACTTGTGCACTCACACGTAATTAAATTGCATAATTCACTACCAAAATTATACAATTTTATTCGCTACTTCACTAAATTTCATGAAAATAAAAAGTCGTGCGACATGTTGCAACGCGATCCCGCCAAAAACTCCATTAGTGTGTTTATTAAGTCATTCCTTGTATCTCTTGCATGTTTTACAGGCTTCTTCCTTTATGGTCGGTATCTCCAGGTATCCGTGTATTTCCGTGTTTCTCAGGAACCAGTGTGCACTTGAGATTGTTCTTAGAGCAATATTTTGAAATCGCTGGAGGATCTCGGTATTGGAGTTGCTAGCACAGCCCCAGAGTATCTATCCCGTAGGTCCACGATTGGCTTTATAACAGCTTTCTAGTCAAGTAGTTTGTTACTGAGGGTCAGCCGGAATTGACGTCCGACTACCCAAGATTGGTCTTTGAATTGTAAGGTGGCTTCTGTTTTCTTGGCTTTGGTGTGGTTAGCCTAGGTAAGTCTTCTATCCAGGTGTAGAACTAGATATTTCACGCTGTTATTGCTTGGCAACGGTTTGTCTTCCATACGCACAGGTGGACAATCGCCTTTCCGGAATGTGAATGTTACTTGTGTCGATTTAGTTACACTAGGTTTAATTCTCCACTTTTGAAGCCACACGCTTACTTTACTGAGTTGTTCCTGTAGTTTCTGGTTGTCAGCGTTGCTCAGGTTACTGTCACTTGCAAGGCATGCTGTGTCATCTGCGTATGTTGCTGTTACAACATCTTCTGTTAGAAAGAAAGAAAGAAAGAAAAGTGCGTTTATTGGCATTACAGCTTATAAAATCTTAAAACTATAAATAAAACACAACAATGTTATTAATGCCAAAAGGGCCTCAGCTCAGCATAATGTCAAGTGGCTACACAGTATGCACCACCTGACGCTGATTTTCAGCTGCAACCCACGAGTACCATACGCTCGAATAATAAGTACATAGTGAAGTGTGTGTCCGTAATAATAAATGAATTGCTGTTTCAGGCAAGTCTGCCGTATATATTGAATAAAGGACTGGGCCAAGGACCGATCCTTGTGGAACTAAGGCGGTGATGTAGTACAGCTTTGATAGTTCGTCCTCGTATTTTACTTGGAATCTTTTTTGATCCAAGTAAGATTTTAGGATCATGTAGAATGAGTTTGGTAGGAGGGTTTTTAGTTTTTACAGCAGTCCTTTGTGCCAAACTCTATCGAATGAGTGTTGGAAATCAATGAATACTGCAGAACAATACTCTTTTTTCTCTAGCGATTGTCTTATTTTGTGAACCACTCGATGTACGTGCTCCACAGTAGAATGTTTTTCCCGAAATCCAAATTGGTGATCAGGCATAATCTTGTTTTCGTCCAGGACTGGTTTTTGTCTCGGCAAAATATTTTTTCGAATACCTTAGAAAGAATAGGGAGAAGACTTATATGCCTGTAAGAGCTAGGTTCTGTTGGTGGTTTACCTGATTTTTTGATCATACAGATTTGTGATATTTTCCATAACTTTGGATTCTAAAAATTGAATTGAATAGCATTGTTAAGAGTACTATTGGAAGCTTGGATTGGTTGCTTTTCTAGGTAATTGCTTAAGGACTTCACCCGTTATTAGATCGAAACCAGGAACTTTTTCCAAGCAACGAAATGTTCGTAATAGTTCCCTTGGAGTGACAAGTTTCAGCGGAGGTGATAACTGCTGGTCACTGTTGATCATTCTGTCCACTTCTTCTTCAAATTCTGTCATAGACGACCGGTTTGGAGTAAAAATGTTGCTCAGGAAAAGCTCAGCTTTTTCGCTTCCACTTCTAACCCACGGATCATTGGAAGACATCCTTAAAGGTGGAACATGGCTATATAATCTTTTAAAGTTCTTAGTTAATTTCCATAATGAGTAGTAGTCCTTCTCACGAGATGAGAGTGTGGAAAGTTATTCTTGAAAAGATTTGTTCTGATTTTCTTTGATTATCTCTTTTAGATCTCTTGAGATTCTATTGTAATCTGTCCTGTCTACATCGGATCTGCTCGTGTGTAATGCCTTCGTTGTCTCCGTTTTTCTTCCAGTTTATTGCGTATTCCCAGCGGTATATTATTTTTTTGAGTGGAGTAGTTTAATGTAGGTGTAGAACGCCACGCAGTAACTTGTATGAGGTTTGTGATATAAAATGTTGCTTCATCTAAACCTTCCTCTGTTTTAAGTTTGACCTTTAAGTCGACTTCATGATCTAGGTATTCAGTGAATGCACTCCCATCTGTTTTATGATTATACAGTGCTGGCCTCTGTGCTCTGTGTGTTGCCGACACGCTAAATGTTGCTATGATAGGGCTGTGGTCAGATACGCTATCAAGCGATGCTTCCACATCAAAATATACATCAGACAGACCCTTAACTATGAAGAAGTCTACTAGATCAGGTATCTCTTTAACATCGGTTGGCCAATAAGTTGGTTCGCCTGTTGCTAATGTTATCAATTTGTTTTTGGTCAATACATTTTTTCAACTCACGTTTTTTAGTGGTGGTTAATCTTGATCCCCAGTGGGTTGTTTACAGTTCCAGTCTCCACCGCTTATGAATCTGTATAAATCCAAACAAGTAAAGTATAACAATAATGTTCTGCAAATAACTTGTGGTTGCTTAATAGTAACTTGTAGTATTACCCACCCGCCTTCGTGAGATAGGACAACTGTACCTTTCAGTATTTTTGTAGGACCTTTACGTGCTTCAATTATCTCTCTCATTTTCCTCACACATCCACACTTGCGCCTGAATAGGGTACAACTATTATAATATTGTTGTATTCCAATGCTTGCAGGTATCTATAACTCTGAAAGTCATCAGTGGTATATACTCTGGAGTAACAACTGTGGAACTTGATAACTTAGCTGCTGAAACAGCAGCAACCATGACTACTGATCATCCAGATTATGCAATACTTGCTGCAAGATTGGCTATTTCAAATTTGCATAAAGAAACAAAAAAACACTTTTCTGGTAATGATCAATTGTAAATATTAAAACCACAAACTCTACAGTGCAAAATTAAACAGATCAAACTGTATAGATTCTTTTTATGATTTCAGATGTAATATCTGATTTATACAACATAACAAATCCACATACCAAGAAGAGGACACCAATGATTTCTGATTTTCATTACAATTTGATCATACAAAATAAAGAGAGACTGGACTCTGCCATTGTGTATGACCGAGATTTCAAATACAACTATTTTGGATTCAAGACTTTGGAAAGGTCATATTTGTTGAAAATCAATAATAAGGTAAACATATTATTACCAGTGTTGTGTTTTTAGTTAAAATGTTCTAGCACAGAATTTTCACCTTACTATAATTTCAGGTTGCAGAAAGACCACAGCACATGCTCATGCGAGTTTCCATTGGCATTCATGGCGAAGATATTGAGGGTGCTATTAAAACATACAATTTACTATCTGAAAAATATTTTACACATGCAAGCCCAACTCTTTTCTCAGCAGCCACTCCACGTCCTCAATTATCTTCTTGCTTTCTCATAGCCATGACAGATGATAGTATTGAAGGAATCTATGATACTTTAAAACAATGTGCACTCATTTCTAAATCAGCGGGTGGAATTGGCCTCCATGTTCACTGCATTAGAGCAAAAGGTACTTATATAGCTGGTACAAATGGTGTGTCCAATGGTCTTGTGCCCATGTTAAGAGTGTACAACAACACTGCTCGCTATGTTGATCAAGGGGGTAATAAAAGACCTGGTGCTTTTGCCATATACTTAGAACCATGGCATGCTGATATATTCGAATTCTTGGATTTGAAAAAGAATACTGGAAAAGAAGAAGTACGAGCTCGGGAATTGTTTTATGCTCTATGGATACCTGATTTATTCATGAAAAGAGTTGAAAGCAATAAAGATTGGAGTATAATGTGTCCTCATGAATGTCCTGGTCTCGCCGATTGTTGGGGAGAAGAATTTGAAGCGTTGTATGAAAAATATGAACATGAAGGTCGCTTTGTAAAACAAGTAAGAGCTCAGGTTTTGTGGAAAGCTATAATTGAAGCACAAGTAGAAACTGGAACTCCATATATGCTTTACAAAGATTCATGTAACAGAAAAAGTAATCAGAAGAATCTAGGAACCATTAAATGCAGCAACCTTTGCACTGAAATAGTAGAATATACTTCACCTGATGAAGTTGCTGTGTGCAATTTAGCTTCTATCGCATTAAACATGTTTGTAAATGATGACAAAACTTACAATTTTATAAAATTGAAAGAAGTTGCTAAAACTATAACTGAAAATCTAAACAAAATTATTGATGTAAACTTTTATCCAGTGCCAGAGGCAAAAAAATCTAATATGAGGCACAGACCCATCGGAATTGGGGTTCAAGGATTAGCTGATGCTTTTGTATTAATGCGTATACCCTATGAAAGCGAAGCTGCTATAAAACTAAATCAACAAATATTTGAAACAATTTACTATGGTGCACTAGAAGCTAGTTGTGAATTAGCTGAGAAGAATGGAGTATATGAGACTTATGAAGGCTGCCCTGCCAGCCAGGGTATATTACAGTATGACATGTGGAACAAGACCCCAACAGATTTGTGGGACTGGGTATCACTAAAAGAGAAGATTGCAAAGCATGGTCTTAGAAATTCACTTTTGTTAGCACCCATGCCAACTGCTTCCACTGCCCAGATATTGGGAAATAATGAGTCATTTGAACCATTTACATCAAACATTTACCAAAGACGTGTCTTGTCGGGTGAGTTCCAAGTGGTAAATCATCACCTGTTACATGATCTAACTGAAGCTAATTTATGGGATGATGATATGAAAAACCTTATTATCCACAATAATGGGTCTATTCAAAACATTGTATCTATTCCTAAAGACATACGAGAGTTGTACAAAACTGTCTGGGAGATTTCCGTCAAAACTACAATACAAATGGCTGCTGACAGAGGTGCATTTATCGATCAAAGCCAGTCCTTCAATATCCATGTTGCTGAACCAAATTATGGTAAATTAACATCTATTCATTTCTATGCCTGGAAAATGGGTTTGAAAACTGGAATGTACTACCTACGCACAAAACCTGCTGTCAACGCTATACAGTTTACTGTTGATAAATCTAAGGTTAAGGTCACAAACGGAAAATCAGAGACTAACGGAAAGGCAGAGGTTGATGATGCCAATATGGCTGCAATTACTTGCTCCTTACAAAATAGGGATGAATGTATGAGCTGTGGCTCATAGTCATAAATCATATGATAGCAATAATGGCTTTTGTCTCAAGATAAAATGTGGCTGTATATAAATTGTTATGTAAGTGTAATAGTTTTTATATTCGATGTTTTTTTTTTTTTCGTGTGTACCTCAAGTCATAAGTTTTCATCTGAAGAGAAAAAAATGCGAACAGTTTTAATTCTCCTAATGACACGTAAACAAATATTTTTTAATTACGATAAAATCTGTGCATTTCTGTCTCTACCAATATTATACAGAAGTTTTATAGAGCATGTAAGTTATAATAATTAATTAAGGATTAATATGTGAATCCCTACCTATTCAATAAATAAAGTTGCATGTACCCATTATATTTTATTTGTGCGTAGTCGAGATGGGGCGAACCTGAGTGTAGCGGGGCAATTTCTTAACAGACATCGACAGTTCAAAAACATTAATTGCGTTATTGCCGTTCGTGAGCAAACAATCTTTTCGAACATATTATGAAGCAATGGATAAGCAATATCCGTTAAAATGATTCAGATTCTGAATAAAGTGCATTCTAAAAGTACCTGATGAAAATTTAAACAAATGGATCAGAAAACGTATTGTCCTTATGAATACCTATTTGTAGTTCCGCTTACAAATTCAGTGCCTTTGAATACAGATGATGAATGTGCTACTATATCCTTTTAGTGAGTTATTGCGGTGTGCGCCCGCCCAGAAAGTGTGGAATATCGTCATAATAGTGTACCTAATAGATAATAGCGCCCTCCACACGTAAAGATCGGAACGCGGGAAACAGCACGTACGTGCCATTCCATCCCTCACTCCGAAACCTACATGTAAATGCGGGGTGCTTTTTCAGAACCTAGGTCTTGGTAAGCGCATCTTGGAAGCCCAAGGTGACTCGCACTTTTCGATGACGTCATCTCGCAGCAGCTTATCAAGCTCCTTCTGCAAGGCCTCTCTTATTATTTTGTATATGTATACATACGACAGAAGAATAAAAAATATCAGATAGCATATGCCGGGCGAAAAGTTCCTAAAGGGGATTGGTGTGAAAACAGAATTTGGAAAAAATATACCCTTCAGAAGATATTCACGTAAAAGTAAAATAAGGTTATTAGGTCCAAGTACTTAAAATATTAAGTCTAGAGCCTAACTTGTAACGTTTATTTGTTTCTAGTAAATCTAGATTGGGTCCATGTAAGGCCACGAAACAGTCGGCAATTTTTCAAATTGTACCCTGTAACAAAATATTTGTACGCTGGTAGTACCAGAATGTTGTATATGTTACAACTTTTTGTAATATTTTGACAAATATATGCATTTGTTAATACAGATGCAATTATTATTGTAATCATTTCGTAAGTTTATGAAAAAAAAATTGTGACTTGCTAGTTTTATCACGAATAAATTAGTTACTTGTTCAAGAATTTTGTGCCCACTACCAATCCAATAATGGTATAACACTGGACATTTTAGAACGTTATCTCTATATACTACACAGTCGCTTTTTCGTAGCCACTTAAACTTGGTCGGTTTATCCGTGTATTACGGTTGTTCTGGTATTTTTATTATAACTCTTTAATTATTTAGTGTAATGAGCTGAAATTATACATGTGAATAGTTGCATTAATACATTTTAATATTGGAATAAATTGTATCCTTCTTTTCCTTTAAAAATTCCTACAATCGGATGTCATACAATATAGTGGTCCAGTCGTAGTAAATTATGCCATTGCTCATTAATTACAAAGAGCACATAAATGAAACTTGGCAAAACATTGTAGACCCTTACTAAAAACAAGCGTTAGAAGTAGGGATCGGCTAATCGGATGCATATTTACCTAAAGTTAATTTTTAGTTATGAAAATATGGAAGCGGCTTCTTAAAATATTTTTTTGTACAAAAATCCTGGGATGCCAGCAACACCGGCAATGCATAACTAGTCAGTCGTATAGTATGGAGGCGACTTCTAAATGATTAGGATTGCGTCTATTCAGACGCATATTTATTAAAAAATTAACCCCGATGGAAATTTGGTACTTATACCTATGTACCTAGGGTGTAAGTCAGTTTGTAAGAGTAGGGGTGGTGTGTGTTAGTAAAAACATTTTTTTTTTACATTCAATATTTAAAAAATCGGTACAAAAGCGCATTCCATTTTAGCCAACCTCTCAACTTTAGGTAAATATGCATCCGAATATCCGATCTCTAGTTATAAGTTGGCTCTAGACTTCCTATTTTAAGTACTTGGACCTAATAACCTTATTTTACTTTTACGTGAATGTCTTCTGAAGGGTAAATTTTTTCCAAATTCTGTTTTCACACACTTTATACACAAATACAAAGCAACGTGCGTAAAAAATTACAACTCTGCACTAAACTGTTTTATATGATTTTCATCAAATAGCCAAACGGCAGCGCAGCGGAAACTTGATTATCTCCGCAGTTTAATGACACACAAATTTCATTTCAACATACACATATACCTCTCGTTACACACTAATTATTGAATGCAATTTTTTTCTTGTACGTCCATAAGAAAAATGTGCCGCTAGGATGACGGGACTACGTCATCCTAGCGGCACTTTTTAGCGGAAACAGTTTTTGTTGAATAGCTCCCCAAAGGTTGGATGCACAAATTTGTATTTATTACATGACACAATTACACGACGTCATACACTAAATATCTGCTAAACTGAAATTAAGAAATTCGACACTTTTCCGCTGGGACTACGCACACACCTAATGACATAAAAACGGATCGCTTTTTTCTCAATTTCCAAAAGGGAAAATGCTATAAACAAGTGATCGGGAAAAATAAAATCTCAGGTATAGCAACATATTTGAATTAAAAGCAAATAGCAACATATTTGAATTTACCAAACTGTGAACAGTAGGTATACCGGGCATTGTTAAAGAAGTTCAGCGACACTGTTAGCCGATTCTGGGGCGAACTTGACAATGTTAAAAAGACATGGAGAATTGAGCACAGTCGCGGAAGGCTACATTGAGGATTCTGTCCTAAATAAGTAACTGTCCTAAAATAAAACTAAAATTTCAAACAAATTAACTGAGACTATAAATTTACGCCCCACTTCGCCTCAACCAACAACTTCAAGGGAGTCTGCGCCATGGATTCCACCATCTAATCAAATACTGGAGTCTCCTGCTTTTACAGAAATTCAGCACAGCCAAATTTGTCATAACATATCAAACAGCGTAAATATTCCAAACAAAAATGTAACTTTAAATTACACAAATTGTTCTAACTTCTCAATTAATTTTAAAAAGGTACAACTCATGTTATTATTATCAATAAATATTTTAGAAAAACTACTATTTTTTCTCCTTCTTCAGAAAACGTGAGCATAGAAAGTGGACCTGGCAGATGGTGCAACTAAAAACGAGATTGACTTCATCATGTCGACGAAGAAGCAAATATTCAATGATGTCTCTGTGATCAACGCGGTCAAAGCCGGAAGCGCCCACCGCATGGTAAGAGGCACATTGAATATCAACATCAAGCTGGAAAGATGTCGGCTGATGAAATCTACGCTCCGTCCAGCACCGATCCAAGTCCAAAACCCCCGAGAGCTTTCAGCTCGAACTCCAGAATCGTTACGAGTGCCTAGGGAACTCCGTGGACGATTATAACGATGGGTTCGTGGAAACTGTCCATACGGTCGGATCTAAGGTCTTCAAGACCCGTCGTACTAATAGCAAAAAGAAACTCTCTGATCCCACTCTGCAGCTAATGGAGGAAAGGCGTGAAATGATCCTGCAGTCTCCAGACGACGCGCTAAAGTACCGACAGCTCAATAGACGGATCTCTAAGTCCTTGAAAAGCGACCTTCGCCGTTTTAATACGGAACGCATCAAGGACGCGATAGAGCGGAACAAGGGCTCCAAGGTCTTTACAAGAGATCTATCTATTGGGCAGAGTCAGCTTGCGAAACTGAAAACCGATGATGGCAGGATCGTATCCGCCAAGCCTGAGCCGTTGAGAGAGATCGAGAGGTTCTATGGACAGTTATACACGTCAACGAGCAACCCCGTTACGGATTTAGGATGAGTTTATATTAGATACATTAAATATTATTATGTATCGAGGTACTTAGTAAATCGGTAACTATTATGTTATTTCAATTGGTTCTATAGGTTCCAATTTTTTGTCCTAGTTGAATGCTGCCTATTCTATAAAGGAAATAAACTTTTTGCAAAAAAATCGTCATACAAAATTACGCAAGTAACCCGACCTACTTATTTATTTAAAAAAAAATACATTAGTTGCGTACATCGTAAAGCAAAAACACTTTTACGGAGTTAACTAAACTTGTACATAACATCAGCCCGAAATCGGGCCCATTCAAAATTAAACCATACAAAAATAAAAACTATTCACAAGTAGATAACAACTTAACGGGAAATACTCCCGCATAGTAGGTACGTAGGCATCGAAAAATACCTACTTCGTTAATTTTATGAATGAACGGCCGCGGGGCTCGGCGGTTCACGAAGTTGTCCATTGCCGGCTAGATGGCGTTAATTCAAAAACGGCACGCCACAATATCTGTTATATGGGGAGTGTCCTCAAGCTACATAAGCATAAATATATTCGTAATTACTGGGAATCATTTAATTCTTATTTCGTAATAAAATGTAGGTTACCTACTTCATCCTTACAATATTTATTTTACTCTGCATTCTTGCTGCGGTAGTATTCCTTCCAATCGAAATATACTTTGGAATGTTTCCGAATTATTGCGAATTATTCTGAAGTTTTGCAACGCTAGACTCGACTCGAGATTCCCACGGAGCCTATCCGCGTGACCACGCGCGTAGACACGCGACGGATGCCCGTCGCGGGCGGCTTAACGCGCCCTTGCTGCGCCCCCTTCCTACATTTACGAAAATTGTTTGGAACTGGCTTCTCTGAAGGTTTTTGATAATTATTGAAATTGTAATGGGTTCCCTCACGATTTGTAGTGCAATTTGGCGTATATTTCAGTGTTGTTCATTTCAAGGATTTGTGGCTGGCATTTCCCCTTTTGTTTTTAATTTTCTAGTTTTCCACCCAAAAGTGGGTCACTTTTTCAAAAGATTCAAGATTGTTATATTAAAATTCCATTCAAAATTCGTTTATTTTTGTTACACGCAGGCGCAGTCGCAGCCAAAGACTTTGGGGTCACAGACAAAGTCTACCTATATATTAATAAGAAAATTTATTATATTTTCGAAAAATTACTATTTTAAGCTTTACGTTTACGGCTTTGGGGGGTCATGACCCCTAGGACCCCGCCCCCCTCCGACCGCACCTGGTTACACGTCCGTTACACAGAAAATCATATGTGGACAAAATTTCATCTTTCAGTCCATTAAATTCGGAGCGATTGGCTGAATTTATACGGACGGAACCCTAAAAATGAAATGCTGTTCGTTGGTTAGCGCATCACTTCTGGCGGCAAATCTTGTTATAACATGTCCGTAATTAGTCCGAATTATTGCGTTTTTATCTTGTGTTTTCTGATGCTCGTTGTTACTGATCAACGGTTTACTAACATTTCTCAGGAATAACACTGCTTACTTACATTACAATACTAATATTCCAGTTACTTAAAAAAAAAAGCGGTCAAAAGAATTGATAAACATTTTAGTATTTCATCAAACAAACACAGTCCAGAATGTTTACACGAATTCATTCAAAGTCCTCCAATTCCGAAGTGCTACTTCTCCCCAAGGCCCATATTAATTTCAAGTCATTTTCAAGTAGATAGGGATAGTAAAAACTATTGAACTCTGGTAGTTATAAAATTTTTGGACAATTTAACTCTCTTACATGTATTTGCGTATAATATATGGTGTCACTCATTACATAAGGACTTCAAATAACTTAAGAATATAATGTGTAGGGATTTTTTTTTAAATATAATTTAATGTACTATAGCTGACCTTGTAAGTGCTCTCCCCACATAACTTATTGATTTAATTAAAACAGATACCTACCCCAACAGCATTATGTACATTAAAAGTTAACACGTATGTTCACAGAGTTCTTGTGTTTATAGAGATATAAGGAACAGAGTGTAAAGTTCTTCATCCTCCAACCATAGAAAAGGGAGGATCCTCCGAATAGGCGGGTACTGTTGAAGTGGTAAAGCAATTACAAGGGCTACTGTACGTAACACTAACCTACTTATTACTTGCCCACGCCATTTTTATGGCTTCATATACCTGAGGTTCTCTACATGAAATCGATTGATGTTATCTAGTCTGCAATATCACTTGCTCGAAAAAGTTAACTAAATAGTAAAGTCAGGATAATTAATTACTTAGGAAATAAACACAATTCATCAAACTGCCGTGGTATAGCCATTTCATACACCTCAAAGAATGAAATAATTCGTTTTAGTTTTTGGATTATGGGCAATTTTAGTTGGTAATCAATTTGCTAAACAATTAATTTCTCAGACCTTACGTGAAATCGATAAATGATGAGTAATAATTCATAATTCATAATTCATTTATTGGTTTGCAAACATGGGTAATATAGTGCATAGATGTGTTATTTTATGAGTCCTCCATGTTCTACCGTCACATGGGCATGCAAATCATGTAATATTAGATATTGAATTTATACAAATTTAGGATGTTTTATCTTTACATTAACAGTAAGAAAAATGTAATAATACAAGATACAAATTCATGTCAAATCGTTTGAATTACAGTAAAAATGTTACAATAATACGAAAATGTCAAATGTCAACCATGTTACAGTAATACAAAGAAAATAAAAATAAAAAAAAATAAAAATGTCAAAGGTCACTAAGGATACATTAATCAAATTTAAATAAAATGTAAAAAAGGACGATGAAGGAGGATGTAATGTGTGACGGTTCACTAAGGATAATCATGAACCATCAGAGTTTTCAGAAGAGTTATCCAGAAATAAATTATTATCAATGAGTAGTAAAAATACTTGAAGCTATTCTGAAAATTCGATTTGATCGTAGTTTGAGAAAAGAAAGTGGGCCGTCAATTCATAATTTATCGATTCCAAGTACTATTAAGCTAACATTATCAAGCACTTGTTAATCAATCAAAGTTCATTCGATTTTAAGTAGGGTGGAACCTACATGTAGTGCAAGATTAGCCTAGGTATAGAAACATTAAAAGTGATCATTATTTGTCTTTGTCTTTACGACATATTTCCTCCTTATGCTTAAGGGATACTATTAATTATTCTGTTGTTAGTTGTTACCAAATAACATATTATATATGTTGTATCACAAAATTAAATAAATTTTAAGCCATGATCACTACAAAGAATATGAAGAAAAATATCAAGACACCAAAAACTTTAAACATCAAGGCTCTATTACCCGTGACACTTTGAAAGTACTTCATGATTTCTCTGTGACCAGCTTCAACGTTCATTTCTGCTTCTTGAATATTTGAATCAATTCTACCAATAGCTTCATCTTGTTCTTTCACCATGTGTGCTAACTGTTGAAATATTCCTCCTAACTCAACAATAGTACTCTCAATATTGTGCATGGTTTCAGCCCTTACTCGCACATATGTGTCAGAGTCATCTCGCATAGCTAACTGTTGTGTTTGCATGCTAGGTGCATCTCCCAAGTCTATGCTAACATCATCCTGTTGTAAGAGGGATGGGACCTCCTTAACTAAAGGTGCCACTCTTGAAAACTGTTCTCGTCTGGTATTTTGATGTTTTAAGTTTTCAGATCTAACTTCAAGGACCTTAAAAATAAAGTTAAACACATAAGTTAATCATTTGAAAGCATTATCAAAGAAAAAGACATTCTAAATAATTAAGAAACTATACATTATTTCAACAATTACTACTAACATTTGGTCTTATCTGTTCTGAATAAAATATATTTAATTCATACTAATGTGATTTGTAATTTCGTTTGCTATGACAGCTGGTAGGAAATTATGTAATGAAAACAGAAAAGAAAACAATCTAATTTACAGTGAAACTGAATTATTTCCCCAGTACCCCAAGAACTGTTGTTAGTTCTTGCACTTTGTGCAATTAATCAATTTAGTTACCTGTTTAAATTGATTACTCATTGAAGCTAAACGTGACTGTAAAGCAAGTACTACACTTGATGAGTGGCTGTGCATACTTTGGCGACCCCTTGGCATCTCACCCAGTCTGGCAATTTGTTGATTCAAGGAGCTCAAGTCACCCTTGATTATATATGTCAACTCTTGTATCTCTGTTGGTCGATCATCAAACAAGGACTTCTTTTTGGCCACTGGAGAAGAAACAAGTAAAACAACATAAAAGAGTATCCATTATTGATTGACACCCAGTGCATATGTGGTGCTGACCAAACCATGCCACATGCCCCATGGAGTGCGGAAAGGATCCATACACCTGCTATTCTGAGGACATAAAAAATGTGGGCTCAACTCAGTAAACACAATATGTACATTTACCATTAACATCAAGATAAATTAAGTATGGTGCCGTAGAAAAAGTAAAGATAAGTCACTAATTGATAGTTCCATGTGGTGCCGGACGTAAAAGAATAGCACCATCCCATTTCTTCCTGCGGGTGACGTAGAAGGCGACTAAGGGACTTATTAGAGAATGGGCAGCAGCGTTCTCCATGCATTTGACCACCATACTGCGATCACCAACCCGCCTGCCAAGCGTGGCGATTATGGCAAATGCCCCCCTTTTGGGGGCGGCCTATGTCCAGCAGTGGACGTCTTTTGGCTGATATGGTGATGATGAAGTCACTAATACTTACACATTGCTAATTTCTCAAGTTTGGCATAAGTACTTGTAATGTTTTTACTGATAACTTTTGCCATCCCCATAAATTGGGAGTATGTCTCCAGCATTTGAGCTTTTCGCTCATCTCTGACCACTGGCCTGGCCAGAGTTCTACCCTGCAGGCTTCGTACGGCTGATATGAATTCATTGGTTCTGTCTCTAGCAGCCATCACGGGCTCGAACACGAATTCTTCAAGAATGTCAAATGTTATATTATCTGGTTCGGTTGGATTATTTGAATGCGCTTGTTGCACTTGTATCTTAGGAAACGGAATAAAAAAAGGTGAATTGGTATTCGACGTAGAAACCCCTTTTTTGTCTAATTTATCATACGTATCTAAATCGTTTTCCAAAAGTGATCGCTCTGTCACACCTCCGATGTTTCGCCGACGAGGGAGCATTGCATTCTTTAGTATTTTCGGTAAAATATTAATTTACTTCGACGATTCTTCGCTGATTAATTATACAGACGTTAAAACAACAATTAATTAAAGCAAAACACGATGGATGGCGAAAGAAAATATATTCTTGACAACCAGCTGTTTTCAAAGCTAGTGATTGTGAATTTGTGATGACGTGTCGACATGTCAATGTGGAACATAGACAGTAATAAAAATTATACTCTGTGCTAACAGATATTTCAATAGCACAAAACAAACAGGGGGTCAAATCTATTGGCACTTCAAAGCTTAGACCATTTAGCTTCAAGAAAAAAGTTGATAGATGGGCGCGTCGCGGTTTTTAAACATAGATTTCATCAATGATACCAGTGGCAAGGTGTGAAATTACGGCCAGGGTACGCCGTTAAAAAAAACACCGCGTGATGCAAGCTTAATTAATTTCCTCAGAGGACACAGCCCCACTTTCATTCGTACTGAGTTGAAATCAGAGAATTTTGTAATTGATCATTTTGTAAAAGATAATTGATTTTCTTTGCTCTCAGTAAAGGTAGAAACACACAAAATATAATTGTACGTACTTTGAAATAATGAATGGTGGATCGGTGGGAGGTCGGATTTATTAAAGGTAAGCTGATGGGAATCGGTTTGTATTTCGTTGGCTGCGCTTGCTTTCAATGAAAATAGAACATAATTTTAACACAGTGGTTTAATCAAGCAATTTACATTTTATGAATATAAAATTAAATTAAGCTCATCCATTGAGGTAATATGTATTCAGTTCGCCACACGTACACACGGCTACACATCAAGCTATACATTTCTAGTATAAGCTGATCTCGCATTGTATAGGATTTCCGTACAGTGCGAGATCCGCGTAAACTGGAAATGTATAACTTGATGTGTAGCCGTGTGTACTAACGTACTTAGTCAAATACATCAATGACCTCATCAAATATAAAATATAAAATGACAGAACAGAACATAACAGTTGCTAGACAACAATGTAAGAAGACTGTACTCCTAGAATATAGTGCATTATAACCTTCATGGTTCAACACTAAACTAGTTGACACTAATTAGCATAATCAGCCTATCATGTTCCCACTGTTGGGACTCAGGCCTCCTCTCTGTGAGAGGCAGTCACGATTTTTTTGATTCTAAGGCTGTAACCAACAACCAACTTTGGGCACGCGTTGATTGCGGCGGTAAGTCCCCTCTTTGAGGAGTGGCTTGAGTGGTGGCATGGCGTCCTCACCTTCCGCCTGACACGGCTGTTTCGGGAGGTTCCTGTTTCGCATAAGGCGGGAGGAAACGCCCGGGTGTTTCCATTGCGAAGATTCCCTGAGGACACGGTGGAGCATACGGTGGATGTCTGCCCGGCAACTTTATGACTGTAACAAAAAATAGAACTTTAAAGCTCAATTTTTCCCAAACGAACCCTTATTCGAAAAATATCTGATAAACCCACAGGCCACAATTTTTCTAAAGACCTGCCCAACGAAACCCCACATAACGGAGTACTCAAAGAAAAAAATTATCCCCACTCTACGTGTAGAAGAGCTACCCTATTTTTTTTTTTTCTCATATCTATCGCATGAACTAATTCCCTGTAAGCAACGTAAGAACGCACCTAATTTGTTCGATGTTGTCAGGTGTCACTGTCATTCAGTGCTGCCAACTTAGCGCTTTCAGCGCCAGATCTAGCGCTTTTTTTGTTCAATAGCGCGTTTTAGCGCCTAGCGCTTAATCTAGCGCTTTTTGAAATCATATTGTGATATGCACATCTCCTATTATTTATTCTGTGATGTGCTTAACACGGAACGAATCGCATTTTTTTTTTAACTAGCATCACTTAAATGATGATATGTTTCTTATGTTATTATCTTAGTCTATGAGTTGGGGATTCCTCGCTAACTATTTTGTAAATTGTAGCTAACTTCGTTTCACATTCTATTGTTCCAAAGTAATTTATATTATAACTTGCCGTCTTTTATTCTAAGTCAGTTTTACGAGTTGTGAAGTGAGATAATAAAAATGGATCTCCCCTTATCAAAAAAACCCAACTACAAACAAAATAATAAGAGTGAGCGGGAGCAAGAAAAAGAATATAAAAATTGGTCAAAACCTGTGCATGGAGACACAACAAAAGCTCAGTGTATATATTGTAAACGGGAATTTTCGGCCAAAATCAGTGATATAAAACGACATAGTGAAACAGCCTATCACCAAAAAAAAGTAAAGCCAATCGTAGATACTTCACAGAAAAATATTGAGTTGCAACAAGTAAACCAAAATAGTCAAGCTGAAGCATCTTTGTCTTTGAAGTAATTAATTTACCTACTTCAAAAGAATCAATTTGTCTAATCTAGGTACCGAATAATTTCAGCGAAATACGTTTATACATCCCTAGTCTCAAATTATTGGGCGTTTTGTTTGAATTTGGCGCCGGATATAGCGCGTTATTGACAGCGACTATTTAGCGCTTTCTAGCGCTTTTTTAAAGAGCTAACAGCGCGTTTTTGCTTAGACGAGTTGGCAGCACTGCTGTCATTGTCTTTGTTTCTGTCATGGATGGAATTCATTTGAGACTGTGACACATTTCGTTAGACAAAAATATTGTTTAAAAAAACTAAAACGTAGCGTGAAATTAAATTAAAGTTTAGCTATTACGTTTTCCTGTCTCTTCCACTATCAAAGAGTTTTATATTGGTGTCATTTAGCCAGTATTTGTTACCATGGTAAAGTCCTGATTGAGGTACATATCTATCTCTAACCATCTGATAAGAACATTGCACCTCGAATATGATTCATACATTCTAGCTAGATAGGATGAATTACTAGGTAATGTTTAAAAAAACGTGTTACAATGAAGACCGCTCATTTAACTATAAATGGCCAGGACTACAATAATAACCACTTTACGATAGGGTTAAGTCTTGCTATATCATCTAGTATTTTTATTGGGTCCAGTTTCATTATAAAAAAAGTTGCTTTAAAAAAACTGCAAGCCTCTGGAAATGTTCGGGCATCGGCGGGTGGGTTTGCTTACTTAAAACAATGGTTGTGGTGGCTCGGACTGATAACAAGTAGGTGACTATACATTTTATGTAACATTCAATATACGCTGTTAAGATTAACTTTTACTAAAGAAAAATTCCTAACAGTGGGCATTGGTGAAGCAGCCAACCTCCTGGCATATGCATTTGCTCCTGCAGCATTGGTGACTCCATTAGGAGCGCTTAGTGTTCTTGTTGCGGCAGTGCTTTCTTCAAAGTTTCTTAATGAGAAACTTAACTTCATTGGCAAAGTAAGTCTGTAATATTAAAATATATGTATAACAACAACAATAAAATTTTACTCAGACATTGAAAACTTTTTGACCAATAAACATTTTTATTACAGATTGGATGCTTTCTGTGTATTATTGGATCAATAATATTTGTAATACATTCACCAAAGTCAGAAGAAATCACAGGTTTTAGTGAGTTAGTAGATAAGTTATTTGACTATTTATTTCTAACATATGTTGGAACAATTTTTATGATGTGTTTCATTATAAAACTAGTTTTTATACCGAGGTTTGGAAATACCAACATTGCAGTTTACTTGTTACTTTGTTCATCGATTGGTAGTCTGACTGTGGTATTTTGTAAAGGAGTTGCTTTAGGTGTAAGGGAAAGTGTTTCTGGAAGCGTAAACAATTTTTCAAATTATACTTTTTGGTTATTATTTGTCACTGCTGTCATATGTATAATGATTCAAATGAATTATTTGAACAAGTCCTTAGACATATTTAATACAAGTATAGTTACTCCAGTGTACTATGTTATGTTTACCATATTAGTTATAATTGCATCAGGTATCCTTTTTAAGGAATGGGCTCATATGAGTACCCCTGATATCATAGGTTGCATGTGTGGTTTCCTCATAGTGATAACAGCAGTTTTTATGTTAAATGCATTTAAGGATTTTCAAATATCATTAAAAGATTTAAAGCTTAACATTCGACAGAGGAGGAGTACACTAAATTTACATACTGCAGAAGCGAGAGAACCTGAGGACTATGCATTAAGCTCACATATAAGACAGCTGTAGTATGAACTTATGTGCGAGAATTGCAAAGAATAGTTTAAATTAAGTATATAAATGAGTCAATATTTCATCATGCATGCACAGACCACAAATGAATAATATATAATATTAAATAGAATCACAAAATATAATAGGATTAATTTAAGTAATGATTATTTCATCCTCATCAAACTTTTTCTAAGTTTAGTTATAAGGTGATAATAATTTATTTTTATATTTCATTTACATCTTTACATTCTTTTATTAAAGGTTGATTAGAATTTTGAAATAACTTTCATATTGTAGCTTGTTTGTATGCAATCTTAAATGTAGACAGACTTAGACACTAGGCACCTATACATGCAAGTTAATTAGTACCCCTATCCTAGGAAATATACAAAACGCATTTTTTTTTCAAAATTGCTGGTAGTTGATGCAAAATTTTATTTGATGTCCTAAATAGTTTTTCGGTTTTTTCCTCTACCTTTTGCGGTAATAATGTACTAATGATTACCATGCACACTGTAGGTACCTATATATGTTAATGGCATTATACTTTAATCAAGTTCAGCCTAGTCTTTACATGTTATGTGCTATTTATACCTGAATGTATTAAGAATTTGCAATGTTCCTCATTTGAATATTCATGTTTTATTTGCATCAACAAAATCTATACAAATAAAAAAAGTCTGTTTCTAATGTCAAAGTAACAGCTTTTTACTAAATGCCTATGAAAGTATAATACCCTACTCGTGATTGGACAGAGAAATACTAATAACATTTATCTTAATCTATAAAAAAACTAAGTACATGAAGACTTACAAATCTTTCATAACAATTTTTAAAGGTCAATGAGTTATTAAGTTAATGAAATAATTTTTATATGAAATGACATTTAACTGCCCAATTTTTAAATTTTTTCTTCATCAATCTCATATTTTGTTCAATAAATTGGTATTTTTACATACTTTAATGTCTTTACTATTAGGTCAATCAGTTCGTAGTATATACAAAAATAAAAAACTACACCTCCCTAGGTGATCGCAAATTCAGAAATGTTAATATCCCTTTTTGTAACAGTATAATTATAACTCTGACTGTGGATAAGGATTTAGTATACATTCAACAATTGATTAAGTAAAATAATGTTTCCCAACACTTAAAAATGTTTTATTTACAAAATATTGTAAGAACTATTTTTTTTACAAATTGACAAAAGCCCCATGCAATGGGATCTCAATAAAAATGAGAACACATTAAGTTGTAGACAATTGTTTTAACCAACAAGCATCAGACTATGAGATTCCATTCAATAATGACTCATAAAAAACGTAAATGCTTTGAACCCAAGGAATGTAGACAAAACATAAAAAGCATAACTGAATGTCACAAATACACTGTCACCGTGTGATAAATAAATGTCCTGCAAATAGGGCAAGTGCGCTGATATCCATACAAACGTCTACAACAATCTGTGCACAAGCATACATGGCGACATGGCAGTGTTAGCACACATTTCTGCCGCTCTTGACATATCACACAGAGTGAGTCTGCAGCATTTGCAGCATCATCAATAGGTGAAGAACTAAAGTTAACATCTCTAGAATCTAAGTCTTGACCACCAGCCATTTGTGTTATTATACCAACTTCTGAGTTGGTAAAATAATTAAAAAGTACATAATATAAATACAAAATGTTTCTTATTAATGACCAATACAACATGGTCAGGCTAATAACTATGTTTTCCCTAAAATGCACACACAAACGCACAATTATTATAGCACTTGTGATTCCCATAAAAGATTGTAAAGGCACTTCTGTTAAATAATTAGTGAATTTCAGCAATGTCATATAGGCATCCACGATTATACTCCATATCACATGGCCAATATACTTGAACATTGCCCTTAACAACTGTGGAAGATGTATAGGGATAAATGTTACTATAAGCCACACTGTGTCTCCCACAAATATCACAGAACTCTTCACTAAAGTCAACACTTCACTTATCATCACAAAAACTGCTCGAGTTGTCCAATTAGCCGTAGCTACAAGTTCACTGAATTTTGAATATATTTCGTTATAGATATTAACAACTCCATCTTGTAAGTAAATTAATTGATTGATGAATGCATCAATAATGCCATGGGCAGAAGCAGGTATTTCTTCAGTAAATATGGATACATTGTCTTCATACACAATTTGAAAAAATACCAATAAGCTCTTGAGAGTGCTTAGTATTAAAGACAAGATCCATGCTATAGCTGAAACTATTAATTTCCCGGTAAATGATGCTAATAGTAGGACAGTTTGAAGACTACTAGCAAATATGTGAATAATTTTGGCCACAAGTGAAATCATATTTGTATTCTCATTATTAGAATAATTTTATGAAAATTATTTGTGTTTACTGTCCTCCAAAGTTTCCGATAATTCCACTATTCATACAATACAAATCTTCTTTCAACAAATGACAACATTGACTTGACTTGACAATGACAACAAGTGTCACAACAGTCAGTCAGCACCAGTGTTGCCAGCCAGGTCTTCTAAAAGTTATTAATAGTTAAAAATAGTCATTTAACATTTATTACAAAATAACATTACAATAGAAGTATAGGTTGCTTAACATTCATACACGAAATTTATTTTAAGAAGTGTATTAGGTTGCATAGATGCTTTATAGCAAAATGCAATCAAACTTTTACATAATAACGTAATTATTATAATTATTTTATTTTCAAATAATACTAAGTCATTCTTCCTACAGTTTTATTACTGAACTCCCAACAAGACTTACCCGATTTCTGGTTTAATTCGAAAAAAGTATCTATCGATATCGACAATGTAATTCAAAATTAAATGTAACTGCACTGGTGCGACCTTGCTCGAGTAGCACTAGATATCAACCTACGACACGAATATCAACCTTATTATTATCACAATTAAGTCTAAAATTGCGACCACTGAGAATACTGCCATCTATGGTCGAATAGCGGAATTTACTGGGCAATCGAATCTAGTTTGACTTTAGATTACAAAACGTTGTAAATACTTTCTGAGCTAAAGCAAAATAAATCCTATTTATAGAGCATGCAGGTTTATTTCCAGACGTAGGATCTGTGGCTTATGCTAGTTTTGACTAAAAGTAAAACGACAAATCAAACGAATTCTTTATTTGTAGCGCATTTTATTATTATCAGTTTATTTGTGTGAGTTTGGCGACAACGGTTCCTATAGTAATTTTGTTGCATTGCACTTACACCTATTTTTTCTTTTCCGGGATATAACACTATTCCCACCGGTTTACTTCGGGGATTCGCATCGGCAACTCCATCGCTATTAAAAAATTATACGTAGATATAGTTACACTATGGGTATTTAATTCACCATAACATTCAAACAACAAAAACAGTAATTTTAGCTTTTTATCACAACAAAAAAAAATGTTCTAAATTAACCCGGTCTCAAAACATCATAATCGGGACCTAAAAATTCATACAACAGCGATCGCGTAATGATGTCACTTTAGGTCACGTGGCACCGTTTGATATGGACGAGAGCAAGCGTCTGTACAACGGGTTATGACAGAGACAGACATAGAAAACTGAGTCAGCGAGATAATAAATCATATCGTTAAATTAATTATGGAATGACAGTAAGTATTCTTTATTGATAAGTCGGTAAGTTAAAGCCGACTGCGCTTCGGCTTCTATCTCTCTCTCTTAAAAAAATTGACACCTCGCCACTGCTGGGTAACACGATACCCCTAAGACTAGTTGTCAGACTTTCAGGCTTCTGACGACCCGTAACCATTGTCAAAAAACGAATGGCAGTCGGGACCAACAGCTTATGGTGCTTTCCGGGACACGGAGGGGTCTCGGCATTTAAAGTTCCCATCCATGGACCGATCGTGGCAAGCGCAGCCAAAGCCAATGGTCCCAACTAGAGATAGGGTTACCGGGATACTGGGTAGTTACCCGGGTAAATTCCCAAATGATTGGTATTTATTTTTATATGAACGTTCTAGTTATTTTATTATACTTGCAATAACTTTGTAGGTTTGATGAGAGAAGCAAAGCGGGTAACTTTCGATATTTCGGCCATTGTAAGGTTTGACCACGATGACGTTTGTTAACAGGGTATTAACATGAACGGCGAGTACATCTCACACCTTCGTTTTGTTAAGAAGAGGTTCTAATACCTTTTTGAATATCGTATTGAACTGACATTCAATTCAATCTTTTACTGTCAAATATATTTCAATGCAAAACACACGGTTGTATATAATTTAACATGGTAGCAGAGCGTAAAAACGATATTTTAACGTGCTGAAACTGGATTTTGTGACCTATTTAATAAGTGCGCATCTATCAAGAAGTTACAGAAAGATGAATTCTGTGAGATTTGAGATTGGGCGCTTAGAAGGAAGTACAAACTGGCAGACGTGGAAATACAAGATTTCCCTGCTCTTGCGGAGCACCCCAGGTACGCTAGACATTATCCAGGGTAAAGTAACTAAGCCAGAGCCACCAGCGGCACCGGCGTTACCAGCAAAGTTGTTGGAATATAAGACGGTATTGGATAACTACCAAAGCCTTGACAGTCATGCCTTGCTTATTCTTACCACAAACATGACAGAAGAAACCCTGCACAAGGTCATGCGGTGCAATACGTCAAGTGAAATGTGGACAGAGTTGCATCGTCTTTATGATGGAGCCAAGGAGGATCGAAGTTATGAACTTTGCATGAGATTCTTCCGCTTTCAGAAGACTGAAGATCACGATATGGCTACTCACATTTCAACGCTCAAAAACATCTGGTACGAATTGAATAAAGAAATTGGAGGTAATAATCTTCCCGAAATGCTTTTAATTTGCAAAATCTTGGACACACTTCCTGATCAATATTTTTATTTCAAATCGAGCTGGCTGTTAATGAATAAGAGCGATAGGAACATCGAAAACTTGACGACACAGTTGCGTGCTCATGAAAGGGCTTTAACAAGTGGAAACCGAGAGACCATTATTGAAGAAGCTCTAGTACTGAGATCGAAAGACAAAAGCAAGCAGAAAGACAAGAAAAGGAAATGCAACTATTGCGGACAGCTAGGGCACAGAGTCAAAACTTGTCCGAAATGGTTAGCCGATGGGAGACCACCCAAACCCACGCCAAATAACCAAAGTACATCAAACGTCAATATGAACCTAATGGCAATTGTAAATAATGTGGAAAACATCGATCAAGACAGCTGGTATGTCGACAATGGGTCTACTAGTCACGTTTCAAATCGAGGAGACTTATTCAAAACCTTTGAGTACTTCTCTACGTCGCACACAGTTACAACTGCAAATGGTACAGCTATTCAGGCCGTTGGAAAGGGAGCACTGGATATCGAAGCTGACGTACGTGGTACTAAAGAGATTATTACTCTTAACGACGTGTGGTATGTACCATCTATTAAGAAGAACCTGTTTTCGGTACTGTCAGCTCAGGACAAATTAACAAATACTATATTTGAATCCCGAACCCAAGAATGTATAATGAAGTATGAAGGCGGACGACATCTACTGATTGGAGTGCGAGCTAAAAATGGAGGACTTTACCAGCTAAAAGTCAAAAACATTAAGGGCTCTCATGAAATTAATCACGTAGGGATATCTGACCAGATGCAATTATATCATGAGAGGCTGGGACATCAAAATAAGTTTCATGTTAAGAAGGTTGTCGAGACAGAGCTTGGCATAACGCTGAAAGTAGACAGTGAACTCTGCGAAGGATGTGTATTTGGCAAAACCCATCGACGCAAATTTGGCACTAGAGAACGTGCGTCACAGCCTGGAGAGCTGTTACATACTGACGTATGTGGCCCGTTCAAGAATTCATTTTCCAAATTTAAATATTATGTTCTTTTTAAAGACGACTTTACAAAATATCGGCAAATCTACTGTCTGAAAGAAAAGGGAGAAGTTCATGAAAAACTTGAGCAAATGTTGGCAGAGACTAAAGCTACTGGACATATTGTAAAATAAATTCTTAGCGACAACGGCGGTGAATTCGACAATGCGAGAGTACGGGAAATTTTACACAAGAACGGAGTACGTCAAAGATTGACGATGCCTTATACGCCAGAACAGAATGGATGTTGTGAGCGTGACCATAGAACGATTGTAGAGTCAGCAAGAGCCATGATGCATGCGCATGAAGAAATGCCTCAGGGCCTATGGGCTGAACTTGTCAATACTGCCACTTACATCCTGAATCGCACTGGACCGACACAAGAAGGAAAGTCACCTTATGAACTCTGGTTCGGCAAGAAACCCAATATCAAACATTTGAGAATTATCGGAAGCACCTGCTACGCCCACATCCCAAAATGCAATAGAAAAAAAATGGACAAGAAAGCCGTGAAAGGAGTCTTAATTGGATATGACAACGATGATGGATACAGAATTTGGTGCAAAGAAAACAGTACACTCATAAGATCTCGAGATGTAACGTTTCAGGAGAGAACTTTTTCACCACGTAATGAAATCATTTTACAACCTCCTTACCTGGATCCAGTCGCATCGACAGTCGCAAAACATGCCTCTGTTACTGATGATGAAGAAGATGCTGATCACAGTTTGAGTGCTGAAAACGATTTCGACAGATCTATTGAATCGGAAAGAGAGATGGAGATGGAACCTGAAAGTGATGAGTATTTATCTGCACAAGAGATAGAAACTGAAAGGCTCAAGACACTCAGAAGCAGATCTGACCTCAAACCTCCCTCTAGATATGATGGTTTTGTTATGACCGTGAGTAGAGATGATGAAGTTAACCCGGAGCCCAGAACATACAAAGAAGCTATGAACAGTACTGACAAAGATAAATGGATAAAAGCAATGAATGAAGAGTTAAATTCGCTGAAGGATAATGACACGTGGGAAATGGTTGATCTACCACCTAAACGCAAAGCCATTCCTTGCAAGTGGATTTATAAAATAAAAACTTACCCAGATGGCAGTATCGAAAGACACAAGGCTAGACTCGTTATAAAAGGTTTTTCGCAAAAAAAAGGCCTTGATTATTACGATACCTTTAGCCCGGTAGCTAAGACAAGCACTATCAGAGCTCTCTTAAGTACCGCAGCAAATGAAAAAATGACACTTGGACAATTTGACGTGTCTACGGCATTTTTATATGGAACGCTCAATGAAGAGATCTTTATGAAACCTCCTGAAGGATGCCAGAGTGAATCGAAGGTGTGTAAACTCAAGAAAAGTCTTTACGGATTGAAACAAGCACCGAGATGCTGGAACACCTGTATAACGGATTATATCATCCAAATTGGTTTTGAGCAAAGTTCAGCGGATCCATGCCTGTTCATCAGGAAAAAAGGGGATAAGAAAGCTATAATAGCTTTATATGTGGATGACGGATTGGTGGCTGCGAGTGATGAAAATGAAGTGGAAAATGTTTACACCGAGCTAAGGAAAAGATTTAAAGTCACGACCAAGCTCGCATCCTATTTTCTCGGAATAGAGATACATACTTCCGATACTGGATCTATCACAATAGACCAAAAGGCGTACGCAAGGAAAGTACTGCAACGTTTTGGTATGGTAAACTGTAAACCAGCACCAACGCCAATTGTAAAGTATCCCCAAACAGAAAAGACGACAGACTGTAAGGAACGATTTCCATATCGCGAGGCAGTTGGTGCTTTGTCCTATTTAATGGTTGGCACAAGACCAGACATAGCTTTCGCTGTAGGAGTGGTGTCTAGAACACTACAAAACCCGAGTAATGAAGATGTAGTAAGAGTGAAAAGAATATTTCGTTACATTCAAGGCACTCTGGACTACGGCATCACGTACACGTATAAAGGTAAGCATAACGATATCGTGATGTACACAGATGCAGATCACGGAGGTGACCCCACCACAGGAAGATCGACATCTGGCATGCTTTGCCTGTACTCAGGTGGCGCTATCTCTTGGCGGAGCAATCGCCAGAGAACTGTAGCACTCTCGTCAACCGAAGCTGAGATTGTAGCGGCGAGCGAAGCTGCTCGAGAAGTTTTGTGGCTAAAGAAAATTGTTAATGACATAGCTATGGACGTGGCAATAGTGAAGGTGCTAATAGACAATGAGTCTGCATTGAAACTCAGCAAGAATCCGATTGAGAACCACCATCAGACTAAGCATATGCACGTCAAAAGAAGACACTTCTTCTTGAGAGAATGCATTTTAAATAATAATTTGGTGGCTAAAAAGGTTACTTCGGCGCAAAACTTGGCTGACATGTTAACGAAGCCGCTATACAAGCCAAGGCTGCTCTATCTGACTGAGCTGATGAGCCTCAAGTGAAGAAGGAAGGGAATGTTAAGAAGAGGTTCTAATACCTTTTTGAATATCGTATTGAACTGACATTCAATTCAATCTTTTACTGTCAAATATATTTCAATGCAAAACACACGGTTGTATATAATTTAACACGTTTTACCGATGACATCGTTATAAAGGCAGAGACGCTGTAACAGTTAGACCGGATGCTGCACTCACGTCTAAATGGAGCTTCTAGGCAGGTTGGCTTCTGCAAGAATTTGGAGAAAACAAAACTCATATACAATTCACACGTCTTGCTGAGTCCAATCCACATCGTAGGATTGCTTCTCAAAGTGAACGAGTAAAGACTTACTCGATCACTTCGAGAAGCAACCCTACGATGTGGATTGGATTTTTCCGTGGTAGATACCACGGAAAAATTCATCCAGCTCGATAGACTCAATTTTGAGATAGAAGCCGACAGGAGGATCTAGTTGGGCAGCGTTTGGAAAATATCGTTTAGTCTTGTCGCCTCGGGGGACGTGTTGTTGCGCAGACTGGGAGAGACCTACGTCCACCAGTGAACTTCCCTACGAGTTAACTAGGAAGACTTTTCAGATATGGTCATAAAACTTATTCAGTACCTAAACCTTGTAATAATATAGTATGTATTATCAACTAATGTTTTATTATAATTACAACCATCCGACCGATGGGATTTCCCATCGGCAAAATGTCGAATTCAATACAAACTTTCATACCCTATTTAACTCTCTAAGAGGGTTAATTTTCAAAAATCCTTTTTTAGTGCTCACTTTTGTTAAAGTAAGTAGTAATTAAGTACTCTAGCTTAAGGAATCATTCATGCGGGCAGATCAAGAAATTTAGGCTGAGAGTTTTTTTTTTGTTATTATTTAGACCAGTCTATCTGTCTGATGGGATCTGTCATCAGCTAAAATGACGAACTTTCATACAAACTTTCATTCCTTATTGAAACCCTTCTAGGCATGAATTTTCACAAATCCTTCCCTAGACCTCATTCTCATTATTAAATTAATTCTTCTGCAAATTTCATGATTTTGTGAATTGTCTGTCAGTGAATTTAAGATTTATTCAGTAGATTACATGAACCTTAACGTTTTTTTTATTACGTTTTAATATAAAATCAATTTAATATGGACTTCAAGAAATAGACGCACGGTCACACGCACACACGTGCACACATCTTAAGTTAACATTACTGCAATTAAATATCCGTATCTATTCTATCATATGTTATTTTTCCTTTTCCAATTATTAGTTTTATAAAACCGTTTATTAAATCGAATACCCATAGTTTGGGATTTACCTGATGACTATTTCTAGTCCCGACTTTCATGCGTTGCTCTTTGACAGTCGTTACGGGTAGTCAGAACCTTAAAAGTCTCGACACTTGTCTTGCAAATGGGTATCGTATTACCCAGTTACCGAGTTCTGGAAGTCAGATAGGCAGTCACTCCATTCCATGTAAAATACTAGTATTTAGCTGCATTCGGTAAGACTGGAAGCGGACTCCAATATTTTTTGCTTCCCTTTTCCTTAGCACGTCTTTTTAATAGTGCTTTACTCAAGTCTCATACTTTATCTAGTTTTCGTTTTGTTACTGTTAAAAACAATGTCAGTTTGTGGACGTTCTACAGTGCTGTCATGTTATTCGATCTCCTTAGATCCTTGTATCAGTTTGTAGTTGACACAAATAATGTACTCTGTGAGTTGACATCATGACCTTGTTCATACAATAGGTGCGGTGCGTGAGAATTTCGTCTCGCATCCTGCGCAGGTTTTTCTGTTTGCAGGTTTTTCAGTTTTTCAGCTTTACCAATTTATCGGACCTGATTGTATTATATAAATCAATAATAATTGAATCTCATAAAAACCCTGTGGTTGATTCGGAATGCAAATATGCAAACACATCGTTCAGATTCCGATCAATAATTTTATTATTTCGGGTAAATTTGTTAATGGAATTAGTAAGTACTCCTACTCTACTATTGTTGTCTGTGAATATAACGCTGACAGAAATTAAACAAATCCACAGAGTACATTTTACTGGAGAAATCCTTTGATTGCCAATCAAATATTGCCGATTTGCCATTGGCCAGCCAATATTATTGAGTTAATAATTGTGTATTCTGAAATGATGCTGATACCATTTCATTTATCATTTTGAGAATTGGGTGATACTTTGAGTTGCACTGAATCACACAAATACAGACGAACAAATAATACACGAATATGGTAAGTATTTTAGGTTATGATTAGAAATAATAATTAATTTACTGTCAAAGATTATTGGGTTACTAATTGGCGCTAATTGTATTTTGTAACTATGCATTGTAAAGAACTATTTGGTCATTGATGGTTCCTAATTTGGCCTTTTTTTTGTTTATTCCTTAGTCTTGGAAAGAGCCCTTTGCCCAACTGTGGGCCATACAGGCTAACAGTAAAGTAGGCTCCACTGTACTTTTCCTCCCGCTTGTTTGGAGCTTCACGATTTTATAGCGTATACATGTCTGTATGTAAAACACTTTCGCAAAATTTCACACTTCGAAAACGTCGAGTTTTTGAGATTGTTTTTTTTTAGTTCCCTATAACTACACACTGAACTAACATATTATCCAAAAGTTACACACCTAGACGTGGTGTAAGACAACAATGCCACTAGGAGAACTGGAATGCAAGAGCTAACGAAGTGAGCTCTGGACTTGGGGCACCCCGACTCGGACAGGTTAAGTTAGAAGAGGATGGCGGGGTCTAGTAAACGAGCGAAGCGAGCGAACAAAGACCCCGCTATCCTCTTCGTGGTTATTTTTTTTTAAACCACGCAGAAGAAGGAGCCCCGCGGAGCGGGGCTCCGGCGACTTTACCTAACTCCATATAATTTTTTTAGTAAAAAAAATCACTTGCCCTTCGAGTTTTGGGTTGTTGACCTTGACCTGGAATATGTCATAGACCTTATTATTGCTTGGTAACACATTTAGACTCACCACGTGATCTTCCTCAATATTCCACCAATTCAGACATTTTTTTTTAAACTTTGAATTTTTTTTTCTTGGTTCCTAGGTTTTGCACAATTTGTGGATTTCAAATTTACCCTTAAAAGGGCTACTCTCCCCAAAAAAAATAGGTACTATAAAAAAGCGCTGGGAGGATAAGTACAGTGGTTCCGTAAAGTAACAGTAGTTCTACAATAAAAGAATCCTTGTTATGTATTTGTATGTGAGTTTTAAATGGTTAATATTAAGCGTATTGTTATAATACAGGAGCCACCAAATTCAGGAACCAGTTCACCTGGTCTGATAGGTTCGGGGCCTCTCATTCCTCCGGCGATGCTTGGTGGCCTGCCTCCGCCAATGCCTCCTTCAGTTGGCATGCCTCCAGTGCCTGGAATGCCACCGAACATGGCTGGCATGCCACCACCTATGGGTTTCCCGCCTATGATACCACCATTTTCCATGCCACCACCAGGCTTTCCTGCATTTAAACCTGTAAGTCCTCTTAGTAATATCTTAACTGCTATATTGGACTATCTGTCCGTCACATTTTGTCATCACATACTGTAATTCAACCTCTCCACAGGGCCTGTAGGATCTGAGCACTCTTTCGCCAAAATGGAGAATCCTGTGCAGCCGAATAGAGCACAAAATCATACATTATTTTTGTTTAGTATTTACTGATACTTAAAATTTTTGCAATTGACGAAAATAATTTAAACATCTTGACTTAAATTTTTCACTTTTGTGAATTGAAATAATTTTTTTTAAGTTTATGTATTTGAGTAATGGCTTTGTCTAAATTTTTGACCTGCCGGTTTAATTTATTTTTCCAAAAATATTGAACAAATCATCAATCATCAAAAAATCGTTGCTATTTTTCAAAATTATTTAGTTAATGAAACATTACTTTTAGCTTATTGATATTTTTTTCTGATTTTGTCTGATAGCCTATTGCCATTTATGTATGTCTGTTTTGCTATGTACTTACTAATGATGTGTAAGAGCATTCATCAATTGCAGGATATGAGTGCTCCAGCTCCAGAAGTGGCCCCGATGGCCAACCAAAGCAGTCCTTGGTCAGAACATAAAGCTCCAGATGGAAGAACATATTACTACAATTCTGTTAGTAAACAAAGTCTTTGGGAGAAACCTGATGATTTGAAAACTCCTGCAGAAGTAAGCTTTATTCTAGATTAAAAAACCGACAAATTGTTGCTGACTATTTTATATTATAAATGCAGTTATACACTGTTATGCATATTCATTTACAAGGAGTTGACTCAAAAAGCCAGCTTCCCAGAATTTCACATTCACAAAAGGTCCGATTTGCAAAACATCCGTGATAATGCTTTAAAATGTGAAATAATGTAACCAGTAACATTTATGTAGGTGTTTAATTTTTTTAGTTTGTAATTTAATACATGAAAAAGTATAAATAAATAATTCTTAGAAATACTTTTTCATTACTTGCATTAATGGAAAATTGTACCTTTTGTGAAATGGACAATCTGCGAATGTGATATGTCAAGCTCGTTTAAATAAAAAAAAATATGTATTCTTTTCTATCAACAGAAATTACTGTCTGCCTGTGTTTGGAAAGAATACACAACAGACGCTGGGCGCGTATACTATCACAACATTGAAACTAAAGAATCTAGCTGGATTATACCAAAGGAGCTTCAGGAGATCAAAGACAAAATAGCTGCTGAAGAAGCTGCGCAGTAAATCTTATTATAGTTAGGCCATTTTGAACGGAGTCATCGGGCCATAAATCCTTTTTGTCATCTTCTTTGTTTGCATGCATATAGCCCCATTACCACAGTGCAAGTTAATTGCCTGGGGCATACCATAAATTTGATGCAATAATTACGTGACACCTCAAAAGAACACGTACATTTATCGCATGATATGGGGAGGTTAGTTGCCATTCAAAAACGATAAAGGTGTAAACAGCATGCACAATAAAATCGCCATTTATGGAAATCGCACGCATGCACTTGCATGCCATTCTTCAGTCGCTATAATTGAAGATGCTTTATGGCATGCGATTATTGCTCTTGTATGTTCCAGAACCTTGCACCGGGTAAATGGGGCTTTACGCTTACGTAAAGTTTGTTTTGTTACTGACGTGTTTGACTCGACGACTCGGTTCAGAATAACCAACTATAGTTTTGCGTTTTCCTAGATACATTATAGTATTGCTTAAATTAATTAAATAACTATGCATATTCCTTTGCCATCGCACTCGAACGACAGAAGCAGATGTGTATTATTATGAAACTAGCAATAAGCTCGGGCTTTGCACGGGTGCGATCTACTACTTCTTAGCGTGTAGATGGCAATCTAAATGAAGTCGGCCCAGAATTCGGTTACATTTTTGGCGCCATCACTATCAATCTACTGATACGCTTATAACCAAAACATCAAGATGTTATACCTTACTTAATGATTCATGATAATGTATTGAACACACAAGAGCTTAAGTGGGATTTGGTCAGACAAGTCTGCCGCATCATCATCATCATTTCAGCCGAAAGACGTCCACAGCTGGACATGGCCTCCCCCAGGCTCCGTCACTTCGACCGGTCTTGTGCTTTCCACAACCAGCGGATTCCCACGGCTTTGACAAGGCCATGGGAAATGATGCATCTGCCGCATGCCAGATGAGAAATGGGCAAAAAGAACTAACCAGTGGCTCCCATTAAGCGCTAGCCGACGCTGCAGGCGAAGGCGACAATGGCGGGACCAGCTTGACTCGTACCAAAAGGACCTGCCCACATTTGCAGAAAACAGAATTGTGTGAAAAAGAGAGGGGGAGGCCTTTGCCATGCAGTGTGACAATAATAGGCTAGTTAGATTAGATTAGATACATATATCTACTGTAATTAATTCTCTTAAATGATAAGTGTAAACCGCATCAATATTAATTGTTAGTTTAGTAGAGCTGACAAAAAAGAAAACCAGCTGTTTAGTATTATTAACAGGTTATAATGCAGTATTATTCAATTCCATCAACAGTGTTGTTACTTTTTAATCCATACATAATACTTACAGAGCTGCACTAAGTGCAGAAATGCCTCCTGGAGAAATGCCGTTGCCAATGTCTCCATTAAATCAAACTGGAAGCTCCGCCTTAGATGAGGCAATGGCAAAAACTCTTGCATCCATTGATCCATCTCTTGCAAACTCCATACCAATACCAGAAGAAAGTAAGTGAAATTATGGTATTATTAAACAAGGCCTAACAGAATAAACGGAAGTCCTGAAAATTGTTCATAATTGAACACAGTGAATCGTACTAAAATCTATTCAGCAGTCAATTATGAACAAACTATTTTACTTTTAATATGTATATATTTTTTTTAAATTATGTATTCAGCCAAAAGTACCTTTACCTACCGCCGAATGAGCCAAAGAAAATTAAATCTTATATCGAGGGTATAAGACTCAATTTAGCGCATAAAGCAATGCTAGGTCCATAACGATTTTCTTAATAATAATAGTTACCTTTGAAGGAAACTAAGTTCTGGTCATTGTATTATGCTTTTAACTCAATACTCTAATTGGGCTGTATGAGGTCTTGCGTTAATTATGTATCATGATGTATAATTCTGGGTATCACTCATAATTATAAACAGTGAGATGCACTTTTTATACGCTATTCGCTCGGGTTTCAGTTCATGCTATAATGCAAAAATGTTGGTCATCACCTCGGTTGCTCTAGTGTTTTTTTTATATGCTGCCCGGGCCATTACCTGCATCGGCTCTCACTTGGGCCGCTCATTTACATTTCTATATAATTTTCATCCAAAAGGCTATACATTTAAAAAAAATCGATAGATTCGATTACACAAAGCAAAAATTAATTGACATTTTTCGCGGCGCGTTACCACGATAGGCTATTTGACTAGTTTCTAAAAACTCTCTCTCATTATTTAGTGGTGTTTATGGAACGTATATATCGCGGCACGTAAGTTGAACCAAAATCAGAACAAACAATCGAAGGTAGGAGCGCGTGCACTCGTTGCCTCGCACGGCAAAAGAATGAGGTCACCCTAGCATAGGCGGCTCCTAAGCGCATGCTTGGAGGAGGGCCAGTTCCCACATCACTGGAAGACGGGGAAACTGGTCCTCATCAAAAAGCCGGGGCGCCCCGTGGACTCTCCGTCCACTTACCGGCCCGTCGTGCTGCTCGACGACGTGGGCAAGCTCTTTGAAAGAGTCATTGCAGACCGCCTCGTCGGGCGGCTGGTGCGGGTGGGGCCGGATTTGGCGGAGAGCCAGTTCGGTTTCCGCAGGGGGCGCTCCACGGTGGACGCCTTCATGCGCGTGCGAGCCCTCACGACGGGGTATGCTGTGGCCCGGGGTGGGGTCGTCTTGGCGGTGTCTCTGGACATCGCCAATGCCTTCAACACCCTGCCCTGGAGTTGCATAAGGGAGGCACTCCGGTATCACCGGATGCCGACCTACCTCTGTCGTGTGGTCGAGGCCTATTTGACGGACAGGGCTGTCATCTGCCCCGGTCACCTAGGAGAATGGAACCGGCGAGAGATGTCGTGCGGTGTCCCACAGGGATCGGTCCTGGGGCCGCATCTGTGGGACATCGGGTACGACTGGGTGCTGCGCGCCGACCTCCCTAGCGGCGTCAGCGTAGTTTGCTACGCTGACGACACGCTGGTCTTGGCGCAGGGGAGGTCGTACAAGGCGGCGGCCGACTTAGCGGCACACGGGGTTGCGACAATCGTGCATAGGATCCGGCAACTGGGACTCGAGGTGGCCTTGCACAAGTCCGAGGCCATGTGGTTTCATGGTCCTCGGAATGCGCCACTGACGGGTTCCCAGATAACGGTGGGAGGGGTTCACATCGGCGTCCAGTCGACGATGAAGTACCTAGGACTCGTCCTCGACAGCCGGTGAAACTTCGCGGAACATTTCCGTTTGGCTCCCAGACTGGAGCGGGCCGGGGCTGCCTTGAAGCAGCTCCTGCCCAATCTAGGGCGGCCAAACGCGTCCTGCCGGAGGCTCTACGCGGGGTTCGTGCGGGCATGGCCCTATACGGGGCGCCGGTGTGAGCGCCTACATTGAGGCGCCAACCAGCACGCCGGTTGAAGGCGGCCCATAGGGTCATGGCCATCCGGATGATCCGGGGATACCGCACGATCTCCGGTGAGGCGGCGGGCCTCCGTGCCGGATTGCCGCCATGGGATCTGGAGGCAAAGGTCCTCGCGCACACTTGGGAGTGGCGCGAGGAGGCCAAACGTCGGCGTAACTTCGCTGCCGCGTGAAATCGCGGCACGGCGGACAGAGCTCCGGCAGGATCTCATGGCGACGTGGAAAGTGCGATTGTCGCAACCAAGTGCTGGGCACGCCACGATTGCGGCGGTAAGTCCCTTCTTTGAGGAGTGGTTTGAGAGGCGGCATGGCGTCCTCACCTTCCGCCTGACACAGGTCCTCACCGGACACGGTTTTTTCGGGAGGTACCTGTTTCGGATAGGACGGGAGGAAACGCCCGGGTGTTTCCATTGCGAAGATCGCCCAGAGGACACGGTGGAGCATACGGTGGAGGTCCGACCCTGGTCCAGGCCATGGTACGGAGTGTGAGTGCATGGCTAGCAGTCGCTTCCTTCAGTGAAGCAGTTATGCTCGCAAAGAGGGAGGCGGCGCACGTGAGGGAGATGCAGTACATGCGCCCTCAGAGCCGTGGCCTTCGCAGGAGACGCCCTGGGCGTCGGGAATCCCAGGCTGATTCCCGGCCACCGTAGGCACGGGCTTGCGGACGGCGAGTAATGGGTAGCTCGCTGTCCGGTAAGGACCAAGCCCGGGTCGACGGCGCGTTGTGTTCCACGCGCGCCTCAAAGAGATGTCAGCAGCAACAGATGGGGCCCGCAAGGGCCGATGCCTGCCAGGGGTGCGAGTTGTTCGAAAGAGATACTGCGGCCCCTGGCTTACAGGCAACTGAGGGAACACGGGTGGGTTTTAGTCAGTAAAAGTCTGACACGCCCTCCCGCTCCACCCAGAGCGGGAGAAGTTATTTGATGATTTCCCACCCAGGAAAAAAAAAACCCTAGCATAGGCATTGATGTAATGTGTACTGAAGTTTGGAAATAAATTACAGATCGCGGCGGGGAGAGTTCTAACAAAATCCGACATTTTGGTTCAACTTACGTGCCGCGATCTGTACATATAATATTTATTTTAAGTATTTCGAAAAAAAAAGAATGTACAGAAAACAGAGCTGTTTAGCTACCTTTGAATTATAAGGTATGAACGACTTGCTGAACATTTTAGAGCAGTGGTGGCCCAGTGGTATCGGACCCAACTTACTAGTGGGTCGTGGGTTCAAATCCAGGCAGGCGCTTTTCTTTGAGAAAATAATTTCATCACCGCTGGTCTCAAAACTGTGCAGGAAAATAGCGTGAGGAAACCGTCTTAGAACCAAAAACTCGAAGACATGTGAAATTTACCAACCCGCACTGGGCCCACGTGGTTCATAACAGCCAAAGATATTCTGTGATTACAGCCCACTTCCTCTCAAAGAGAGGCCTGCGTCCCAGCAGTGGGAACATTATAGGCTGATTAATTATGCATGATCGTTGTAAGTACATGCTGATCAACCGCTGTCGTTGGTCGTGCCAGTCAATACGGTACGGGACACGAACTACGCAAGGAAAGTACGACTTGCGATTTGGACTTGGCCTTTTTACATTGTAAGGCCCGCTTGCACCACAAATCATTAAATACTTTTAACGGCTAACCAGTTTAAAAAATCGTTCTATTTCCGTCAATTGTTCGAAGATGACAGAGACAGAAAGATATTTTAAATACGATTAGCGCTAAAATTGTATTTAGTGATTTGTGGTGCAAGTGTCCTAAATATTGAAAATAATTATGTTTTATTGTTTAGGCAAGCCCGAAGAAATGATAGCACTACCGCAAGGCAATAATAACGAGAACTCTGAACATCAGCCTGAACTACAATATAAGGACAAGAAGGAAGCCATTGAGGCATTCAAAGAACTTTTAAAAGATAGGGTAAGAAATTAATTGATTATACTACAAATTGTATATATCTATACAAATGAGTAAAGCTGACTGATAACGAAACATCTTTTTTTATGTCTTTCTGTTCGCCTGTCTGTTTGTTCCGGCTAATCTCCGAAACGGTTGAACCCATTTTGACGGGACTTTCACTGAATAGTAGCTGATGTTATAAGGAGTAATTTAGGCTTCGGCTACTTTTATTTTAGAAAAGAAAGAGAATCAAAAGGTATTAGTGACACGTGAACGAAGTCGCGTGCACCATCTAGTAGTGAGATAGCCGGACTTTTGGTAACTATCACCAGGACGGCTTGGACCCACCAAGCCCTCCTGGCGATAGGGCCTCTACACCCACCGAATACTGAATCAGCTTTCTTGGCGAAGTTACCAAAAGTACGTTTATCTGTTGTAATATGGTATTACCTATACTATAAATACAAAATACTACTTACGTATATTATACTAGGTATAGTAGATTTTGCCCGCCGGTATCATTATAACGTGCACATATTTCCGTATATTTTATGGACGTGGACATCCACGTCCACGATAATATCGTCACGATAGAAATGATTAAAGCTCACAAGATATATTTAAATGTGTAAGCCTACATAACATCATGTCAGCCGAAAGACGTCCACTGCAGGACATAAGCCTCCCCCAAAACGGGGGGGATTTGCCATAATCGCCAAGCTTGGCAGGCGGGTTGGCGATCGCAGTATGGTGGTAAAATGCATAGAGAACGCTGCTGCCCATTCTCTAGTAAGTCCCTCAGTCGCCTTCTACGACACTCACGGGAAGAAATGGGATGGTGCATAACATACGATACAATTAATCGCAGTGACAGATCCAAAAAGTGTTGTGATTATGATTCCCAAACACACATAAATGTCATCATCATCATCATTTCAGCCGAAAGACGTCCACTGCTGGACATAGGCCTCCCCCAAACTCCTCCACTTCGACCGGTTCTGTGCTTCCCGCATCCAGCGGATTCCTACGGCCTTCACAAAGTCATCAGTCCATCTTGTTTGGCCTTCCAACGCTACGTCTTCCGGTACGCGGTCGCCACTCCAGAACCTTTCGGCCCCATTGGCCATCTGTTCTGCGAGCAATGTGCCCTGCCCACTGCCACTTAAGTTTGGCAATTTTTCGGGCTATATCGGTCGCCTTGGTTCCTCTGCGGATCTCTTCATTCCTGATTCGGTCACGTACGGAAACTCCGACCATAGTCCTTTCCATTGCCCTTTGGGTGACTTTTAGCCTTCTGATAAGGCACATAAATGTGTCTAAATGAAAAAAAAATGTACCTTTCAGAATGTGCCATCAAATGCAACTTGGGAACAGTGTGTAAAAATAATATCTAAAGATCCTCGTTATTTAACATTTAAAAAGCTAAATGAGAAGAAACAGGCATTCAACGCATATAAAACGCAAAAATTGAAGGACGAAAGAGAGGAGCAGAGGTGAGAGATATAACATTTATATTTTGTATTTCTTTATTTAAACACACATTAAATAAATTAAACAACAAATTTTACTTAATTATTTCAATTAGTTAATCTTATATTCCAGATTGAAAGTAAAAAAGAATAGAGAAAACTTAGAAGAGTTTTTGCTAAGCTGTGACCGTGTAACATCACTAACGAAATATTATAAATGCGAAGAGATGTTCAACAACCTTGAGGTAAGGGCGTTTTACGTGGCTACGTGGCCTCATATTATTATTATTTTAATGATATCTTAATATATAAAAATCCAGTGTCATGATGTATGTTCCCTGTGAACTCTTCACCAGGTCAACCGATTTTGATGAAAATTGGCATTTAGATGTAATTTGTTCCAACTTGAGAGATAGGATAGTTTCTTTTTTTTAATGGCGGGGATCTCTGTTCGTAGCCCTACGTAGCAAATTGGCTACGCGTGCTACGAGAGGGTTTACGAAAGTGCTACGCGTAAACATAATCCTATCCGTTCAGTAGTTTTTGTTTGAAAGAGTAATAAACATTCATCCTCACAAACTTTCACATCCTACTAATACTATAAATGTGACAGTTTGTATGTTTGGATTTTTTTTTAATCACACAAAAACGGCCTAACAGATTTGGATAAAATTTGGCACACAAGTAGATAATAAAACAAATTATAACCTAGATTAACACATAGTATACTTTTTATCCCTGTAGTACGTTCCCGTGGGATAATTTTCGACATCCAAGCGGGCGAAGCCGCTGGCAAAAGCTAGTTAACTATATAATCTACAATAAACTGGATATGTTTGGCAACTTGCAAAACAGAAGGTTCCCATTTTAGCTGTAGAAATAAACAGAATCGAAATAGCGGTTGGTTTCGGCCGCCGCTGAAAACCAGCGCTGGGGCGTTGTTTCATATAGGGTCATAGCATTATGCTGTGCGAGAGCCGTTTTGCGTGGATATCACGCATATTTTCCCCCAACTTATTTTTATTGTTGTTTCTCTGCGTCATGTTTACCGCAAATAAACGTATTTCCTTTCTTTTCTCTTTCTCTGTATCTTTTTAACTAAAACCGTGTTGCTAATGTAAGCATTCCTCTTAGATATGGCGATGTGTTCCTGAATCCGACCGGAGAGACATATTTGAAGATTGCATATTTACGATCACCAAGCGCGAGAAGGAAGAAGCTAAAGCTTTGAAGAAACGTAACATGAAAATGCTGGCACAGGTAACATTTCAGTACTTGGTTTATTTTACAGAACACGGAATCACCCCGCGGGGGTAACGTCTAGAGACGCAGAGAGCAGTACTAATTAAATTCATGGCGCCGAAAGTACGTTGAGCGTTAAAGTTCTGTCCGGGCCGCGTAAATCCAATCCCTGTGTGTGAACCAACACCATATGGTACTGAATAGTACACAGACCTGCACATATTTCGAAATAATCAACAAATATATTTCAAGCCAGCGTGCGGCGTTCTTGCTTACTAAGGAAGGGGACGCGAGCGCAGACGCCGTGTGACTCCCCCGCCCGCAAACCCCGCCCCACCACAAAGAATGTCTCCAGAAAAGTCGATCGTTTTAGCGAGGATCTTAAACTAAAAACACAGATGATTTCTGTCCCCGCGCCGAATCAAACACATGCCATGCCTCGACTTACGTATCTTGAAATTGACTTTTATACCTTTTTGGAAAGCTTACAGAATAGGCAAGTTTTTTTATTTATTTGTACGATTAATGTCATAGTATTTTTTTAACGAGACAAAATTTTTTAAGCGTGAAATGAAAGTACCTATTGGTAAGAAATTATTCTTAAATTGCTCATCATTTTACTTATTTTAATGATTTAAGTACCTACTTTTAATTATGTTCATAGCTTAATTGAAGTGCCAGCTACAATATCATTTTTAAATTAGGTACCCATTCAATATGTACTTAGTATTTTTTATTTTAATTGGAATTAAAAGCCAAATTTTGGGTAAATATCGAAAAACCCGTAAAATTCAAATATCTCGAAAACCATGGAATTTCGGGCATACACATGGGGGGTTCAGTTTGTTGCATTTTGCCCCCCCCATCAGCTCTTGACGGATCTACGTCGGATTACATGTAATCCTTTAAAGGTTACCCAGACCTACAATCGGAAACCTAGTTGCAAGCGGTTAAAAATACTAATTATTTGAAAAAGCGGATAGTTTAACTCAAAATAAAACTTAGTAGATTAAAATAACTTAATTAAATGCCAGAAAAAATAGTAGACCATTTACTTTACGCCTTATATTTTGTCCACCGGCAACAGCTTTCAAAAACTTTATCTCTCCACATATTTTATTGTGAAATTCTTCACAAATGGTGTCTTGAAACTTTTATTGTGATACAATCTGTTTCTTACTTTTGTCCTCTGAGATATCATTAGCGAGAAAATTCTTTCAACGTTTGTGCGTTTGCGATCGGACCTTCATCGTCCGATCGCGAGTGAAACTTAAAAAAGCTGTTCTCTGTCAATTAGACTAGCAAGGAAAAATGGTTCGTGGCTAATATTTATAATGGTACATGTAATACTTATATATCCTGTCAGTACTCCTTCTGATTTATATTAGTTAATTGTGTGTTGTACGAGTATTATAACTGTAAATAGCAGAGTGACTTTTATTCGTTCTCCCGCACACAACCCTCACACATTTCCCAAAAGTATATGTAATATTTGTTGCAAACAATTAATAAAATATCATCTGAATGTGTAATTTTCGGATGGATCATTGGCCTGTACATTAACCCATCGCAGATAAAAAATGATTTATTACAGGTTTTAGAGAATATGAGTGAAATAACATACAGTAGCACTTGGAGCGAGGCACAGGTGTTATTGCTAGAAAACTCGTCTTTCAAGAACGATGTGAGCTTGCTGGGCATGGATAAAGAAGATGCACTTATCGGTAAGTGGTTTTTTAGTTAACCAATTACAAGAGCTCTATCATAATATTTGCCAAACAGAAACTATCGAATCGTTCAGGATACATAAGAAGCTATATTTAACGATCAGTGACTATTGTCCCTATAGTGAATTTGAATTTGAAATCAATCGCAAATAATATTTTAATTCCTTTCAGTTTTTGAACAGCATATTAGAAATTTAGAAGCAGAATACTTGCAAGAACGAGAACAAGTCAAGAAAAGGAATAAGAGGCAGCAAAGAAAAAACAGAGACAATTTTTTGGTAGGATTTTACATTATTTTGACGATTAGCAAAACCTTGTCAGTAATTTTTAAAAACAAAATATCGCGCGTTGGACATTTTGTTTTCATTATCTAAACTAATATCATACAGAGTAAAGATTAGATTTTTGGTATGTTTATTTGTTACACTGTTAATCTAAAATGCCTGAACGGATTTCGATGAGATTTGGCACATGGGTAGAACATAGTATACTTTTATCCCGATATTCCATCGGGATCGAGACTTATGCGGGTCGAACCGCGGGGCGCAGCTAGTTATTTAATAAAAGTTCGGGATAAGCGAAAACGGCATGTTACTCAAGTCTATTTCCTCCACCAGTTCCGGATATTGGGCTGCCCCGTGCGCATCCCACACGCACGTCTCGTTTCAGACGTACTTAAACCCTCCATCAACATTTATTACAGGTTTTACTCGACACTTTGCATGAAGAAGGTAAACTTACCTCCATGTCGTTGTGGGTGGAGTTGTACCCAGTCATATCGGCTGATATGCGCTTCTCAGCTATGCTTGGTGAGTCAACCCATTTGTATATTCTTCAACTAACTAAACTATCCAATTTAGTATAGAAATGAGAGAAGCACTGCCTCATTGGTCTAGTGGCTGCAAGCGCTTCCACCTGCCGACTTAGCATGACGCTTTCTATTACTATGAAGAATAGACAGTGCTTTTTCTATACTAAGTGACATTTCGTTACTCCATTTTTGACATCGCACAGTAGATATTCTTCTACAATCTGTCATTTTGTATTTCGTTTCCAACGATCTTTGTCTAGGTCCTTATAACTGTAGACTATTTCCGAAGAATATTTCTTCCCAAACTGACAAAATCACACTGACAACAAACTTTATATTCGACGGCCACAAAGTATATATACGATTATCTACACAATCATGATTCATTTAGAACGCATAACTGTGATAATTAATAGAAAAACATAGCTATCTTCTTCTATTGTACATCATTTAGTTAATAGGGTATTATCCAATTTATTAAAAACTATTCTAATTTGAAGATTGGGACGAAATAACATTTCGTCACGATGGATGTCATGTGATAAAAAGTCATCGTAAGGAGCGTTTTGGTGGTAAATTCAAAACAACGAAAAATAAACTTGATTTAAGGTCGATGCCTAGATAGGCCTCGCCATACATTTTTCAGGGGTTGTAATCTCCGTAAATAAACGGTTTCTGCAGAATAAAAGCAAGTATAATGAGACTTTATAATGTATTATGTTCGCCAAACGCCAAAATTTTATAAAAAAAACAGTATTTCTAGGAGAATTAGACCCAATAAAAAACGAAAAATCTTTACATGTGTGAGTGACCTGAATCGCGCCATCTAACAGAAATTTAAAGAACCACCGAGAAAGAGCTATTTGCTGTTGTGTTACGAGTTTACGTTCGGTAAACATTTATAATAGATGGCGCTGTTCGAAAATTCGAACGATTCGATGCAACGCTCCAGTCAGTCCATGCGTGATTGTCTTGACAACTTGCGAATCTTTTCCAAAATTGTGTTTCTAGAAAGTTAGCGCCGGCGCGCGGGTTTGCCCGCGGGTTTTACATTTTATGATTGTTAAAATGTTTTTTATTAGGGAATGAGAAAGAATGCTAGAAAGTGAAAAAAAATATCTGCGATCTGCATTTGGTTCACACAGATACAATACTAATGTAATTATTGTAATATCTACTTTAAATATAAAGTACCTAAAGATTTAAAAATCTTTCTACTGTATGTAAGTAGGTACTGATAATACATTTTCTGACACGGTTAGGTACTAATTCATTGGTTTGGGTTGAATAAAATCAGAGAATAGAAGTTCATGTAAACTTAGGGTATACCTAAATCAGGCGATCAGCGTAGGCAAATTTACCTATTTTTTTTCTAATTACCTACCTACGCAATGGAGACACGTAGGTACTACTTACATCTATTGATTGAATCATATTTAATTTATGTGAAACCAGCAAGATAAGTGAATACACAGACAAACCACATTGATTTTTCATAACAATTGCACATTTTAGTATTATTAGCACACGTCAAAGTGCGTCGAGATAAATTGGTCTTGCCATCTAAGAAGTTTACCAAGAAAAAGGGGAAATAAAACATAGGGCAGTATTTTAGTAGTAAGTTGTAGGATGTTCTGATATTTAAAACGATGAATGATATAGGTACAGCAGTGGTGGCTCTGACTTACAAGTCAGAGCCACCACTGCTGTACATCATTCATTTAAGGTTTCAGGGTTTTTAACTGTCAGCGAAATGACGTTCTCAAAATGGTAGCTGTAGTTCCAATTTCGCTCGTCTGAACAGCTAAGTAAGTAGTAAGCACCATTCAGGTTTAGAATTGGTGATTGGGGCTACTACTGAGAACCATTCATACGAGTGCCATCCGTGAAAGAGTTTTTATTTAAAAGTGAAGTGTTTTTGTGTTTTATTGACGGTAAGTGTTATTTTTATGTACAAAGGATGCTTTTCTGCTTGAAGGTGATACAGAGTTATATTATAATAGTAATTACCCTTAAAACTTTAAAAAGTGTAAGATTTAGAAGAGGAAATACAAAATCAAACGTTAGCAACACTCGTTGATTGTCATCACATCACATACCTACCTACTCTAAATTTCAAATATTTCCCCCTAATAGGGACGTCAATTCTCTCTAAAAACTCACTTTGCCTGTCCCAGAGGGACGAAAGGAACCAAAAAAAACTCTCTGAAAAAGATCCGTTACTGAATTGATTCGAAAGGAAATATGAAAAATCGATTCACAAATAAAGAAATGATTTTCCAAAAATCAATCATTCGTTTTCGATTAAATTCGCAATGTAGGGGTTTACGGGGTGTACGTTACCCTAGCAAGAAAGTGTCTCCTATAGTTATATGAGTGGAACGTATAGTTGGTGCCTAATCTGCTGTAAATGTGCCCCTACATAAAAAATTGGTGCCCCTTGTCGTTTTGAAAAAAAAAACCGAAAAAACGATTCCTGGTCTCATATCTGGAAAAAATTCGTATTTTTACGCAAAAGGATTTGCACTGGATATGCTTCGTAACACCACAATTCTTAACAATTCAAACAAACAAAAACTGATGTTCTAGGGTGAAATATCGATTCCCTGTATCGATTCAGTACTAGATATCGATTTGAAAAAACGTTTTTATTTGTTCCAAAAAATCGATTCTTTGCTCAATCGATCTCAGATTGACATCTCTATTTGGTCTGTTTTCATGTTCTGTCAGTTGTTACTTGTTTTGCAAATTTGCACAGCTTGACAGCATGACAGCTTGATTGATGGTGACAAATGGTGGTGTTATTTCTGACTAATACAAATTTCTTGAAGCATTTCATAATTACGATACTTTTGCTGTTGTGTTTAATTATTCTTTTTGATTACAGATTGAATTGCATCTCTGCCTAAGATGAATCCGACTAATAAACTTGCCTATATACGACATATGTATTCAGGGCCGCGAAAATCACGGAAAAAAGTGCAAGCAACATTGAAAAGACATCATGGAAATTCTTCTAATGATTTTTAGTGAGTAAATCAGATTCCCATAAGATTTCGAAAAGATTTACGTGAATGTACCTATGAGTGTATTTGATACTCGTTGGCCCGTGATGTAATGTCTTCGTTTGCCGTTGGTTTGCCGCCATTTCTTCTGTAGACCCTTGTCTGTTACGATACCTCCAGGAGATTTATGACAATTGTTTATCTATTGTGTCTCGTCGATAACAGTAGGAAAAAAAGAAACGGCTAGCTCGATAAGGTTAGTTTCAAGTAGTGTATTGAGCAAGTTTTATCAAATTGCAGCCGGCTGGAAGCATGGCGTAACAAGAAAAAAAAAGTAGTGGAAGAAACCGCGGACTGCCCTGTTGTGTTTAGGTAGGTACAGACATATCAATATTTTTCTGTCTCTCAACATTGTTTTTAATAACTGTACCTATTTCATTTATTTACTTTTTATTTCAGTCCAAATACAACTCAAGATCATGATCAGCTATCCAACCCTTCCACAGCTCAAGATACGCCCAAAACGTATTCACGTGGTATACCACAAATTCGTTACGAAGCCATAGCCTGCAGCTCTAGCTCTAATAGAGTTGAATCTGTTACAGAGCAAGTAGAGACTGTTGATTTTAATTGGCCGCAACCCGATCCACAGACTGAAGCTTATCAACTAACTGTGGAAAGAACATCAATTAGTTATGAACAAAAAGCATAATTATTATTATCAAGTAAGTAACAAAGATCATTATTTCTTGGTTCATGTATGTATAAATATAATGTATTTCTTGGATTGTTTCTCAGCTATTATTATTTTGATTCTAGGTCCAGGGTCAATTGCGAATTACCAAAATGAGTAAATGTTACTTCATTTGCTTTATATCTGTCACCCAACCATTGACTGTCATAGAAGTTAACCGGGATGAGGAATTTATCAACGCTATGATGCCGAAGTTGGTAACATTTTTCAAAACATGTGTACTGCCGGAAATTATTTTGAGACGAGTTGAGAAAAATGCTAAATGTCTAGACATCAAGGAATTAAAAGGTATGAAAAATATAAGTCTTACTCATTTCCTAACTTATTCCTCAGGTTTCTGAGGTGTGGGTTCAGTAAGAATAGTCTAACAAAACTGTGTAAATTCATTTGTTGCAGCGAAAACTGTGTCTCCCAGCAATTGATTCAGATCGCACGGAAATGATATAAATGGAAGTAAAAAGTGACAAGCAGAAGATTGATACTGCGCGGCGACGGCGGCGCAGCAAAAAGAAGCGTGTAGAAGAGAAGATATTTTATTATAGTATTTTTTATGTATCTTTGTATGGTGGTCGATGGTTCGAATCCAAGCCGACACTTTGCTTTGTGTAAATTATTTCATCACCACTGTTCAGAGGAGGCCTGAGTCTCAGCAGTGGGAACATTAAAGACTAATTATTATGCTATTTTTGTACGTAGCGATGTATAGTTTATGTTATTTGTTAGTTTATAAGATTTTTCTGTGTACATATGTTTCACTCATGTATTTAGGTACCAGCCAAACAATTCAATTGTAAAAGAATATTTATTGTTCAAAGTTGTATAATAAGTGGGTATTCTTGAAACATAAATGTTATGGTTAGCTAGCAACCACTTGTGTGTTGTTGTGTAAGATACTTACACTTACGTGTGATGTTACATAAATTGTAATCTACGTACATAATTCTTTCTAATACTAAATTCAGAATCATAATTGTAAATATCATAATATTGAAAAAAGTATGTTATCTTTGTGTGGTGGTACGAGTCGATGGTTTGTAAAATATTTAGGTAAATGCAGTGAGAGTAAATAAAACGATATTTGTATGAAAATATTAACCATAGATAAATATTATTGATTTATAGTAAGATACAATAAAACGCTTTACAATTGAATACATAATCTTTTATTTATTTAGTATAGGTCACAATTTATTTACACCTTAGGTACTATTTAGGTTCAGTCACATTACAACAACCTATATAGGTACAATATACCTTTATTACCCAAAATAATTTGTTATGGTGAAAAGGTATCTGATAACGAGCCTAGAAACAAAAGTATGCATATCCCAATAATTATATTATTAAGAAGTAGATTGGAACATAACAATCCTCTAGTAATTTAAAGTATGCTCAATTAGTAAATTAATATTTGTTTTCGGTTTTTGCTATAATGTAAGGATATTCATCTTAAAAATAATTTGGTCCTCTTTCTTTATATTAACGCCATCTGGACATTTTAATTTCCAACCATGTTTGAATAAAACGACATCTAGTGGAGTCGGAAGTTACTACTATTTATTTTGCATGTGTGTGTAAAGAGTAAATTCATGCGGCTAAATCATTATTATGTTCTAATCTTTGTATGATACCAGTTAACAAGCACAGTGATGATCTAAAAAAATCAAGTTAATGCCCTAGGTTCCGCTAAGAATAAAGTTGTTTATTAAAAATTTCTATGATAGGTGTAAAAATTGAAAATGTTCGAAATTGTGGATGTGTCGCCATCTAGCGACAAAATGGCAGTGAGAGCAATTAGGGTTTCACCTTAAATCGTTTTTAATTGAGAAAATGGATATATTTTTTTTTTCGTTTAAATATATTGTCTCAATCTTCAAATTAAAATAGTTTTTATTAAATTGGTAATACCCTATTGATATGTCTATTCTTCCGTTGACAAATCGGTACTCGTGCTAAGCCTGCTGGATTCGATTCCCAGGTCGAACAAAGCGTTATGTGTTTTTCTATTAGGAATTTCTCAGTAACAGTCTGGAGTCTAGATTTGTGCCCGGTTCAGATGGGAATAGGCTCACCCCTTTTTACATAGGTCTTAAACACAACCGGCGAAATTACCTACTAAAGGTCACCACTGCCTAATCCTTCGGGGAAAACAGGCATGATGTTTCGTTTTGAGAGAAGCAGCCAAAACTATAAAATCAAACCTATAATCACGACGTGACGTCACAAATTACCGTCCAATATCTATTATCAGCGCAACATCAAAACTCTTCGAGAAGCTTGTTCATAATGCCATCTACCCCTTCATCCAGGACTATATCATACCTGAACAACACGGTTTTGTAAAACAAAAGTCCACCATGACGAACTTAGCAATTTACTCTAACTTCCTCTTCCATAGTATTGACAAGGGAGTTCAGGTAGACGCTGTATATACGGATTTTCAGAAAGCATTTGATAGAGTGGACCATGAAATGCTTCTGAATAAAATAGCGTTCAATGGAATTAGGGGCAATCTTTTGCGGTGGTTTTGCTCATATATCACTAACCGCAGCCTGATGGTCGTGATTAATGGGTACAAGTCGGGAAGTGCTGGAATGTCCTCCGGTATTCCTCAGGGCTCTATATTGGGACCTCTACTTTTTGTTATATTCATAAACGACATAAGTACATGCTTTAAATACACAAATTTTCTTTTATATGCTGACGATTTGAAATTATATAAAACCATAAAAAATATTAATGAATGCTCAGAACTTCAGAGCGATCTTAACCGACTCTCTGAATACTGTTCAATTAATAAGTTAAATTTAAGTATACCTAAATGCCATATCATCAGCTTTACTAAAAAAAAAACTATAATAAAATATGACTATACTATATGCGGAACTATACTAAACAGAATGACGAACCTTAGAGACCTGGGAATACTATTCGATTGTAAATTACATTTGGACCTACATATAGAAAACATAATAACCCGAGCATTTAGAATGTACGGCTTTGTTTTCAGAGCAGCTACCGACTTTAGGCGCCCTTGCACATTTTTACATCTGTATCGTTCACTTATTCGTTCTCAGCTTGAATATGCCTGTCTAATATGGGATCCGTTATATAATAAGTATAAAATAGCCATTGAAAAAGTACAACGAAAATTCTTACGAACTATGCAATTCAGATGCCAACTTCCACGCTTAACTTACAAAGACCTTTTAGCAATGTATAATTTACTCTCTCTCGAGAAGAGACGAATGCTTCTGCAAGTAATGACACTGCACGACCTTTGTCATAATAAGCTAAATTGTATAGCCCTTAATAATGATATTAAACTTGTAGTTCCTAGATCAATTCATCGTCGCGGAGTGCGCGATTACCGATTGTTTGATCAGGCACCATGCAGGACAAACGCAGGTAAACGTGCACCCCTTCAGCGTCTCATGCGAATGTACAATGAACATTTCTTAGACATTGATATATTTATGCTAAATAGAAATGTTTTTCGAAATAAAGTAATTGATGTACTGAAAAACTCGGATATATCTTGTGGTAACTGACTAATTAGTTAGTTTGTAACGATATTTATAAGATATTTCCTTAAATGACATGATTACTAGCTTACCGACGAGTCCTTCTCACAGCATACCTATTTGTTAATATGTGGAAAATGTTGTGGTTATTACATTGATTTTGTTTTATATACCGTACCGATAAGTGTTATATGTAATGTAATATCGTTTTTTTTCCCAAATAAAATAAAATAAAATAATACTTATTATACTAAACTTTCAGGTCAAAATGGATCTACTCCACTGGATCTGTTCAAATTTTACGTAGAAAACCTGAAAGCACGCTTCCATGACGAAAAGAAAGTTATCAAAGAGATATTAAAAGAGAAGAGTTTCGAAGTCAAGCCCCATACTACCTTCGAAGAGTTTGCGACGGTCGTCTGCGAGGACAGCAAGTCAGCTTCTTTGGATGCGGGCAATGTTAAGCTCACGTATAATTCATTGCTTGAAAAGGTGAATATTAGGTCCCCTTTTTTTATTAATAAAATACCAAAGTTGATGCTCACTTACAAAGGCCTTTTGACCTATGTAGTATCTTCAATCATTATCAAATAAAAAATTGTCACCTGAATCATATAGGGCAGACTGCAGATCATTTTTTGCCTCGACACGATCGTTAAGCAACATTAATAAATAAGAAGGATACCTCTTATTTATAAACGTTATAGTTAACTGATGTTTCAACGTCAAAAATGTATAGTTAAACAGACGCTAATCATTACTTAACTTTAAGCAACGTTTATAAATATGGGATAAGTCATTTACTTAGATGTATACCTAGTTAAGGAGCTGTGAGCTAGTGCAGGTTTATTAACTACACGCAATGCAGTATGTACGGGAAGCCAGCTACCGTGCTACAGACTGCTCAGTGTAGTTTAGTGTGGAACCTTAATTGTGTGGGAACAATTCGTTCTTGGCCATTTTTATTCTGTACATTTGTTTTTGTAAACATACAATTTATTTCAGGCTGAAGTCAGAAATAAAGAGAAGATGAAAGAAGAGTCCAAAGCTCAGAAGAAAATAGAGAGTGCATTTAAATGGGCCCTAAGTGAAGCGAACATCGATCACCAGCTGCCGTGGAATGAGGTCAAAGAGAAGCTCGATCTGAATGCTCCGGAGTTCGCGGCCGTGCCCTACGAGGAGGATAGAGTTAGAATATTTAAGGTGGGTCATACCTTTTAATGTTTTGTCATTCATACCTGCAAGACAATCTCTTTCTAAAGCTCGATATTTGAAATCGTCAGTCAAAATAACAGGTATTTTCGACGTTTGTTGTCTTTTTCACATCACTGTGTTGTGTGTAGATACGAACTTCTTTACTTGAAGTAGCCAATCATATTTCTCTCCCTGCAACCCGAAATTTGAACTTAAACATCTGAGATGGTTTTGGGCAAAAGCGATTGATTTTTGACACAAACGATTACTTATCATATTTCCCCCTTTGCTCGAAATAAAGAAGCTATGAAGCTATTTATTTTCTTTCTGTTAACATGGAGTAAATTACATAATGTCTCAATTCAATATCGTCTTATTGCAGGACTTCCAACACGAACAAGAAGAAAGCTGCATGCACTACCACCATCCGAAATCCCGGAAAACAAAGCGCTCCAAGAAAAAGAAGCGATCGCACTCTGCCTCATTGGTGAGTGATTTAGGTCTCATTAAAATAGCGTTTTGAAACTACAAAACTGATGACTGCTATGTCCATACTCGTCATGGCTTTCATGCTTATAATCAGCCTATAATGTCCCCATTCCGGGACACAGGCCTCTATCAGATCCCTCTCATGGGGCATAATGCCCCACGCGGGCCCAGTGTGAGTTGGTCACATGTCTTCGAATTTTAGGTTCTAAGACATGCCGGTTTCCTCATGTTTTCCTTTACCGTATGCCAGCAGTGGTGATGAAATGAAATACGCAATGTAAAATGCCTGCCTGGGGCACTATGCCCTGCTCTCCATGCTCACGGTGCGTTTTTGTATTCAGTCGAGATCCCGCTCTCCATCGCCCGTGCAGGCCGCGCGCTCGCCGTCGCCCGCGCCCAGCCATGGCACTTGGACGTCCGACGAAGCCAAGAAACATAAGAAGTCAAAGAAGAAGCACCGCAAACACTCGCCAATGCCTGTAAGTACTACTATTTTAATATTTGTAAGTAGTTGATACAGCGGTTTACTGTGCGATATTTTACAATAAAATGTTGGTGTGGTGTTAGTTTCTGTTCTATAACTTATGCGAATACATGATTTGTTTAGAAATCTCCAACACCGGAAGAGGGCGGAATAACGGACGACGAGTCAATACGTCATAACTGTCATAAGAGTAAGAAGTCGAAGCGCAGCGCTCCTAGCAGTCCCGAGGAGGAGTCGCACGAGCACCCGCACAAGCCCAAGAAGAAGAAGGACAAGAAAGACAAGAAAGAACGGTTAGCAACATCCAAACCAGACTCTACACACACGCGCGACAGTGCACAGCAAACTGACATGATACATACTGTATAGCAGTTTCTTTGTGACTTGTCAACTGCGCGCAGAATGTAGAATTGGGTTTTTTCGAATTGTGGTAATTTATCAGGTCTTGGTAGCTCTTTTTAACCGACTTCAAAAAGAAGGAGGTTATCTATTCGATATTTTTTTTAAATTATGTATGTTCGGGCATAACTCCGTCATATAAAGCCGTCTATATATTATTATTTAGAAAAAAAAAAATTTTTGTTCGAAAGGGGTTTATTCCGAAATGGTCCTATAAAAAATGCATATATATCTGATGATGCGTTTCGGAGACAGGCAACGGAACTCTTCAAAAAATTACAGCAAACAAACCGCGATTGCTGCTATCGCATAAATACGCATTGTGTTGACCCCAATGGATGGATTAATTTTTATGCTATGGCATAAAATTAAATCCTATTGAACAACTTTAAAATAAGCCATTGTATGATTTTAAAAGGTGCCAGGGATATCGACGCCCAACTTGTTTCTATGGGTTTACTAGATGATTCTAATTGGGGGATTTGTTGAAATTATGAAAATGTTCTACGCGGGGGGGTTTTCTAAAAAGTCTAGAATCATGTGCAAAATTCATGATTACAGTTTGCACGTCGATGTCCCATGCCACCCTGTAAAATTGAATTAATTTCGTAAGATCAATGTTGTTTAGATAGTGTTAAATTAATAAATGATTGTTAGTAAATAAATGAGCCTGTGGTGTGCAGGGCGGGCGGCTCCACGGCGTGGAGCGACGCGGAGCTGGAGTGCCGGCGCGCCGCGCTGCTGGCGCAGCTGCACGAGCACGAGGCCGACTGACGCCGCGCCACGCACGTGCACATCTTCAACCGCTACCCCGCGCGCGCGCCGCCCGCGGACGCGGCCGTTGGGGACGCGCTCGCCCGCCACGACGAGCATTCACTCACATAAACTTGTTATACTCTAACGTGATATCATGCTATCGAGTTCATCTACTCAGATCATTTTAAGTAGGACATTATTACTTTATATCCGAATAAACTTTACGTGTTCAAATAATTGTTCGCAACTCCGGACGAAGAGCTCGCTGCGCACGGATGGCCCACAGTTCGACATACACTGACAACGACAGCCATAATGACCTGTACATTTTTGTGGCTCCGCAATGTGCTTTCATACAAATAAATATAAAACATGTTTAATCAAAATCTTTAAACTGTTTTACCAAAAATATAAACGATATAGAAAAAGAATTTGTGTAGATTTAAATGTTTCTGGTCTTTCATTAGCAGCTTATTTTAATGTCTCTTGTTAATAGAAAAATAGTGAGTGCTTGTATCTTCATTTATTAAATATGTTCCATAGACTGTATGACAAAAGAAATAGATGTAGTAAAAAATCTCGTTCAGTCGCAGAGTACTCGATTCACCAATTTTGTATTGCGGTCGCTAAATCTTTTCGGAGTTTCATTTGAAAAAATTCGTAACGTGGGAATATTTTACTAGCCCGACGTCTAGTGTTTCGGGGAAGACGGCGTAAATCCTCGTACATATTCAAAGAAACGTTTTATAAGGTCGGTTTCTAGTTCATTTCGACGCTACTAGTTAGTAGTGAAGAAAAATACTCATGACACTAACGGTAGTGTAGTTTTTGTGCCGTGGTTAAAAGGTGGATTTGCTTTCCAAATCACCTAAAAAGTTTTAGTAGATAGGGTTCTTATTCAGGTGTATCGCAAAGTAGACCTTATGGGATCGCATTTTGAGACTGAACGAAAAATATAATATGTATAATTAATTATTATATTGTTTATTACATATTTAGCATTAATGGTCTGGCGTAACAATGTCATCGTTTAGCTATAAGTTTTAGAATTTAATTACAGAATACAAACAATTATATTGTCCAAGCTGAGCAAGTTTTAAATGACGCATTCCAATCTTTCCAATTTTGTGCCCTACATCCGTAATAGCCAATCACAGCTACAGAATACGAAATCTATCAATCGACCGATGTCCTAATTCACCGATGTGTCTGTTGCCGATTTTCACTAACACTAGCCGACATCTAAATGCAATGCGTAAATATTAAGCAGTTATTTGCAAAACAATATTAATTCAGCAATCACTAGGCCAGGCTAATATTTTGACACCGGTTCGCTGATGCGTAATGCTAAGATAACACTAACGGGTCGCCTAGCAACAGGTTTCATATTTAAAAATCACAGACATACTATGTCTAAAATGTAGAAATCGAAGCTCGCGAGTTGCCTACTGAGAAACGAATGGAAACGAGAGTAGGCGTATCAAGACGTTGTTTAGCTAGACATAGTGAAAATGTGCACTATTCGACGATGTATAATACTTAGGCCCATTGACCACGACGCTATTCAAAAGTAACGTGTAACAGGACGCGGCTTACTAACTCGTTATTAACTAGTTTGTGATTGATTGCGTCCTTTACGGGCCGACATTGAAGTACTAGTGCTGTGTACCATTCAGGCTACTGATTGGTAATTTAAGTATCTAACTGGTTATTTTTGAGTAGCGTCGTGAACGACAGACCTTGACTACTCTTGCGGGTTGCCTAGCAACATAATTGATTGCCATTTAACAAAATTGATTAACACCGAACTCAATATAAAGAAAAACCACTAAAATAGGGCGTTGCTAAACGTGACGTTAGTGAAAACGGGTCTAATATGTGTACAGAGGGTGACCGACATTATCTGACCCCCTAGAGTAATAATGAATTTAGACCATATTGCAAACAAGCTAAATGTTCGGCCGATGCCTCACTACACAGCTAAGTAATTACCTTATAGAGATCTTCATGTTAACCTACATTTTTTTAATAATTTAATGGAAGTTGTAACTAATTGCCTACTTGAATAATATGTGTATTCACGTTTTTATTTGATATTTTAATAAAAAAACCTAACAATAAACTATGCTTATGTTAAACAAAGTAATATATTGGTATTCTTACGCACCTTCAAATGTTTAAACATGCAAAGTAGTATTTAGGGTCGGGTCAGCTGCGAAAGTTGGTTAACACTTTTACATGACATTTTATAATTGACTGGAAAAAATCTGATACTAAACTCATTCAGTATTTCATGTTGTTAGTCTTCATTTCAACCGAAAGACGTCCACCGCTGGACATAGGTCTCCCCCAAAAGGGGGGGTTGCCATAATCGCCACGCTTGGCAGGCAGGTTGGCGATCGCAGTATGGTGGTAAAATACAAAGAGAACGCTGCTGCCCATTCTCTGGTAAGTTGTTGGTAAGTGGTTGAGGTTAGTCTTATTTCATGCCAATACATGTGTGCCTATTTTTATATAGATCTGACTTTGCACGCAAAAATTACATCCTTGGCAAACGACAATCATTTTCTGCAGAAAAAAAAAAACTGTTTTCACGTGGGAAATTACATTTTTTACATTTTAAAACTACAACGAAAGCTTACAATACTTTGCTATTTGGGTTTGAAAGTTCCAGAGAAATTATATTTTATCCAACAATATTTTGGATATTTGTTTAAAGACGCAAACAGCTATTTGCCCATGGTGTATAAATGGACATGATTATTATTAATCTAAACAATATTTTTATTATTTTCTCGCTGTAATGGTAAAAAATGTTGAGGGTTTTATTTCAGATGAGATAACCGTTTTTACTTTCTCTGGCACTTTAATTTGTGGGTACTAAAGATTCGAAACCTGAATGATGTCCTTTCAGTGTTGATCGACTTTTGTTGCTAAACCGGTCCAAAATTGCATCACTTGTAAATATTATAACACTAGTATTAAGTTTAAAAACGTCCAAAATCTCGTGGAAACCGAAAAGTTGTTGTAATGTGGGGTGTAAATTGTGCCAACAGTTGTTATGGTCCTAGTACCTAAGAGCCGCGACCACCATCTGAAGAGACGACAGAGTGGAATGAGAGGCTTGATGCAGAAAGCGGTAGATACTCTTAGACTCAGAAAGGCCGGCCTGACAACTTCTTTATGGACTGCAGACTTCTTTTTGGGTTGGTACCTTGGTTTTTTTATACTTCCGAAGGGTAATTATTTATACATAGTAATATCTAAAAACGAAACTACATAAAAATAATCTATAAAATATAGCTTCATTATCTGATTTCGAATTGAATAATTTCAAACAAGCTGGTATTTGAATAGTAATCAGTCAAGGAAATTAATTATTAAGCAAATTGACAACATACGTTAATTTATCACGTCAGAGCGCGTATTTTGAGTATGGGAGGGAAAATCGGTCATTCGATCCACCCCAGCTCCTCGAGGAAGGCCAGCAACGCCTTGGATACTGACAATCTTACGTGAGCACCTGGATTACCGAAGTACTTTGCCCTGTATGAGATAATCACCGAGGAGTCGCGTTAAAATCATTTCAAACAACTGTTAAATAATGTCGGTTCTGATTTGAAAATACGGATAATTTGTTAAAAACAATTGATGCAAAAAATATTTGTTAGTGTTGTTATTTTTCCATGAAATAAATCTCTAAATGATATGATCTTATGATAGGAGTGTATTTTACTTTATTCCCGAGTAACTCCACTACTGAGCGGAAGCCTATTGGAAGTTGAAGTTGGGACACGTACGACGACTAAGGTAAATTTAAGGGTAAGTATTTGCACAGTATATAGAGACAATGGTGCCGATTCTCTTGTCACAAAATTCTCTAAACTAAACTAAAAATCACTAAAATTTAGTTTATTCCTGTCAAACGACGATTTCCCATTCTGAAATTGACTAAAGTGACACAACTTAACTATATTTTAGTTTGACAGCACTAAGATTGTACTGAGTTTTTAATTTAGTGAAAATGGTAATTTTGCTATTCTGTTGTTGTCAAATTCATTATTCTATTCAATATAAAATTTCGATTGTCCAACTAAATCTGACTATTTTTAATCGCGATTAAAAAGGTGTGGAATAAAATTAGTTGTCAAGAACTAAAATTCACACTGACACCTCGACTTCGGGCGCAAATACAGTACTTTCTTTCGAAGTTTCTTTTTTTTCTTTTCTTTTGCTTATATCTCGAAATTGGTGTGTCCTATCGTAAAAATAATGAAAATTTCGACCCCCTTTATAAAACCCCATACACCTCTAAAACTCAACATGTTGGTAATAATTTTTCATATTTTCGATACAAAAAGTAAAAAAATCCATTTAAAACACGTTGAGGCTGCCCCCCTGCGCGGTTCCGGCTCTAAAAAAGATCACGGGGTAGGGCAAACGTGGAGTCGCATTTGTCAAATTCGGTTTTAGTTGTGTCAAAATTATTTTTAAATTTAGAGATCTTTTTTTGCAGAATAGCTTTAAGATTCTCATAGCCAAAGGTAAGGAATTTTAATGATAGTTTAGTTAGTTTAGTTCGGTGTACAACAGAATCGGCACCAGTGGCGTCATTTCTGATAAACCTGGTGCAACCTTAGTTGTTGTTTCTTCAATTATAAATATTAATGGAACTTTTGCAGTAAATCATTCCGCCGCTGCGGTATATATGTAGCCCCCCATCCCCATACAGAAAGAAGCGACCTCGAGTTGCGCACCCCGCCTCTGATAGTTCTTTCGGCCATTTGTTCTTAGAATAATAAAAGATAAACACCGTGAAATTGAAATGGTGGTTTTCCCGTGGCAGAACAACTTGCCCTAAGGAGTACTTTCGAAGCATAGAGTAAAAGTAAAAAAATGTTTTTTTTGTTTTAAAATAATTTAAAAAATATTCATCAACTCGATAAAACACTACTCAATAGTAACACTAGAGGTAACTTGTAGGTACTACTCGAATCGCACGCACCTTCGACAAAGGGAACAGCGATGCATAAATGTTCAATGCAAAATAAACTCTCGCACGTGATTTTTCACAGTGGTTAATCTGCCATTTTTTGTTTCTAATATTTTATTTGTTTATAAAACGATTGTATTACCAAGACAAAACCATTTCGCTGCGGGAAAACAACCATTAAAATTTCACGCAGAAAAGTTGTAAAAAACCAAAGAAAAGAGAGTCTGAAAAGTTTAGCACTCCGGCTCCCTCGAATTGGTTAGATTATTTTTGGTGGCCCTGGCCGACTGAGGAACTAGGCCGGCGCTCTATTAAGTGGTCCAGAGACTTGCTGGCGATTTCAAAAACTCAAGCCCACGTATATTTGTCGCTAGCGATTTCAAAATAGGTGTGGACGTGAGATTTTTAGTAGGTATTTTAAATCACCTGCGAGTCGCTGTGTGTATAAAGCATTAGTAGAGTAGTTACGCCTCTGAGTTATCTAGTTTTTTTGTAGCAACATCTTGCAAATGTTAGTGCGCGACAAGGGATAATACCTGAGTCATAGTAAACTACAACTCGCTAACTAAAAGGAAAGTTACGTAGTGTTGTGATCCCTTATTGCAAAATGTGGCTCTTGAAAAATAACTTCGTTGTGGATGCGCTAAGGTAGGCCGCGAAAATCAAACATTTAGTTTTTTTTTAATTTGCAGGTCAGTGGTGCCGATTCTGTTGTACACCGAACTAAACTATCACTAAAATTCCTTACTTTTGGCTATGAGAATCTTAAAGCTATTCTGCAAAAAAAGATCTCTAAATTTAAAAATAATTTTGACACAACTAAAATCGAATTTGACAAATGCGACTCCACGTTTGCCCTACCCCGTGATCTTTTTTAGAGCCGGAACCGCGCAGGGGGGCAGCCTCAACGTGTTTTAAATGGATTTTTTTACTTTTTGTATCGAAAATATGAAAAATTATTACCAACATGTTGAGTTTTAGAGGTGTATGGGGTTTTATAAAGGGGGTCGAAATTTTCATTATTTTTACGATAGGACACACCAATTTCGAGATATATGCAAAAGAAAAGAAAAAAAAAGATACAGTACTGTATTTGCGCCCGAAGTCGAGGTGTCAGTGTGAATTTTAGTTCTTGACAACTAATTTTATTCCACACCTTTTTAATCGCGATTAAAAATAGTCAGATTTAGTTGGACAATCGAAATTTTATATTGAATAAAATAATGAATTTGACAACAACAGAATAGCAAAATTACCATTTTCACTAAATTAAAAACTCAGTACAATCTTAGTGCTGTCAAACTAAAATATAGATAAGTTGTGTCACTTTAGTCAATTTCAGAATGGGAAATCGTCGTTTGACAGGAATAAACTAAATTTTAGTGATTTTTAGTTTAGTTTAGAGAATTTTGTGACAAGAGAATCGGCACCAGTGCCTGGTTTATGTTGATTAAAATATGATTCGCGACCTCGCGGATTCTTTCTTTTTATTTGGTAGCGCATGCTCGCGAAATGGTCCCGTTACCAACTTGAGTAGTTTCAATACTAGGTTTTTTTTCATTTGTGTTTCTATTGATACCAAACCAGGGACTGATATCGATACCCAAAATATATCGATATTTTAAAGAAAATACCGATGATGGAATCGATAACTGGGATAAATATCGATATTTAGTATCACTTATTTGAGTATCGGTATAAAGTTATCGGTAATTTTATCGATACTCAGTATTGATATCAGGGTGCAACACAACGTTGCGAGGTCGCACATCGCGCCACCGGCGCGTGACCTCGGCTCGAAACGGAACGGCAACAGTGCAGTCAGCGGCGAGCCCTTGATCAATAGCGGTTCGTGGGCCGCGCGCCGTGTTTATTGTTTTGTACATTTCTAACCACTGATAAATTATATACGTATGTTTCTATGTTTAATTTGTCTTTACTGACAAATAGTTGTATTTTGTAGGTGGGTACCAACCTCACGTAAGTACCAACAAACCATTTTAAAACTACATTAACCACATAAATTTTAATTTATTTATTTATTTAAACAAGGTTTTCTGGGCATTTTCTACCAGTCAACCAAGGGTGGTGAAGGGATTAGATGGCAGGTGCTTTAGTTAAGAGGAATAATTATACAAAATATTTTTCAAAGTACAATCATCATAATGAATTATACATAACAGGATACACTAAGACATAAATAGATTATAAACTTAGAATATACATATATATTTACATTCAGTCAAAAAACTATCGGGAATGGATGATTAGTTTATAGTTCGATTTTTTTTTCTTTTGTTAGATTGGTGCAACTGTTTTCCATTTTGGCGCGGAGTTCAGTTACATCTGTTATTTGTGTTTGTGTGTTTGTGTTAAATACAGTGCTGTTTTTAGTTAGGTAGATCAATTGGGTATAAAACATGTTACCGCCCGGGTAGTCCCAAAAGACCTGAATTTTCTCCAAAAACTCCATCGCATAGGAGTCGCTGAGGACATGCTAGAACGAGTAAATACCAACCCAAAATTCATGAAACGCATTGTTACGGGTGATGAGACATGGGGTAAACCCATGACTTTGACATGCAAACTAGTCAACAAGCTTCGGAGTGGCGCCTTTTAACTGAACCAAAACCGAAAAAACCACGCCAAAGTCGATCAAAACTCAACAAATACCATCGAGCAACCTTATTCACCAGATATGGCTCCAGCCGATTTCTTTCTTTTTCCTAAACTCAAATTACCACTTCGTGGCACCCGTTTTCATTCGGTAGAAGACATAAAGGAGGCAAGAACTGTTTCTTTCGTTTCTGCAGGAGCATACTTTGAAGGCGATAAAATAAATTTGGATGTATTCATCCAAATTTATTTTATCGCCTTCAAAGTATACTAACAGTTACTAGTAGTTATTACTAACATTTTGTGTATTATTGATCCTTTCCCGGTACTTTCTTGACAGAGTAGTACTATAATATATATAAATATTAAATACATATATATATTGATTAAAGGGAGAGGTGATGAGATGACTCTACGCTTATTGTTTCGAAAGTAACTCTGCAATTTCCGCTTAAATGCATACCGACTGGTGGCCGTCCTGTTATCGAGAAGAAGCGCATTCCAAAGAAGAATGGATTGAATGTGAAAGGACGAATGAAGAAAAGTCAGAAGTATGAAAAGGACAGAGTAGCAGAAGATTTTTAGAAAAACGCAATTTTTAGCGTGAGAATAACATAGAAGTTGGAAGTGAGACACAAGATAAGAAGGAGGAGTGAGAGAGTTGAGAATGGAGAAAGGCGTGGTCAAAGCGCGCAAACTTCTTTGGCGAATGGACATCCATTTGAGCTCAGACCTATAGCTCGACACATGATCATATTTTTTTAAATTGAATATGAACCGTATACATTTGTTGAGCAGTCTGTCGAGCTTATCCAGCAAAACCGCAATCAAGTCAAAGTAGCACACGTCACCATAGTCGATCATAGGGAAAATCAAAGTCTGCACAAGCATGGTTTTCGTCTCAGCGGCCAAAAATTTCCTCAGACGATACAGGGATCGCAGAGTACCGTTGACCCTTTGACTAAGACTAGAGACCTGGCGTTGCCAGCTAAGTGCCGTGTCAAGATGCAAACCGTGATATTAAACAGTAGGGGTAATGGGTATGACGGTACAGACGCCAAAACATCAAGCTACCCCAAACTGTAAAATTTTCTGAAGGTTTAACAATAAAGTAGAAAATCTCTAAACAATCGAAAATAAGTGGAGGAAGAGAACCAAGCGTCACCCTACCCATCATACGCGAGCTTCCAATTACAATGGCCTGACACTTAGAGGGGTTGACTGACACCCCAAAACTGTCAGACTACTTTTTGATTGAATCTAAATCTCGGTTCACATCTGCTACAGCACCCGATAAATCTTCCACCCGCTCAGCTGAATACAGTTGTAAATCATCAGCATAAAGATGATACGAACACCCAAGACAATAAGTTATAAAATTAATGAAGATAGAGAATAACAATGGAGAAAGAATACCGCCTTGTGGAACGCCAGCATCCAGGTCACGCCAACTCGACGAGCTCTTATCAATGCGAACCGACTGTTGACGTCCCCGAAAATAAGAAGGGAACCATTCCAGAGCCTCGGACGAAACCATAAGATTAGAGAGGATAGAGAGGAGAATATCGTGGCTGGCGGCATTAAAGGCATTAGGGAAATCTATTAATATCAAAACGGTAACCTTGGTATCCTCCATTGCTTCTCTAATGTCACCACTCACTTTAAGGAGAGCGGAGGCGGTACTGTGCCCAGGCCTGAAGCCAGACTGAAACGAGCTAACAAGGTTGTTCCAGTGAACAAACCACGTAAACTGATTGTGTACGCAGGCTTCAAGCACTTTAGACAGGAATGGGAGAATGGAAATGGGTCGAAAGTAACTAGGTAGGGAGGGATTTGAAATTTTCGGGAGTGGGCGGACATAGGCCATACGCTACAAGGATGGGAATTGTCTGGAATCAAAAGTTGATAATGTGGGTAATAGGAGGGAGAAGGCTATCAAGGATCCAAACGAACATACTACGACTGATGCTATCATAGCCCACAGCCTTGGGTTTTATGGAAAGGATGATCTTTTTAATTTCGTCCGAGGTGACCGGAGAGAAGTGAAATGATTCTATGATGGAACTAGCTAGGCCAGTAATGAAATCGACCATCTGGGACAACATTTGGGAATCCAAATGACAAGTGGTTGTGAAATGACGGTTGGTATCATCAAGGCCAATTGTATTGGGAAAATCCACATGACGTGGTCTGCCGATACCAAGCCAAGAGTACCAAGGAACTCTCAGATATCAGCAGTTGAAAAAGAAGGTATGGTTTCTAGAATGTAGCTATATTCTAGCAGCGTTTAGCGTTGTGTATCATCTGATTACACCGATTTCTAGCAACTTTCGATTTTCTTTACTGCGATCCTTTTTAAATTTACGAAAAGCACGATCCCAAGGAGCAGGAGGACGCCGAAGTTTAACCTTCTTAACAGGACCGCGTGGCTGTCGTAGAGAGCAAGGACCAACCGTTCGAAAATGCACAGTTTTTTGTCTACATCTGTCGCTACTGCCAGGAGTTCCCAACTGAGGTCTGACGCATGTTGACGCAGCTTCAGCTTCAGCAACGTCCATGCGCGCAAAACGCCGCATGTGCGGAACTTTAGGGTTTAGGTGGTTTTTAAAACATATGAGAAGAAATTGAGGTCATGATGGGAAAATCCAGGCGCGGGACACTGGCCGTGAGAGGAAACAAGGGAGGGTGCGGATGTTAGGATTACATCAAGCCAAGTTTCATCACCTGAGACATTAAAATGGGTAGGTTGCAATGAAAGTATCTGGTGACTAACGGATTCAATAATGTGAATTAGTTTACAGGATCGAGGGGAAGGGTGAACAACACACACTTTACATTATAACATTATTACTTACCTACCTGAAATAGTTTACGTACCTTTTTACCCATCGTGTACTATGTTTTGTATCTCTATTTCAATCGAAATAAGACAAATAGATACCTACCCACTTTCAATATTCTCAGATTAGACTTAAGACACCGGTCTCGAAAAAAAAAATCTTTAACGGTAAAAAATACAAACTAACCATCTTGATACATCAATCACTGCACTGGCTGGAAACCAACATTCACATAGACATCATCACGACCGTTGCTAGACAGGACGGGGGTGGATGGCGTAAATCGCAAAGATGACGCGGCCACGGGTTTTCACGGGTAAAGGTATTGGTAATATATCGATATTTTAGTATCGGTATCAATACTGATAAAAGCACATTAAAGTATAGATATAAGTATACTGAATAGAAATATCGGTATCAATATCGATAAAGAGATACCCAAATATCAGTATATATATCGATACTTTGATACCGATACCAAAATTATATCGGTATGCAGTCCCTGTACCAAACGTTATAATAATAACTTCCTATAACTGTTATTTATTCAAGAAGTAGGTACTGTTTTACCTTTCATGGGGGTAGGTACTACCTACCACAAATAAAAAGCGAAAATACAAAATCATAACTAAACACCGACTTTCAAAATTAATGTTTCACCTTTTTCACTACATTTAGAAGATTTGGAAGATTTTTTTATATCTGTTTACTAACTGAACCGATTGCTTCCAAAATCGACATATGAATATCTGCGTATATTCCAAATTAGAATCTGGAATCTTATCTTGGCTCATCGTGCTTTTCAAGTAGGTCTTAATCAAATTTAGGTCTAAGAAGCTTCTTTCAGCAGTAGCTAAACTGGCTGGAACTGTGATGATTATTCTGGCTGCTATGTAAACATTTTAAACTTTTTCCAAATCATTTTCTAAAGTGTATGGGTGGTAATATGTATGCGGTATCTATCACTTTTTTTTCTAGTATCTTGACAGCTCTGGGTTCCAATTAATTACGAATAACTTTTAAAACAATTTTGCGAGTCTCCTTTCCTTTATCACGTGGACGTCGGCGGACGCTGACGTCCATGTAGTCTTTGCTGACGTCTCTAGCACCTAACACCGCCACTGCGCCTTATCCCCAAAGATGAATCCTCCGTTAGATAATAAAGTGCTAAGTCCATGGATAGACCCAACGGAATTAGTATGTACTCCAATGATTATCTTCTTTGACAGATGAGTTCAGTATCTCCTCGTCTTCAGACTAAGGAAAAAAGCGTATCTATATGTAGTCTGTGGTTGAGGTGACAGTCTGATATTGACAGATTGATATCTGACACACTGACATTTCATATTTTTAAAACTAAGTAATGGAAACTTATTCGTGTTGCTTAATTAATATTTACATTGAGAAATTGTTAAGTTCAATCTAATCTGTTTGCATAAGTAGATAGTGAAAGATACGCTATATATAAAGTATGTCAATTTGGAGCTCTGGTCACAAAAATGTGGATGAAGATCGGTCGGAATTTTTAACAGATTTCCCCAAGAAATCATACACCAAAATTGACGCTACATCAAAACTACAAGTAATTCAAGCTCTAGATAATGGTCAATGTAAATCCGACATAGCTCGAGAATATGGCGTTCATCCCCACACTATTTCATCAATTTACAAAGAAAAAGATTCTATCATAAAAAAATATACGCAGAAATATAACCTTTTAAAGGAAATTTGTAGTCTTAATCTTGAACAAACCCTTTTAGATTGGTTTGAACACCAATTTGAAAATGAAAATGTTATCACAGAAGATAATCTACGCAATAAAGCACAGGATATACTTAAGGGATTGAGTGAAGAATTTACTTGCATTGATGATTGGCTGTTAAGTTTTCGTACAAGACATAATATATCCAAATACACATCTGATAATGTTTGCAATGAAAAACCTAAAGAGGATTGGAAAAGGTTTCTCAATACTAAAGAGTCCAAAGATATTTATCTGGGTGGTGTTTGTGCATTATCACACAATCTTGACTACAACAGCTACCTAAGTGGACAACATGCAGACAGTTATGTTTCATTACTGTTTATAGTCAATACTTTAGGAACTGACAAGAAGGAAGTAGCAGTTGTTGGTAAAGAGTTAATGGAAACAGAAGCTAATGTTAGAAGCTTGCCAGTTAACTACTACTATTGTATTCAATCACAAATAAATTATTCTGTGGTCCTGAGTTACTTAACAAAATGGGAAAAAGAATTACTATCTAAAGGTAATGATGTCACCTTGGTTTTAGATCTCCCAGAAAGCTTCACAAAAAACCTACATTTTCAAAATATAAGAATAGTCAGTACTACTGACTTAAGATATGGAACAAATATTTTAGAAAAGGTAGTTGAATGTTTTAAGTACCATTACCGAAGATTACAAATTAGTAGAACTTTGACTTATGGTAAAGACAGCACATCATTTATAGATTACATTCATATGGTAGGCAGTTCATGGTATAATATACCACAGAAGTACATCCGGAGCCTATGCTTCCCCCCCGGGGATGGCAGTCTATTCTTTAATGTCAAAGAGGACAATGACAGTGATCATAGTTTATCTCGGTGGTGTAAGACTTATAATATTCCACTGAATGTAGAACAGTGCCCAAGTTCATTAGATAAATACATTTTTTGTGACAGCAAATTGCCGTGTACTTTTTTTGGGCAATTGGATGAAAATATGCAAGCTACTGAAGTGCTAAGTCTAAAAGCATGTCAGTCCACCTCTGGAATGGAAGCCTATCAGGCTATGAAAAGAATTGTTTCTTATCTACAAGGAGAAGGTGCAGGAAGTTCAATTATGAAATATGCCAAATATCTTGAAAATCATCTTGAATATGGAGCACTTTTGCAAATGCACCAAATTATAGCTAGTACAAATGATTCTATTTAAATAAAATACTGTTTTAAATTAAAATATGTTTTAATTGATTCAAATGTTATAAATACAGCTAGTATAAAATTATGAAAGATACACAATATACACTATATTAAATTGGAGTATACTCCTTATTATGTAATAAAGTTTAATGAGAAGTTATCATGTTTCTAAAAGTAAACCATTGCTTGCTTTGAATCTTAGGACCAGCCTGAGATTAAAGCCTTCAGCCTGGCCCAAATACCTAGTATCCTTAAATAGTTATTTTAAGTTGGTATTGAGCATATACGCACATTTACTTCCTACTGGGTAGGCATTGGTGGTGTATCACCAATTATATTTTAACTATCAAAGTTTCCAGGCGAGCGGGTTGTTCGAAAGAGACACCGCGGCCCCTGGCACACAGGCAACTGAAGGAACACGGGTGGGTTTTAGTCAGTAAAAGTCTGACACGCCCTCCTGCTCCACCCAGAACGGAGAAGTAATTTGATGATTTCCCACCAGCCAAAAATTTTTTTTTATCAAGGTTTATTAAATTAACTAGCGAAATTTCAACTTGGGTTGATAGGTTCCCCTCCCCAGGTAACCCTTTTCCAATAAAAATAATCATCGAGATTGGTCCAATTATCGCTATACGCACGCAATCTGCACGAGGCCCAGTTTGGTTTCAGCGATGGGCAATTGACTGAAACTGCAGTGCTGAGACTCAAGCATACTGTCCAGTACTATGTTACAAGGAAAACGACTATTTTGATTGTTTCTTGGATCTGTCGAAGGCATTTGACCTGGTGTCCTATAAGGTGTTGTGGGATAAGCTCCAGGAGGAAACCAGCACACCCAATGGAATTATAAATACAACGTGTCGTTTTGCATCCTCGTCAAATTCAAGGAGGTAACTATGCTAATGATTCTCGACACGAATCATTAATAAAATAAGTAGGTATTTTTTTTTTTTTTTTTTTAAACGCGGCCCGTGTGATACCGCACTGTAACTGGGTAACCTGGGTTCAAACAGTCTTCGTCGCACAAACCAGTCCTCGAATTACTTGTTGCGATTTTTTATTTTACGGCTATGAAAATCTACTTATTTTATTATTGATTCTTTGTATATTGCGATATTGGTACGGCAACCAAACTAACAATGTTAAGTGGGCGTGCTCATGTTCATCAAAGTATAGGTTGGAGTGTGGAGTGAGACAGCGGTCACACTTCTGAGGAATGCCTATAAGTCGGATCACCAAATTCAAGTACCTGGGGCACTGGTTCACTGAGGACCTCTCAGATGATTTGGATATCGAGCGGGAACGAAGGGCATTGGCGGTGAGATGCAATATGCTGGCGCGCAGGTTTGTACAATGCTCAAGAGACGTGAAAATTGCTCTTTTTAAGGCATACTGCCAGTCATTTTATACCTGCAGCCTGTGGGTCCGGTATACACGTGGATCTTTCAATGCCCTACGGGTCCTATACAATAATGGTTTGAGGATGCTGTTGGTGTTGCCTCGCTTTTGCAGTGCATTAGGTATGTTTGCTAAGGCCAAAACGGGTTGCTTTAGGGCGATCATGCGTAAGACAGTGGCCTCCCTGATGCGCCGCGTGCGGGGCAGCACCAACAGCCTTCTGAATACCATATTGGAAAGGGTTGATTGGCCGGTTGTGAGGCACCCGGCTCGTTTGGTGCCCTCTATAATGTTAAGTAGCTCATTTTTTTATAATGTTAAATTTAATCGCTCATTTTTTACAATATGTAATAATTTTACTAACAGTTTTAAGTATTCTTTACTAACAATTTATGGAATTTAATAATTAATTCTGAATTAAAATTATTAATAATAAAAGATTCCGACAAACTTGACAACCTCCTCCCTTTTTAGAAGTTAGTTATAAAGCTCGAAATACAGTCATCAATCCCAAGATTTTCGGTACCTAAGTTAAACCTAAGATTTATCGCAAACAACTGGCAATTATTTCGCTATTTTGATTACCTACATAACATAACTTTACGCCTGTATCCTCCGAAGATTGTAAAAGAAGGGACTAGCTATCAACGATTTTCTCGTTCAAGTACCCTACAAAAAATTGTAGGTCCCACGTAAGTTAAAGAGAAACATTATAATAGTTGATCACTGACTTTTCACACCACCGTCCCGCTGGCGAGTTCTCGTTTGTCGCAGCGACAAAGAGTATCGAAGAGGGTAGAGTACTCTCTCAGAGACGCTCGCTTGGCGGCAAAACACTCGCTGCTCTTTGTTGCAGACACGTAAGCCGAATTTCCAAAGACCGAAAAACAAGAGGCAGAGAATGATCCCACAACCACAGAAGAAATCAACAACAAAAACACCACTAATGATCCATTGTGGAAGGGTTCATTCGTCATTGACGGTGAGACACGATCGTGAGCGAGCAAGCTGCAAGAGTTCGAAGCGGACGCCGCTGGATGTGTACAACTCATTGAAGCATAGTATAAAGCGATTTCGGATGTTGACAAATTATGTAATATCAGTTCCAGTATCGGCACATGCCTACTATTATGGCTTGCTATTCTGGGACGAGGTAGCCCTTATCGCGCAAAAGCGCAGCACCTCCTCCATAGACCAAGACAGACTCGTTGTTTGTGCCGGGGCGGTAGGACAGGTGCCAAATACAGGGTTATTATTGCAATTCATAATCAATATATTAGTGCACTACAGAGGATATTTCATATTATAATTTACCTAGTCGCCAGAGGTTAGCGAGAAGCGAGTAGAGCTAGCAACTAAAAACCATGTCACAGATTAGATTACACCATGTGGCGAATTGTACATTTAACTATCGACTTATGCAGAAAAGCTAGAGAACTATTAGAATATACGATGCAATAGCGAACGGAAAGTACGTACCACGCGGGATGTACATACGTACGATAGGTAGTAAGATTTTCTTTTGATAGCCCCTAAGCTATACGACGCTTACAGTTATTCATGTAATTAGTATCCACGTGTCTTTAAAAGGAATGATTTATTACTGATTGTCTGAGGTGCTTTGCTCGAGTCTCCAGCCCATTAAATATTCATCGTTTTCATTATTTTCACCAAGACACAAACATCAGTATTACCCTGGCTCTTTTACTAGAAGTAACTATGTAGGTAAAACATAACCTCACGTGTGTTTCCTCGAAGCGGTAGCATACAGAAGAGCCAAAAAGTGAGTACTATCTGAAAAATATTCTCGCACTCGTAAGACTGTAATACAATAACTTATACTCTTCTTCTAAAGTTTTGATTTTCTTCTCGGTTAGCGCTAACGCTTGCTGCAGTTGTACAGATCCTTTATTTTGTTGCTCTTGCAGTAGTTTCCTTTCGTCGCTTATGTGTTTCCAAACAGAATCAAACCAATGAAGACCTTCAAAGTTCGAGTCCTGAAAATAATAAATAGAATAATATACATAATACTAAATTATTAGAATGACGAGAACTTTTAAATACATTCAGCTACTTTAGCACTACAGACGCCCAGGGCGATATGTTTGAGGCGCTCAATCTACTTTCAGGGAGTAGAGGGGCGAAAGTTTTAACGCCCCGCCACGGTAGGCTCAGGTTAGGCGTGCGCGTATTCCGGTGGTTTCGGAGTCGAAGATTACGCTCGAGATCCTGACTGCAGTAGTGAAAAAGAACCGACCGAAGGTAACGGTTAAGTTCATTGATGATACAAATACCCCAGCAGAACAGGAACCCGCTCGGCAAGTTACATTACCCGCAGTGGCAGCGAAAATTGTCAAAATCTGACCCCGCGTTTGCAACCTTATACAAGTTGTAATTACCTACCTACTTGTTTTCAACAGTCTTGTAAAAGACCAGCCAAAGACCTAGAGTATATAACATGTATTATCGTTGTTTCAGTGTTCAAATGTTGGTATTTTTTTGACCTTTTTGACAAGTTAAGTAAGTATACAACTAGTCTTTACGAATTGATTTAGGTAAAACGATAAACAATGTCAGAATACATAATGGAGTAAATGCGGGGTGAGAGAAAAAGTCATAAAATTGTTTGCGTTACTGACCTGGTCCAGTAATTTCATAATATATGCAACACCCATTGCAAAGCCATCATCAGTAAATGCTGCACCGATTTTATTTTTCTTTGACATCTTGTCTTTGGATAATATCATGTATTCTACAAAATTTAAAGTCAAAGGTGGAACTATGATGTAGAAATTTTTGAGATGAACATTTTTAGGATTCCGAAATACAGGTGCGAATACATCAACGAGTAATTTAAAATATTCTGTACCTTGGATAAAATTCGATATCAAGTCATTAACATTATGATCTAAATTTTCTGACGATTCAATCGTTCTTGGTCCAAGACCACTCTCCTCACTAAATTGTTTAAAAGATTCGACGTTATCGAGATTTGGCAAAAACATGGTAGCGTCAGAGCAGCAATGTCGGCCTCCTGAACGAATCATTCTAACGTATCCCATGGCATTTCCAATTTGACTTATAAGGTCTCGGAACAAATCTAGATAGCTCAGACCCTCTTCATTTAATCCGAGCACTCTTATGCCCTTGTTAAATTTTTCGGCATTTTTGTATGAATATACATTTCCATTTGCATCAGCAGTCTCCTTGAAGTTTCTGAGATCTTTAATCAACCTTGACTTGATGTGTTCATCATACATAAATTGGGAAAAAATGAAGAACTTTTTCTTCAAGAATTGATAAGTAAAATTCACAGTTGTATTCATAATGCCTGTACCATGAGTTCTAATAGAGTTTGCAATGTGCCTGATGTTTATAGAATTTAAATGTTTGTTATTACTGCTTTTTTCAATAAATATCTGGTTGTTCAAGTTGTACAAGTACTTAGAAACAAATATGTGAATGTGGCGCATAATTTCTAATACATCCAACCCTTGCTCTAAAGTCTGTGTGGGTAGATTATCTTGTACCGTCTTCAGATTAAATTTGAATTTCGCCATTTGTCTCATTTCACCATATGTTTTCCAATCAGATAGAACAACTGTAGTCAAATTGTAGTACATTGTAGACAAGTAATGTTCTACTGAAGGCACAATGGACATGTAAAGGAATTGCATTCTAAAGTTATCCACAATAAGTAATAATTTCTTTGTCATATCAAATGTAAATGGATTTACAACATCCAACTGTAAGTGTGAATGAATATGAAGTCTCAAATTTGTTTCTATATTTTGACTTGCACTTAGTATTATTTTATTCTCTATCATAGATTTCATATTGTTTAGAAACTGTTGGTACTTTGTCATTCCATAATGTTGATCAGTTTTATGCAATAATACAATGCAGTCTTCCAAGACCATAAGAAAATATTTCAGTTTCAAAGTATTTAACTGCATGCTGAAATTTTGTTCAAAATAAATGGGGATAATATTTTGGTGCCACAATAGCCATGAGCAATTGCATAAATAATCCATAGAGTTTATAAAGTTTGATAAAGTTTGGATTTTCTCAAGTAGTTTCCCAAGTCTAATGTAGCTGTCTTCTAAATAAGTTGTGTCTGGAACAAAGCTCAAGGCAATATTAGCAGCTATATTTCTTTCGATGGTTGCAGCTCCTTTCAATGCCCTTTCCGCAATCACTAGGCATGTCAGTTCATCAAGTCGCTTATTTGCATAATTTTTATCAGTCATTAAAGACTTTTTTACCTCAAGTATAGAGGATGTTGACTGAAACACGAGATGCTGCAGAATCATGTTAATTGAAATAATTATTTGATTACGATTGCGGGTTACTGCATTCTTTAAGGTTTTTAACATGTACATAATCTCAAACAATGATATCAAAATACTCTTAGGCAGTGGTATACCCAGGGTGAGATGTAAATTAATTAAAGTGAGCACTGAATGGTTTGTTCTGGATGCAATGTCAAGACCTTCTAACAGAGTTTTAGAATGCAAACTCATTTCAGCAGCACTCAGTTTGTGATGATGAGAAGAAAACATATCTTCAATATTAAGCACCCACTGTGTACATATTGTGTGAAGATGTGCAATGTCCTTGGCTAAGCTGGCTTTCTTTGTACTGATGTAGGCTTGTCTTGCCTTAACCATTGTTTGTGATATTTTGTCATGTTTAGCGCACTGTGATGCAACATGTCTTTGAAGAAATTGTTCAGGAAACCAGATTGTTCTGCCAATAATGTTTATACTGTGTGCCTGTAACAATTTGCAAAGTGAGTATTAAATTTAAACTATTCAAAATCTTTATTATCAAATAGAATCACCCAATTTGAATACTCAATTAGTTATAAGGTAAGCAGTGTAAAAAAAAGTATAAATTGATAGAACAATAAATGGATGATGGATGTTTTGGACATTTTTGGCTAAAGCTTACACCATGAAGGTCTTCTTCATAAGTAGAGTAGGTAAGATTAAAATTAAGGGTAGAATTCCTCAAGGTTCAATGTTTGTACCTATACCTATTTTCAGTATCAATTTTCTGTAGATACAATGCATTTACAGTAAAATAATAAATGACTTAATAGTTTTTTTTTTAACAAATACTACATTACATAGCAAAGCTTAATTTGGAATATAAACCAAGTCAGTTATAGATCCAATGTTGCAAAAATTGGATGATGTGAATTAAGTCATTCATCTGCATTTTAATAATTAAATACTGACCTTTGTATTCAAATCAATTAAAGCTTTGAAAATCTTCCTGTCACTGTTTCCAAACAAATGTGCAGAAAGTACATAAAGCCCATTCACTTTGATACATTTATACATATTACTAACACTGGGCTGCTCCTGTATAAGTTTGTCTAGATTTGCTATTGCTTGTTTCAGATATTGAGTGAATTCTGTTGCTACCAGTGAGCAGTTCCTATCAACTAAACTGCTTCTTAATCCTGACAGGTTTTGAAGACTCTTTTGTACAATGTCATCATTTATAATCTTATTTGTGACAGTATTTATAGCCCCCATCATGGCCTTGAATTTGTCCTCCATCAAATCCAGATTTTCTGGTGAATGGCTGAATGATTTCATAGTTTTACAGTATTTATTCCAATTAGTGATCAAAGAAGTGTTGGATATTAATAATTCTAGCAAAATGAGAACAGTAAATATTTCTCCAATGTGGTTAATAATGTAATGTAGTTGTATCCCATCTGAAATGATTTTTTAAAATTAATTGCACATTTCCATTTATTTTGCTTTTGATTCAAATAAAAAGGTAGGTCTCATTTAATAAACTTACTGATATTAATGGCACCTTTGGTGAATATGGCAAACACTTGGCTGCAGAGGTTCCGCAGCACATCATCACAACGGCTGGTGAATGCACTCAGTGAACAAATTGACTCCATTTGTGAACTAATATCATTGTTATTATATTCATCATACACTGATAGAAAACTAAAATGCCTGTAATAGAAAAAAGAAAGCTCACAGTAACATTATTTTATTGTTTCTTCCAAGAATGAGTTGGTCTAAATAACCATCATAGCATCATTATACCTTTCAAATGCTTCCTTTTTGAGAGCCACAACTTCAACACATAATGAAGAAAGCACACTCAACACTTTTGTCATCAAAGTGTTATCAGATGATACCAATTCTGTTAATGGAATAAGTTCTTCTGGTGTCATTACAACTTGTATTGGCAAATAAGTCCTGTTTTCTTCCCAGAATTCACCTTTTAGTGTAGATGCCAGATCTTGATATTGTGCTTTAAAAAGCTGCCCATATCTTTTGAGAAGCCAAGTCCCAGCTTCTTTCTCTATGTCGGTTCTCATTGCTGTAACGTTTATTTACCAACAAAAAGATATTACTGACGTGTTTGATATCAAAGTGAAGATCTTTGTAACAAACTATGATCTTATCATAACATCACAATTCGAAAACCCTTATTTTTTATCTAAATAAACTTCATTTTATTTTCGCCCACACTTTATTCGTTGTTTTCTGGTAACTATCCAAAGAGTACTAAACACAGAAGTCACAGAGTACTTTTTGGTACTAAAAGTACTCTGTGAGTACTAATAACTGTCACAACTCACACTCAACAGAGTACATTATGGCCACTTTCCGAATTAGAAAAATAGCGCTGTGAGCGCTCACATCAATAATTTACGTTCCGAGTTAGATATCGCGATTATTACAGCTAAGAACTGTCATTTTTGTTTTACGGAACGCTCGTGAACGCGCTAACAGTGCTCACTCAATGTTAAAACCTATTTACACCATATAAAACTTGTATAGACCACAAATTTCATCTTCTTATTTGATTAGGTGGCGATTGTAGCCAGAAGCACTATTTATAAGTTAGCTAAAACTATGATACGAATCAGTACATAACAGCACAAGTGTCATTTTTGACAGCGCTCACAGTGATATTAGTATAGCGCATGGTCGGCGTTATCGCAAGATGGCGCATGTCATGACGTCATCTATGACGATTCGCGGGACATCGTTATCGCGCTCACGCCAATTCGGAACGGGTGTGAGCACGCTCAAATCGATATTATCGTATCTCGGAACGTAGCCTATCTTACACCCACAGTCACATCAATATGACATCACACTGTCAATAAAACACTACAGCTGTCAAGTGTCAGATGCGTAACTAGCCACAGAGTTCATTTAGGTCACAGAGTTCTATAATTTTTTAAATCTCGTAGCTTTGTAATGCTTTTTTTTTGTTTTCGTTGGTGATTTTCAGAACATAAATTATACTCTTGCGAGGTCCTATCGATAATCAATAGCCTCAATAGGTTTGAGGTTGTGGATATCTAATTTCAGAAAAGATTATTTTGTTTCCTTGTGTGAACTTCGAGTGTTCCCATAAAACTTCAGCAATGTATTGCTCATTATTTCTTGACTATTGAGTGGTTTTTTAGAGAACCTATATCTCACGGACGTCCATGGTGTTTCAATGCTTATGATGTGTAACTGTATGGGTGCCTGTTCTTCTTTAGTGTTTATCTCCATACCGACCATAGCAATGGGCTCAGGGGTTCACCAGTTTAGCCGTAGAACACGTAACAAAAAGACATCGGCACCGATTCCCTTGTTCATAAACTAAACTAAAATGAAAAGAATGGGGAAGAGAACTAGCAACTACTGACAAACTAAACTAAAATAAAAAGAATGGGGAAGAGAACTAACAACGACTGCCCCGGTTGTAGGCGGTACTCTTCCAAAAGTATCTGATGGAAGTGTAAACTGCTTAAACAAACTCAGTTCAGGATAAATAAATTCTTACGCAAACACTAAAGAGAATAAGACAAACATATTCGTTGACAAACCTAATTTGTTGGTTTTGATGAGTATAAATCTGAAAATTGTTTTTTTTTTTAATGGATAACGATTTGGGATAGCAATGATAACTTGGCAATGCGGTTGTTAAAACAAAAAAAGGGGAATTCCCGGGACTTGAGACAAATGCGAGTCGGAGTCGCGCCTGTGGTCGCGCTATAACGTTAACGGTAGTGGTGGGTCGTTGTCGAATTTTTGACGAACGAAACGCAACCGTTTTCCTGACGACGAAAACGGTTGCAGAAAACGGTCGTCGTTGCAACTGGTTTCGAGACGGACCACTGACGAACGACGAAACTTATCCAACATGGAATAGAATTCCGTTTTCGAGGTTTTCTTCGAGTGAAATAGTTGCAGTTTGTTAGTTCTTACAACGATTTAAAATATATGAAATGGTTAACTAATTACATAATTCATTTTATCAATCGACTTTACTAAGTATACGATGAAATGAACTTTCCTTCATACTTTTCCAGATTTAGGACTGACTGGGACAGACTTTTATCTTTTTACCAGGCGTATTTAAATTTACAACTATTTGCAAACAAAACAACAACAAAAAACAATTACTAAATTTCTCTGCGCGTGCTCAATAACAATTAACTGGTCCAAAAAAATGTAAACAAATGTTATAAAATAATAACCACGCGACGCGCTCACCGACGCGAATTCCAGGAAATTTAGCGATTATCCCAATTCTTCGTTCAAACGAATCGACTTTGAACTTTAAGTCACCAACATAAGGTTGCACGGGTTTAACCGTCACATGACGAACGACAGCATTGACAACTGGTAATAGATTATGGACTGTATTTCCGTGAAGAAAAGTTCATTTTTTATTGTAAGGACTGCTTTGTAAACGAACGTGAAAAGTTAAGGACGACGCGATGACACGACGCGACGAACGAGTGTGATAGAATTGAACCATTGCGTTCTCGACTGTATTTTCATAGACGTAAAATAAAAAATCTCACCAAGTAATTCGAGGACTGGTTTGTGCGACGAAGACTGTTTGAACCCAGGACGTAAAACAGTTTCATCGTTGCAGAACACAAAACGGTATTTGGAAACAGTTCGTCGCCGCAACGCTCACTCCTGTACCATAAAAATCATTGTACTGTACCATTCATCATAGTAACAAACACGTACCTACCTGTCGTACCAGAAAAGCGTTTTTCAAATATTAAAATCGTTATTGTCGACGTCCACATGGAAATAATAAAATCGCGGCGGGATTTTATCGCGCACAGGATTTTGGACTCTCGGTGTGAACCGAGCATTGAGAATCCAACAGAGTGCAGCGCGACTGAGTGTCAGCGCGTCTAAAAAACACAGTGTGCGTTTTTCAACTGTCGGCGCTAAGCAGTGCGTTGAAGATCCAGTGCGCGAAAAACTCTCACAGCGATTTTATTACGTCCGTGGAGACGTGGGCTATTGCTAAGTTCTAATGTATATTCTAATGTACTCTGTGGTTCTAATTTAATAAGGGATAAGCGCCAGGACAGGCCGCGAAATTCAAATTTTCTTACTTTTTTTGCATTATACAGGTCACTGTCAGCCTGCATGTTAAACAGAATATGATTCGCGATCGAACACGTAAGATGTATTTACAGAATTATAATTATCAATACAACCCTATAAGTTCATATATTATATTCCCATTGAATGGCTATATATCGTATTTACTAAACTAATCGTGAAGTTGGATAAATACTTACCTACACAAACCGTGTTAAACCAAAAGAAAAAATAAATTAAATAAAGGTGTTTTATGTAAATAGGTTCTTTCATTTCTTTCCCTCGGCCCGCTTCAACTTTCCAGCCTGACATCTTCCATCTCTGTAACAATCGTGATCATTAACGCACTACCGATGCCGTGCAGCTAACTATTTTATGGGTTAAAGATGACCCCAAAAACCATGAGTGTACTACGTGAGCTCGACAAATGGATGTTCGATTAACGCTTGTTCGACAAAACTGTACTGTGAATCACCATAGTTCGAATGCACGCTCAACTCGACAAACGATTGTGCGACAGTAGTTCAACACTACGGTAGTGCGACATACAATTGTGTGACAGTATTGTAATTAGACAGTACGTTGGTGCAGACCAACGTACTGTCTAATGTACTGGGTAATGTCAAACTACTGTAATACTGCTGTTACAGTAGTTTGACATTACCCAAGTGCGACAAATGATTAAGTACCTTAGATTTTAAACGAAAAATAACAAAGGAATAACTTCATTTATCTATACAAAACAAACTACATTGCAATATAATCAAAACTTTATAAGGTATAAAACAATAAGTATTAGACAAAAACGATTTGATCAGCTTTCACCGTTTATGACGGTTTTCAGTTCTGAGCAGATTTACAGTCAATATTAGACAACATCTTACAGCCAATATTAGACAACATCTTAAACTATTTTGCTATTTGCAACAGATTTTCTTACGGTTTCAGTCACTGCCATAGCTATTATGTATGTGCTCGGGACTAGATTTTTTAGGCTCATTGCATTCCCTTTGATGCAGGCTTTTTTTGACTAAGTTCTATTTAATTTCTGAGCATATTTACGGACAATATTTTTGTTGTTTCTCTCCATGCCCTAGCAGTGCTTTGTCAACTCTTAACAATAGCACCAGAATCAGTGTTCTAACTAAAGACGTTTTTGCGCTATACGAATTGGAATTACGACTCACAGTGAAAAATAGAGGGTCGCATATCTGTGGTCGCGCGCATACGCACGCACACGCATTGTAACGTAATAGGCAAATTATGTCCCGCTTAAAAATTGAAATAAATATGACCTATCTTTTGAACGCACAGCCATAATTCACACTAAAACTCTCATAGATAATAGCGCTTGAAATCTTACATGTTTTTGTCGGTCAAAAAAATTGAACTAGTACCGGGAAGGAAAAGACTTTCACGTCAAAAAAACATGCTATCACATCGAAGAAAATCATGAAATGTACACACGAAAATGTTAAAATTATATCGTTAAAAGTAGTTAGTTAGGTACTAACAAGTTTTGTAACCCGGAATCAAATCCGGGAGCATTACCAAGAGTTTGTAACTAACTGAGCTATGGAGGTCATCAGATATAAGTACATCATCATCATCATCTGCCTAGCCTTTTCCCAACTATGTTGCGGTCGGCTTCCAGTCTAACCATATGCAGCTGAATACCAGTATTTTACATAGAGCGACTGCGTATTTGACCTCCACAACCCTGTTACTGGGTTGTGGATTACATATGATTATGAATACAAACCGCAGACATATAAACAGATGCAAACATTAATTTTGCATGTCGCACTAGAGTAATGTCGAGCTTCAGTGTGTCGCACAAGCGTGCCTTCGAACTATGGTGAGTCGTAGTACAATTTTGTCACACAAGTGTTATTCGCACATCTATTTGTCGAGCTCACGTAGTAGGTACTACGTGAGCTCGACACACTCAAAAACCATCCCCTAAGGTTTGGGCGCGGTATGAAATTAGTTTCGTTATAAAACAAAATTTACATGATTGTCATGCTCTAACTTTAGTCCTCTACTTCTGGAGCAGCCGACGCAGCGGTGTAATTGCGTGGCACACTAACAGTAGGAATGGCTTTAATTTTGCCAGTTTTCAAAAACATTCATTGCGCTATTTACTTTGCTGAGCAGACAACTTTTCGCACTTATAGAAGCTATGGATCCGATTGTGATTGATAGTGTGTTACGCAATTAGGGTGCCAATCTCCTAATCAATAAAGAAAAACAAGTTTTGCTATGATTATCAGCCATTTATTCAGTAATGAAAATCCTTGTTCAAACTAATGCCACCGGCCCACACTACTGTGGGCTGATTTTTTGATGGTTAGACAACTTCTAACTGAAAAATAAATCTGACAGTTTGACGTGTCTGTTTCAACGGCTACGCGCCGTTGAAACAGACACGTCAAACGGCGACATTTAAAAAAATTCTACCGATTTTGTAAAAATTTGTAAAAGTTGATTCCCAAATCATTTTGACAGCTCCTGAATTATAAACCTAGAAATTTTTGGGTATTTTAAAAGTTTTGACAAATTCAAATCTAGGTTTTACAAAAAACTTCAGACCTCTGCGATGCTGTTTCAGCGAGATATTAGCGAGATTATGTGTTTTTCACAGTTTCAATGGCGCGGCCATTTGCTTTTAGTGTTACAGCTCCTAAAATATAAACCTAGGATTTTTCATGTATTTTTACTAATTTTGACAAATTCAAATCTGGGTTTTACAAACAACTTCAGACGTCTGCGATGCTGGTTTAACGAGATAACGGCGACATCGTGTCAGGCGCGGTCCGAGGGTGGGTTCCTAGGGGTCATCATGACCAATGACAATTTGGGGGGGCCCAAAGCCGTAAACGTAAAGCTTATAATAGTAATATTTCGAAAATATAATACATTTTTTTATTAATACGTAGGTAGTCTTTGTCTGTGGAAAAATCTGGCTTCCACCGCGCCTGCATCGTGTCGTATCGGGTTATAGTCTTACAGCAGGCCTAACATACCGCATTCTATTTCTACTCTACTGTAGAATAGAAATCGTTTGTCTACATTTCTCGGTAAAAGCTGTCAACTAGTGGTGAGTCGCTGACGGTTTTTCCGTTAACCAACGTTAACGTTGATTTATGTTTATCAACTAGTTAAATTCGTCAACGAGTTAACGTGCAACTATTGTCGACTTGTAACGTTAACCGTTCATTAATTGAACGGTTTTATTCAAAGATGCGACGTGCAACGATTCATATATTGGTATAATTTTCTTAAAATAAATATTTCAAAAATCAACTTTTGTGTACGTTACTTAGAGTCCAAATTCTACGACATGACCGTCGCTCGCAATCTATGATGGTATTTTCAACGTAAGTTTTTTGCTCAGTTCGTTAGGTACGTTTGCAAATTTAGTTTAGTTGATTCGAGTTATATTCATAAACGTCGTTGACTTTAACTAGTTGATTCATAAACAGTTAGCATTAATACGTTGACAGGAGATCAACGGTTGATTCAACTGGTTCGTTGATTCAACGTCAACTGTTTGATTCTACTGTCAACTAGACAGTTGACAGTAGCGATGGGCGTGGTACGAGGGGCGTAGACAAAAATTACGATTCCATACAGACGAATGGAATCGTAATTTTTGTCTCGACGAAAAAACTCTTGTCTACGGTTCTCGTGCTAAGCATGCTGCATGCTGCTCCTAAAATATAAAACCTAGGATTTTTTTTTTTTTTTACAAATTCAATCTATCATGTAGGTACCTAAATTTCAGGTCTCTGCAACGCTTTTTTTTTTGGTGGGAAATCATCAAATAACTTCTCCCGCTCTGGGTGGAGCAGGAGGGTGTCTCAGACAGAGGGCTGTGTCAGGCTTTTACAGACTAAAACCCACCAGTGTTCCCTCAGTTGCCAGTGTGCGAGGCCGCGGTATCTCTTTCTAACAACCCGCACCCCTGGCATTTGGCAAGCATCAACCCTTGCGGGCCCCACCAGTTAAGTAGTGCTGACATCTCTTTGAGGCGCGCGTGGGACACAACGCGCCGTCGACCCGGGCGTGGTCCTTACCGGACAGCGAGCTACTCATTACTCGCCGTCCACAAGCTCGCGCCTACGGTGGCCGGGAGTCAGCCTGGGATTCCCGACGCCCGGGGCGTCTCCTACGGAGGCTAAGCCCGTGAGGGCGCATATACTGCCTCGCCCTCACGTGCGCCGCCTCCCTCTTTGCAAGCATTACTGCTTCGCAGAAGGAGGTGACGGTTACCCATGCACTCTCGCTCCGTACCATGGCTTGGACCAAGTATCGGACGCAAGAGATCGCCGCCGCCAATCGCCTCCAAGAGGTCACGGCGGTGCTCCGCCCAGGGGAGACCTCCACCGTGTCCTCATGGCGATCTTCGCAGTGGAAACACCCCGGCGTTTCCTTCCGCCTTATGCGAAACAGGAACCTCCCGAAACAGCCATGTCCGGTGAGGACCTGCGTCAGGCGGAAGGTAAGGACGCCGTGCCGCCTCTCAAGCCACTCCTCAAGTCCTCAAAGAGGGGACTTACCGCCGCAATCGTGGCGTGCCCAAGGTCTCTACAGCGCTTCGTTTTAAAGATCTCCGTGGCCGCGTGGTTCCCCGCGTTCCAATGGCTCGGCTACGTTCAAACCCTTAAAACTTTTTAACCATAACTTTGACAAATCTATGATTTTGGGAATAAACTTTTACAAAATCTTGGTATTGCTTTTAGAAATATCGCCGTGGCCGCGCCATTGAACCGTTTGACATATATTTTCAACAGTTTACAAAAGTTGTCAAACTGCAATATTTATAATATTCCTCAGATAAAAGTTATCTGGCTATTATTATTTTTTATTAAAATAAGCCCTTAGAATAGTGGTAGGTACTTACGATTTCAAAAATTACTCTAATTTAAACTATGCTTATTTTGTTGTACTCATGCTAGGCCCTATGCAGGTTTCGTGCAGGAAAGGAAATCAGATAAAGAATGCAAATAAAACGTGTATTCCCGTTCGTCCCACCGACTTCGTCCCCGACGTGGGACGAACGGGAATACACGTTTATTTTTCCCGATCGTCCCACTAATTTTGTTGATGGGACGAACGGGAATAATTAATTAATAATTTTTTAGTCCTATTGGTCCCACCAAATAGATTCAGACTGTTTTTTATTATTGTTACTCTCTATGATGTTTTATGATCATGTTTTTTCGCCTTGACTTTGTGATATTTTGAGTATTTTTATTTTGATGTAACATGGTAAGCAATTTTAAAATATTTGGATTTTTTTTGCCTATAGCACTTTTTTTTTTTTTTTTTAATGCCATCCTTCGGCAAAGTTATTGGTACGGTGTCGTTTACCAAAACTGCACCACACTTTTACGAAATTCGGTTGAAGCCACTGCGATAACATGTATCTATAGCCGAAATTTTTCACTTTGGCTATCATCGGGGCTTTCACCTGCGACATAAAATCAGCCTTCAAAAATAAGGTCCTCTGATAATAATGGAAGCACCGCACTTAGGGCTACTTGACGTCTTAAAATTTTATTTTTTGCTAGATTTAATTCACGGCCTTTCTTCCAAATAGCGTTATTAAAATGGTAATAACAACCGTGGATACTTATCTCTGGAAAAATTGTACGCATAGCAGACATAGCTGCTTCTTCAAAATCACTGGTAAATGCTGCAGGATTCCAATCGTTGATTTGAGATTTAACGAGTTTGAAAAGTATCTCGTATGTTTCTTTTTTACAGTTTGACATTAAAGCGTACAATAATGGTTTCATCGCTGTGATTTGATTATCACTTCCTAAATCACCATCCACCGTGTAAAGTTGTTGGAACGGAGGTGGACTACTCCTAAATGTACCGTCACCAAATATATTTTTTTAAAGTATCAATTTTTCTCTAGCTTCTTGGGAACAAAAAGGCAGAGTCATGTAATATCACGACAAATTTTAAAGTAAATTACGAAACAATGATTAAACATTTCATGCACAAAATTATTTAGTGGGACGCATGGCACTAATCTTAGGACATATTCCCATTCGTCCCTCTAAAATTCCGGATGGGACGATCGGGAACAAATTTAATATTATTTTTGTAAATTCCCGTTCGTCCCACGTCGGGGACGAAGTAGGTGGGACGAACGGGAATACACGAAATAAAACTACAAAGCAAAATTTATAAAATAAAATAGTGCAGATTTTATTAATTCACATACAACTTACTGCTTCTTAAAGCTTTTTAATATAGGATAAATATTATCAAATGCTTCGTAAATTTCTTCTCTCACTTTAGCACCAGTTAACACAACTTTTCCAGAAACAAAGATCAATAATACTATTCTTGGTTTTACCATTCTATAAATAAGGCCCGGGAATAATTCCGGTTCATATGAACTGAACTGTCCATGTGTCAGTACTAAACCTTCTAGGCGAATTGGAAACTTAACGTCACAACTTCCAACCATGTTTTGGATTTTAAAGTCTAAAAATTTGGCCTGTAAATACATAAAAATGTTAATCAATCATATTAAGAAAACAATAATTTTGATGTAAATTAGCCAGGTTGTTTTTTTAAGGTGTGGCATGATTCTGCACGAAAGTACAGATTTTTTAAAACCCGCATTTTAAAAAATCTGCCTGTATTCCCGCAAAGGGTTAGGCAGAGTAGCACCTATAGTAAAGCCACACTAGCACCCCTAATTCATCAGATATAATTATGATTTCACTTGTATTATCAACTTATCTTGCATTGCCAACATTGATGTGATATTAAAATGTGATGCTTATGCCTTTTGTATTTAAGTTTAATTATCAGTTTATACTTACATAAAAACCAAGCTTCTGAATAATTCTAGCATATTTCCGAGCAGCAAGACGAGAGTCTTCTTCACTTTTGGCACCTGTGCAAACCATCTTTCCTGATGAAAATATCAGTGCTGTAGTTCTAGGTTCTCTTATTCTCATGATGACGGCAGCAAATCTCTTTGGGTTATATTCTGCATTTCGTGCATGGAGTGCAATTTTTTTTAGGTCTAACTTACAATTTAGGTTCACTGTTGAGACAATATTTCTGAAAAGTAAAAATAATATAATGATTATTTACCTATTCACATTAATTTGTTTCCCACTACTCAGAGAAAACTCTAAAAATGCTATCTTCTTTTCTCAATTTAATTATACATTTTATTGGTTCCAACAAAACTTATTTAGGAGTACTTACTGCAACTGGGGTAATATGCCAGGGTCAGCTGAGTGTGGGGTCATAGGTGTCATTGGTGCGGGACTGGCCTGGCTCAGCATTTGTTGGCCTGCCAGACTGCCACTTGTTATCATTGGTGACATTAAGTTTTGCTGAACAAAAAATATAAGTATTAATAAAATATAGTAACAATGTTTGTGGTAAAATAAAAAAAAATTGTATGTCCTATTTTGAACATAGTCTATAGTACATTTTAGATAGTATTAATTTAGCTAATCATAGTTCTGGAGTGAGTGATAGCATTAGTTAACAGTGTAGAGAAATACCACTATTCGGTTATTCTTGAAATTAAATCAGGATAGAGGAACGGAGGATCTAACTTAAATCAATGTAAGGGAGTATCTTGTGAGATAATGGATTTTCTTTGATATTTACTGGTGTTTGTGGCTGCATCATTTGTTGAGGTGTAGCATAGCTGGCAGCTGGCGCATAAGTATGCACTGATCTTTGAGGAGTTCCCATTAGTGATGAACCAAAGCCGACGAGCGGTGAGGAGCCCATCGCGGCGAGGGCTTGTTGCTGCTGTTGTTGTTGTTGCTGATGCTGCTGTTGCATAGCATTTGGCAAAATCTGTTGATCCTCTTCTGGCTGATGCAAAGGAGTACCTATGCCAGGTATGTTGTACGGACTCGGTAACATTTGATCCATTTTGAAGTTTGGTTTTCACTCTTTGATAGTATTGAACTAAGTCTGAAAGACTGTGTTGATGAACGTTTTCTGCCTGTAATTAATTTCCAGTAAATGAATGGCCTCTACTTTATTATGTTTATGTCAATCACCGTCTTTCCACATTCGCTAAGATGCGAAAAGCATCGTAAATTTTAGTTTACACTATAGTTGTGGTTTAGTTGCCTCTACCGTCCATCGAATTTGTTAGACAGTCAGACTTGTCACATGTGTCATTGTCAAACATTAGCACATGGAACCAGTATGTACTATATTGTTGGAAGAACTCGTTTTATTATCTAATCCTTTAGGAAATTACTGTCGGAATGTTTTTTTTATAAAGCTGTTTAAAGGTGCATAGTACACTATACTGATGGGTCGTGGAGGCCAGACAGGCAGTCGCTCCACGAGTCCACGCAAATTATTGGTACAGATCGCGACACGTAAGTCGAAACAAAAGGCGAATGGATTTTGGTTGAGACTGCAAGCCGTTCCTAATATATCAGGCACACCTATCAAAATAAATTATGTTTATAGTTTTTGCAATATTTTATTTTTATCTCTGGTTTAGTGCCACCTTTTGTGCTGAAATCCTTTAGGGAACTTGCACGAACTATAGACGGCAGCACAAATCGACACGAGAGCCACGTGTGGTCAAAAAAAGAAACTGTTTAGACCTGTCATCGTCTTGCCGCCAATGTTTATGTTAATGTTTACATTTTATGTATATTAAAATGATAAAATATGGGTTCCGGCCGATTAATAATGATCGTTAGCGTGGTCAAAATATGTCCAAAGGCCAAAAACTCTTCCGAGTCCGGGCATGTCTTAGATGTAGAAGTAACAGATAAGAATCCTGAAAATGCAGTAATAACTGGCAAAATTGTAGCTCAAACGACGATTTCTAACGTTTATGATGTCAAACTAACTGTAAAGTATTTTCTGAACTCATTTTCCACGTAAATATTTCGTCCATTATTATTTATGTTCATGTCATATTGAGTACTACATACAAAACACGGGTATTTTTAACCGACTTCCAAAAGGAGGAGGTTCTCAATTCGTCGGAACCTTTTTTTTTTTCTTTTTGTTTATGTATGTTCCCCGATTACTCGACGATAGCAGGACCGATTTGGATAATTTTTTTTTTGTTTGAAAGGGTATTCTTCCCAGGTGGTCCCATGATCATCAAGTCAGGATCTGATGATGGGATCCTGGAGAAATAGAGAGAACTCTTCAAATTTTATAGGCACACTTGAAGCAATTTGTGTAGTTTTTGGAAGAGTACTTTCTCGGAGTGGTTCCATATCAATTTGGTGAAGATCTGATGGAGAACTTCGGAGATAGGCAACGGAACTCCTCAATAAATGATAGTAAATGGACAGGGATTGCTGAAATCTCATGTCTGTCAATTGTTTACACCAGTTAATAACATAATATCACGCCGGTACGCTGTGAAGGGGTAAGCACATGTGAACCACTAAAAAGTGAAAAATAAAAATCTTTTTTCAAAAAAAATAAACAACCAACTTCCAAAAAAACACTAAAAAGTGAAAAATAACTTTAATTTCGGAAGGCGGTGACAAAAAATTAAAATACATATCCAAAGTCACCGACTTCCGAAATTAAAGTTATTTTTCACTATTTAGTGTTTTTTTGGAAGTCGGTTGTTTATTTTTTTTACACATAACTTTATTGAGTAATTTCTAAATGTTTTGAAACTCATACTTACACATTTTTTTTCTGCATTTATCGACTTTTGTCGCATAACACGTAACCAAGGAAAGTAAGTAATATCCGTAGGAAAGTAATACGATTTCACAACATTTGAAGTGTTTTCTCCGAAGTGTTCGAGCATCCAGAAACACAACAATACATTTTTACTTAGTAATTATGTTTTTTTCACTTCCTAAATGAGATCACTTTATTACGTGAAGTGTCAATTTCAAGTAATGATTCCGAGAAAACTTCAGATTTGCGCCATTAGATGGCAGACCCTTCGTCGTGCACGTTCCCTATAGGAAGTATGTGGATACAGCTCTTAGTCTGTTTCTGATTCACCTCTGTTTACGTGGTTTTCTCTTTTTGTCATATAGACTCCGTAGCCAAGATCAGTGTTGCCAACCCGTACGATAATTTGGCTACTGGTACGACGTAAGACGTACGATAGTGATTGTCAAAGTTAAGATAACTTTGAGATTTGAAAAAAAAAATAGTTCCATGAACAAAACGTATTTGTCAGGCAAAATACAACACAAAATGTCAACAAAAGGTCAACGTCAACTGTCAACTATGTCAACATCAGCATGTAAATGTCTCTTTGTCTCTTTCCATCACATTTCTTTCAAATGAAAATAATAACACTTGTTTCCATCCGACCGCGACTCCGCATTATATACTGTAGGTATCCTTATGGTTTTCTGAGATCCTACTTATTATTATAAATGTGAAAGTTTGTATGTATGTTTAGATGTTTGGACGTTTGTTACTTAATCATGCAAAAACGGCTGAACGGATTTAAATGAGATTTGGCACACAGTTTATAACCAGAATGAACACATTGGATAGTTTTCATCCCCAGTATTACGTTCCTCTGAGATCATTTTCGACCTACACGCGGGCGAAGCCGCTGGCAAAAGCTAGTTAAAATTATATTTTCTCTTAGCTAGCTTTATATTTCGTGGGCACGCGTGAACACAGACTGTAAACATTAAACAAAGACTCTTGTGACCTGTGGTATACTCCTTGGTCGTGTGTAAAGTTTGGCGGTTTGTGCTGCTAGCGCTACTAGTGGTGAAACTTGGTATATGTCCCTCTTTAACTAGTAACTGTCGTTTGTTAGCCATGTTTGATGAATGTTTTAGGCTTTTTTTTCGTGATTTTATTTGGATGATAATTTTGCCACTTACTACGATAATTTCGACGTGGGAACTCGATAATTTGAACTTTGGGAGTTGGCAACACTGCTACTATCAAAGTGTCAAAATGTCTGATGTCAATGATTTTGTATTTTATGTCTGTCCACAGAACACTTTTTGTGTCTGGCTGAGGGTATTAACTTGATGAATGCCACGCTTGTTGAATTATTTTGCATTTTCTCTTTAAATTGAGATTTCATTAGCCTTTACAATGGCTGAAACTATGAAGCAAACCGTCGCAACTATACTAAAAAGTATTGAAAGGTAAGTTCAATGCATTGAAATTCAGTTTTGTGCAAGGTTAAGTAGGGGCATTGGAAATTTTATATGAATTGTTGTAGTTATTAAATACTACCCCTAAGACGACCCACTGAACAATTTTAGAATAAATTTAGCCCTTTGCTTATGAATATCTGTTACTAACATTGTATGACATGTTTATAGATACAATCCCGCGAATCTTCAAACCTTGGAGAGGTATGTTGAAATGCAGTCACGCGAGAATACCTATGATTTGGAAGCAAATCTGGCAGTTTTAAAACTGTACCAATTTAATCCAGAGAAGTTCAATGCTGATATCACATGCCAGATACTTTTGAAAGCCTTAACAAATTTCCCACATACTGATTTTACATTGTGCAAATGTCTGCTTCTTGAATCTGTGGTAAGTGTTATAAGAAAGAATATTATGTTAAAATTAATCTAGGCTTGATATAATTAATAACAACTGAAGAACTTGTCATTATAATTCTCTTATCTCAATTTCTTTATAGTTGGTGCTATGTGTGTGTTACCTCTAACTTGTTGTAATTCATAAGTAAATAAACTCTGGAACTATTGTACTTCATAATAAGTAATTTTTTTTTTAAATATGCCGCCGGAACATGGATCCATGCAAGAGACAATGGCTTTTTATTGATTTCTGTAATTACTGGCATTCTACAGATTAACTCAATGTGTATGTCTCTTTTAGGTGGAGAATGAGACAATATCACAAATCAAATACTTGGCTGACATTCTAGAGCAGTGTGACTTTGCACAGTTTTGGAACAGAGTACATCAAATGCCAGAGCTTTGCAACCGTATCAGTGGTTTCCATGACTCCATCAGGAAGTTTGTGTGCCACGTTGTTGGCATTACCTTCCAGACAATTGATAAGAACAACCTTGCTAACTTATTGGGAGGGATTGACGGTTAGTAATAAAAATATGACTACTTATTTCATATAAAAATATGCATACCTTAACACATTCCATGCCAAGCACCCAGCATATGGGTCGAAAAATAGTTGATTCGTGTGCCCACAACTTGCATCCGAGTCGTCGCAATAATTAGCTATTGATGATTCTGTTCATGCCCAGGACCCGACTAGCGAGACTACTTATAGCGACGACTCGGATGCGAGTTGTGGGCAAACAAACTAATTATTTTTATTTTTCTTGCTTGGCATCGAATGTGTTAACAAACTTTGTTACACAGGGTGCTTATTATAAGCTACAGAACACAAGATGCTATGATTCAAACATAATACTTTTTCTTTGTCCATGTTCATAAATCTGGTAAAAAAAAATTGTCAATCATATTTAAATAAAATGCATTTTTATTTTAAGCATTATGCTATGAACTAAGAAGAATCCATAGCAGTTAGCTAATAGCTATGGCTTCTTTATGGTTTGCCATACACATTATCTATAAAAAAACCATTATTAAGACCTATAAAAAAAATTAACCATTATAATGTAAAGTAACTAAGTTGTGGAGCTCAGATAGGCAGTTGCTCCATGTAACATACTGGTATTTACCTGCACCAGGTTAGACTGCAAACCCACCCCATTTCACCCCAATATGTATACATAGTTGAGAAAAAGCTAGGCAGATTGATTGATGTTTTGTTTTGGATTACAATTGTTGATTATAATAAGTGGAAAGAAAAAATAGGTTTAAAATAAAGCATTGTTATCATATAAATATGATTCATACAAACATATTTGTATGATTTAAACTTGACCTGATTAAATCTAAGATTATCCATACATTTTCATTTAGCAGTGGGTAGTTACAAGTAGTAGTCATCATTCATCATTTCGGCCGAAAGACGTCCACTTCTGGATATAGGCCTCACAAGCTCCGCCAGGCCGGCTCTGTGCTTCCCGCATTCAGCGGACTCCTGCAGCCCTCACAAGGTCATCGGTCTACCTTGTGGGAGGCTTTACCCTTTACGTCTTCCAGTAAGCGGTCGCCACTCCAGAACTTTTCGGCCCCATTGACCATCTGATCGAACAGATAGTCAATGGACCCACAAGTAGTAGTAATTTAATAGATTTCATTATAGTACACATTATTTCAAATGATTACTCTCTACTTTATTGACTACTAACTGTGCCCCACAGTTTTACCCACTGCTTAATTGCTCTTCCTGATTATTTTCCCTCACTGCTCCTAAGGGTTGTAGTGTGATGTTAAATAGTATATAAACTTCCTCAAAAATTGGTCTATCAAGTGAAAAAAAAATTCAATAAAATAAAACAAACTCTTCAACTTTAAATATGAATTCAACTCATATTTCCAATACTTACACAGTTTTAAAATTTTGTTTGTTATTGGTTTTAGATGTGACCTTAAAACACTGGGTGAAAAAATATGGATGGAGAGATGATGGAAACCTGATTTTCATTGCCAACCAAGATGAAAACATAAAGACTAAGAACATTACTGAGAAGATTGAGTTCGACCATCTAGCTCCACTGATGACTTTGTTGTAAATCTTATGCAACTTTGTATTGAATAAATTGAAAATAAAATAATTGTGTCATTTCTTGCTCTGGTTGCTTGCATCACCACTTCTAATGTTATGTTTATAACTCGTTTTTTGTGCAATTGTCTACTTGATTTCTTTTTAGGGTTCCATAGCTTTATCGCAAAAACGGAACCCTTATAATTTGGTCATGTCCGTCTTTCCGTCCGCCCGATGACAGCTATTTTACTCGGAGACTATTGGCGCTAAATCGATCAAAATTAGAAAGAAAATGTATGCTTCGCCAACCAATGGTGCAGAAAATTACGAAACAAAAATAGGGGTTTCACTATTTTTCCTTATTCATTACTGCTACCCATACATGTAACTGAGGGATGATAAAGTAATGTGGAATATTGTTAGATCCCAATATATTTATGACGATGTTTCAAAGTCACGTTTTTTTATTTATGTCAATGAACTGTAAACTTATTTTTGCGGTTCGTGAAATCAAATCTGTGTATGCGTAAATATTAATCCGAACTATGGAACCTTATATGTGGTCCGACATGCACTAGACCGGTGCAAAAAACATAATGCTAAATGTGCATTAAATAAGTAATATGTTAATTTGGGTTTGAAAATAAGAGATAGTCACGAAACAACTTCGAATAGAATTTTAATTTAAATTAATTATGTCTTACGTAAACTTTTATGTACAATGACTTGTTGAAAAACATAACAATAAAAAACAACTACAACATAATGTAAAAAATAATTAAGTGGGTACGTATTTCCCTCCTTACGCCTTCTTTGCGTGACTGTAACCATGTTCCTTGCCGCCGGTATGTCCGCCCTTCTTACCGTGGTCGTGATGGTGCGCAACGTGTTCCTCATGGCCATGATGGCCCTTGTGCCCTTTGTGGTCTGCGTCGTAATGTCCTTTATCGTGATGTCCCTTCTTGCCATGGTGTTTCTCGTGATGACCCTTTTCATGGTGACCGCCTTTCTTGTGGTGACCGCCCTTCTTACCATGATGTCCGTGGAAGTCACCGTGTTTGTGATGGTGTCCTCCCTTGTGGAAGTCGTCGTAGAACTTGTGTTCCTTGTGAAATTCGTCTTTATGGGATTTATGGTGGAAACCGGTGGTCTTTGAACCCTTTTTGTGGCCTTTTTTATGTCCGAATTTCCCTCCTTTATGCCCGTGTGCAGCTTCATGGTGTTCACCGTGGTGGTCGTGTTCATCATGGTGCTTCTTCTTGTGCCCACCGTGTTCGTCGTGATGTCCTTCGTGGTGGTGTTTCGCGTGCTTTCCGTGCTCGCCTTTATCATGGTGGTGATGCGACTTGTATCCCTTTTCACCTTTATCCCCGTGCTCCTCGTGGTGATGGGCATGGTGTTCATGGCCGCCGCCCTGTTCGTGGTGGCTGTCCTTCGCTTTCTTGTGTTCAGTGCCCGCTATCGCCTGATCCGCGGGTTCACTGCCAGCTGCCGACAGGTCACCGCCTGTGGGTGTTGCGGCTAATTCCGGGGCGGCCTTGGGTGCGATATCCTTTTCACCTTTAACATTGGCTACATTTCGAGCATGCGCGAATAGCACCACGCATGCCAGAAGCTCTATTGTAAACAGGAGCCTCATGACTGAAAAAAATAAGTAATTATTTACACAAGCACATATTTGTTGAAATATACCTTTAAGACCAATATGTATAAAAAAAAATCCAACTCACTATGTCTGGCTCGACTAAAGACGTAGCCGTCACCAAAGCTACGATAACAGTGTCAAAACTATTTCCGCACTTTGAATTTATAGATTAGACCGCTTTCATCTGATGTCGATTACAGAGTGGAGTTTGGCAACTGTTGCTGCAGATTTCTGGATGAATGATTCCGCGACGGCGACGACGCGGTGGCAGTGACGACATCATTGTTATGGTTAAACTAAATTAGTTCCGTTAGGTCGACAGCTAATTATAGTTAATAGTGGCACTTTGGCACTTATTGATTTGATTTTTAGGAACTTTACTCTTTAGTAGATATAGTTACATTGTATAGGTTCAATTTTGTATGAATGAAAAGGAGGGAGTGAAACATGTTATTTTTTAATTAAATTGGTTTTAGTTTATTTACAAAGAGGTAATGCGTAAAGTAACAAAGTATATAATAGCATAATTTTATCAGTTATATTATTATCAGTGCTTGCCGTGGTGGAATCCCCAGTGTTTGTGATCCTCGTGGCCTCCTTTCTTGCCGTGGTCGTGGTGGTCGTGGTGGTGCTCTTCGTGCCCGTGGTGCCCCTTGTGTCCCTTGTGGTCCGCATCATAATGATGCTTGTCGTGGTGGCCGTGTTTGCCATGGTGCTCCTCGTGGTGACCGGAGTGATGGTGACCGCCCTTCTTGTGACCGCCACCTTTCTTCTCGTGGTGTCCATGGTGGTCGCCGTGTTTGTGGTGCTTGCCTTCCTTGTGGTGGTCATCGTAAAAGTGATGATCCTTGTGGTACTCATCCTTGTGGTATTTCTTGTGGTAGCCGTCGACGTGCTCGCCCTTATCGTGATGTTTCTTGTGGTGGTGCTTGCCGCCCTTGTGGTGGTGTCCGTGCTCGTGGTGTTTGCCATGGTGGTCGTGCTCATCCCAGTGCTTCTTGTGATGGCCTCCGTGCTCGTGATGGTGTCCAGCTTTGTGGTGCTTGCCATGGTGACCATGTTCTCCTTTATGATGGTGATGATGTCCTTTATGTCCTTTGTGCCCCTTTTCCCCGTGTTCATGGTGATGGTGTGCGTGGTGCTCCTTGCCACCGCCTTCCTCGTGATGGTGGCCGTGGTGGCTGGCCGCGGCGACCAAGTCTCCCTGCTCCTCTTCTCGTCCAGAACACGCTACTACGACACATCCTAGCACGGCAAGGGCGACTAGCGACCTCATTGTTATTGTTTTACTTCACTATTTGTTCTGTATTTGACTACTTGGACTGAACTGCCTGTAAACCGCCTGTGAGAGCATTTTATATCATTAGATTTGCGGGTTGCAGTCGGTGAAACCATCGGCAAGGACGCCACGCCGACCAGCTCGGAACGCGTTACGCCTTACCATTGCGACATGTCTAAATGCCTACGCAAAAAATAATACAGGTACTTATCAGTTAATTCAAAAACAATCAACGTGCTCACAGAATCTGCTGTGAAAGTTAGGTAGGCACTTCATAGCAATTCAGTTCTTATTACCAAATTAGTTCTTTTGAAGCTGGTTCGGCGTTTTTTTTATAATTAACTAATCATGATTAAATCTATCGGTTTGACTAAAGTGGATACAAGTGCGACTATAGAGCGTAGAGTCCTGAGTTCGATCCCCGGGTTGAGTAATTTGTTACTGGTTTCTCCATTGGGAATTTGCAAGTAACAACCATTAACCGGACACATCCAGAATACGGCCACTATAGCAAATGCCTCCCCCGTGCCATGGAACTACGAAACTTAGATGGCGGCCCTGTTAACTTTAAGTGGCTGTTAGTAGTGATGTGCCGAGTCGCTGTTTTGGTGGATCGAGTCGACTCAAGTCGGTTTATACGGTATTCGAATCATGACTCGATTCCGTGATTCGGTCCCTGTACTAGTTCTATGTTTGGTATTCGAATGTTGACTCGACTCCAGAACTCGAGTCTAGAAATTCGAGTCCAGAACTCTAGTCTGGAAATTCATGTCTAGAACTCGAGTCCGTTACCGATTTTAGAACAAAAAGGAAATCGAAAAGGATTAAACTTCAAACAGCATATGGGTTTAACATAATAAGTTAATGAGACTACGATAATAAATCAAACAATTTTAATGAAAATATTTTTAAACATTACAAAAAAAAAAACAGAACATACTAAGGAGGTAACTAGGAACCAGAAATGAGATTAAGTTCTAACGTTTCTCAAAACGCTTCCATACACCTGAGGCTTTTTCGGCGGCATGTTGTAATAAAGTTAATTACAATAAAATCACTTCACTACGAGTAAAAAAAATGTTGCAGGTTCAAACTTGTACAATGAAGGGCGCCCAATAAGCGCCCTCCATTGCTTCAATAAACAGAGATCGAGTACGAGCGAGTGAACCTAACTTGAATACTGGACTCGAGTCAGTTGGACTCGCATAATAGAATCGAGTAAGCGAGTACAAAATCGATTCTTCCTGACTCAAGTACCGGAATCGAGTCCGGCGAGTACTCGAATCAAAATAAATTGGTATTCGAGTAGGCGAGTGCAAAGCAGGGATCGAGTCTGACTCGAGTCAAGCCGTACTCGGCACATCGCTAGCTGTTAGCATCTCTATGTGTATACCCGTGCGAGGAATATAGGTGATATATGATTATATTTATGTTTATTTAAGATCGATACCGAATCTATAACTTTTTTCCTAATATAGGTACGTCAACAACGTAATACCTACACGTGGTAAGTAGGTATGTTTAAGTGATTATTATAGGTGCTTGCCGGCTCTATGATTCATCCGTAGTTTTCAGAAAGGAACCACCCAATACAAAAAAAAACTGAACGAGTCTGACTCTGAATGTTGTGCTTGAAATAATATGAACCCATAAATAGAATATGAAATAAAAAAAACGTCAAGAGCATTTCGGGCCTGCGTAATTCTAAACGAATTATTGATCTAAATAAAACTAACTTTTAAAGAGCCATTAATTAGTGTTCTGTATTGTAGTTAGTGTCTTAGGTAGGTAGGCATGTACATACCTATATAAGTAGTAGAGATTTTAATTTTGGATAGTGAAATTATTTGCGTAGGTAGGTAAGTAGGTATATATATAATCTCTCTACACCATATTAATGATTGACTTCTTGTTTTCGTTTAATTGACTATTTTGTATGCCTACTAGTGGCCGCAAGCCGCAACTGCTAAGCATGTAGTCCTCGGTTCGATTCCCAGGTCGGGAAAAGTGGCTTTTCCATCTGGAATTTCTCAGTACCAGCCTAGTGAACCCGGAGTCAGGATTTGAGACTGGTTGATGGTAATACAGGCTAGGACATTAGGACCTGCGAAATGTTGGTGTACCATACACCTCTACTTAACGCTTCGGGAACACAGTCGTGATGTTATGTACATGCTTTTAGGAATAAAGTAGGGGGGGGGGGGGCAGCTATATTTAAAATAATTATAACACCAGCCCATTACTGCCCCATTGCAGGGCCAACGTTTCTTCTCGGGAATATCAAGCACGAGCGAATGATCACTACGCATGCTCAAAACGGTTTGGCGATTTCAGACTTATATTAACCCCTAGCTTTTGCCAGCGGCTTCGCCCGCGTGGAGGTCGAAAATTATCCCACGCGGAGGTACTACCCGGATAAAAAGTATTCTATGTAATAATCCAAGTTGTAATCGAACTGTGTGCCAAATGTCATCCAAATCCGTTCAGCTGTTTTTGAGTGATTGAGTAACAAACATCCAAACATACAAACTTTCACATTTATATTATTGGAAGGATATATGTAAAGTAGGATAAGTGCAGGTTTCCTGACGGTGTTTCCTCACCGATGTCAGTAATGTCTAAGATAAACTCAGAAAGTATCTACCTATTTAAAATTTGAAAAACTCACATTGGTTGTAAATTAACTCCTACGTTTTCACGGTGAGATCTTTGCAGAATAGGCCGGCTAGCCTCTAGTAAATCTGTTCTGTAATATGATGGCGTAGGACTAATAATGATCACTATCCGTTATAGTGATCATCATTAGGTAGGTACATACGTCATAAGAATCGCACTGCTCAGGCGCACGCATTGATCGATCATTCTGAGACGTCACTACCACGCGCCATTGGAACTCGTTGACCTTCTGTATTGTCTGGCAAGACTTTACCTGCAGTGCGATTGAGTAGGTATCGGATAATAGTCTGTTATCGGTGGTTAAAAATACCTTAACCTACACTAGGTACATACGTACCTATCGCAACAGATGTATCAAAACTTTACCTTTTTGGATTCCTAGTCATATGTCACAAGTCACAGCACTAGTGCCCGTTTTCACTAGCACTAGGCGCCATCTTATTATAATGCCTCAAAAGTGAAATACTTAATATTTACCAAATTGGACACATAATTTAGGTGATGCTTAGTTTTAGTAAAGCGGGCATTAGATAGGTAATAAATCTCTCTATATCACATCTAACATTGGCAGAAAAATTGTCGACGAATAGAATAGGACAACTAAATAAAACCATAAATTAAAACAGTAGGAGTAGACAGTATACCTAATTCATAGTGTCTTTGCTTTTCATGAAATGAGAGCTAATATGATGATGTTGATGGCAGGCGCGGTCCGAGGGGGGGGGGGGTCCTAGGGGTCATGACCCCCGCAAAGCCGTAAACGTAAAGCTTAAAATAGTAATTTTTCGAAAATATAACACATTTTCTTTCTTTTCTTTTTCTTTGTCTGTGAACCCCCCAAAGTCTTTGGTTGCGACCGCGCCTGGTTGTTGGATGTATTGCCCTTTCCTTTGATATTAGGACGTATACAGGGTGGCAGGGACACCATGCGCAAACTGTAACCTTGAATTCAGCACATGATAGAATCATGACCCCTAGCGTAAAGGTAACTGATGAAAATGTTCTACGCAGGGGTGTCCAGATTCATGAACTGAATCTATCGTAAACAGTTGCGCGTCGATGTCCCAGCCACCATGTACCTACCTATCAAAAAGAGGGGTAGCTGCATGTTCATAAGCTACCTGTATATGCTTAAGCCTCGTATCCATTAGGAAACATTTGACTCGCGACATGTTTCACAATATGTTGCTTATCATGTTGAAAGGCTACGAGGATCGTTTGTTTAGTAAAGTTAGCTGTTGCGTGTCTTGTTGCGCGCCAGCTAGCAATGTCGCGCCTTGTTGTGCAACGTTGCCGAACATGTTGGGCGTCACGTGTTGCGCGTCGAATGTTGCCTAGTGGATACGAGGCTTTAAGGTCAGAAACGTAAAAATAAAAGAGTAACAGCACGCCAATTACGTAACTTGCTCACAAACTCACAATCGCTCAAAAATCCCGAAGCATAAACCAGTGTTTAATTCTTTAAAATTAACAGCAAAATAGGTAAAAGGAATTATGAGTTTGATAAGCAATTAGACAACATTTTACAGTTCCGATCCTCAAAATCGAAATAATAATTATGTTAATTATCTATTAAGTAGTTAAGTACCTACGATTAAATCGAAGAACAGTTATTGGCACAGTTCTTGAAAAACAGCGAGTTTTGTTTATGTACATGAGTTTAACATTAATGTAATATAGGTAATGCTACTACTGCCTATACTTACTTACCTGATTTTATTAATCAGTTTTTAACGAAACTTAATTTAGATAAATATTAGGTCTCTACAGCAAAATGAATGGCAACGGAAATCATCAAGAATTGAGGACTATGACATAGATAATGAAGCTGCCATAAAACTGTTACACATTCGTTAATTAATGGAAGAAAAGTTTAGTAGTTAGTAACACATTGTATCTACCTTGATTGTGACCTTCGTTTGCTCAAGGCTGAAAAATGAAGAAGAGAAAACAATAGGTAGCTTTGTGAAAAATTATTTACTTTGTATAAAAATAAAAACAACAACAATAACAACTTTCATTCTTAACAATAGTAATTCATAACAATCAGGATGAGTAGTGGAATCAGTGCTTGCCGTGGTGGAAACCCCAGTCTTTGTGGTCCTCGTGCCCGCCCTTCTTGCCGTGATCGTGGTGGTGGTGGTGGTGTCCTTCGTGTCCGTGGTGTCCCTTGTGTCCCTTGTGGTCCTCGTCGTAGTGGTGCTTGTCGTGGTGGCCGTGTTTGCCATGATGTCCCTCGTGGTGACCGGAGTGATGGTGACCGCCCTTCTTGTGATGTCCGCCGTCTTTCTCGTGGTGTCCGTGGTGGTGATGGTGCTTGTGGTGTTTGCCTTCGTGGTGGTGGCCGTCGTGGAAGTGGTGGTCCTTGTGGAAGTGATCCTTGTGGTGCTTCTTGTGGTAGCCGTCTACGTGTTCGCCCTTGTCGTGATGTTCCTTGTGTCCGTGCTTGTCACCTTTGTGGTGGTGTCCGTGCTCGTGGTGTTCACCATGGTGGTCGTGCTCATCCCAGTGCTTTTTGTGGCCGCCGCCGTGCTCGTGGTGGTGTCCTGCGTGGTGATGCTTGCCATGGTCTCCGTGGTCGCCCTTGTGGTGGTGGTGATGACCTTTGTGTCCTTTGTGTCCATGGCCGCCGTGGTCGTGGTGATGGTGCGCATGGTGATCATGCCCGCCGCCATGCTCGTGGTGGTGTCCGGACGCGGCCACCGCTTGGTCGTCGCGGTCGGCCTCGGTTCCGGAGCACACTGCCGCCAGGCACAGCACGCCAAGTACTAAAAGCAACCTCATGTTATATTTAGTGTTGTACTTCCTCGGTAGGTAAGTCCTGAGAGGAAGTCCGGTTGTAACTGACCTCTGATACATTGATTGCCTATTTATATCGGTGAGTAGTTGAGCACCGTCTACAGCGGTGGAGAAATTATTCCGCAAGCGTCCGCACTAGTTCATGGACAAATTAAAAAAGGCAGCCGTCATTTTGTTAGTGTTTTAGATTACCTGTAGCAAAGCATTTGAATAAGATGTCACTAATTAAACTGAGTGCTTTCAGATGTACAATAATTAATACAAAATATTGGAAGCTGTAAGTACCTAATTTCTTGCAGAGATGAAAGGGTGTGAAGTCACGTGCAGTGCTTAGTAGCTGCATGTTTCTGGTTAGAATGTAATGGAAATTAATGTACTTATCGTTTTCTTTCTTATTATGCAAGTTATTAATACTTTAATGTTTGTTTCCTATTTATCACGTTTATGCACAATATAAGGTATGCCTTTTGTCTGGATGTGCACATTAAACCTACTTACTTACTACTAAATACTAACTAGGAACCTTGAGTTGGTGTAGTGGTTGTTTTGTATAAGATTAAATTGATAAATACTGGTTTTATAATATTAGGTACTTAGAGGTACATAATATCATTCCCGTTACAATACTTAGTTAAGATAAAAAATCCGGAGTCTACAAATTTTCCTACTTTGACTGTTTTTAGGGTTCCATAATTCAAAAGGAAAAATCGGTACCCTTTTAGGAATACTTAATTGTCCGTCTGTCTGTCTGTTAGCCTGTCAAGACTCTTTTTCTTAAGGTACGCGTGGAGGTACCAAGTTGAAATTAATTTCTAACACGTAGGTCTACCTACAGTCCCTTGTTGGAGCTCTAAAATCGTGGTTTAAGTCAACGCAAAAAAAATACAGCCATTTATGCGACATATTTTGATACTCGCAAATAAATTAAATCCTATAGGAAATAGGTTATTTGACCCTACAATCATGAAATTTGGCAAGAAGCAAGGACTTACAGCACAAGTTTAGGAAAATTACAAACTTACATTTGCAGTTGCAGAATTGACGGTAACGTATTTCGATGTATGGGAGAATATTTTATCAACTACAAAGTTAAGTTTGTTCTTGGGATACATTCATCCCAACTACGGAACCCTTCATTGTGCGTGGTCCAACCAACAATTAACAAATAAGTTCAAATACAACTAAATTTATGGATGGAGAAATAGGTTTGTTAATCATAAGCCCATTTTAACGTACCTTAGTACCTAAAGCTAAAGCAAGTTAAAGTAAGCTTAGTGTCTAAAGATGTAAGTCAAGTTATCCGTAAAAACATTTGACTCCCTTTGTACTGTACCTACTTTGAATGTTAGAACCCCAACCCTATTGGCAGTTTATTTATATCCGTCTTATGAAAAGTTTCTTTGTTTTCTCCGTCGGAACCTACGTATTATATCGGTGCAAGATTAATCGAGAAATGGTTTTCATGTTTCCATGACATAACATCACGCCTTGATTCCCCGAAAGGTTGGGCAGAGGTGTAACTATAGTATCTACATGCACATTTCCCCAGTTATGTTTTCTGGTTTATTTTCCTGAAATCGACGGTCCCTACGTACAATCCCCTAAGTGGTAGAGACGTGATTTGCATGTTTTGTTTTCGTGACCTTTAGGCCCGCCTATGCTATCGTTTAGTTTAACAAAAATAAGTCTAAGATGAAAATGCACTTTAAATCCATCATGACATTACATTAACTAGAACATGATATACACGTATTTGAAACTTAAAACCCCTGTAAAATTTGTCATTTGTAAAATTGTAATTAGGGAATTATACATAGGGATCGTCGATATTATATAATCATTAAATAATTATGACTTGCAAGGCCTAATCGTATTACGCAGATTACAACTCGAGATTGGAATAGATAATTTATGACAGAAAAAGGTTAAATAAATAGAAACTCGAGATTGGAATAGATAATTTATGACAGAAAAAGGTTAAATAAATAGAAAATTATCAAGATAAGACTTAGTCTTTTGCACTTATAGGTTTAATATAATATTAATAACATAAAGTGATTGTAACATGTCACAATGTGCTATGCCCTCGTCTCGCTCTGCTGGGCGCTCGCCCGAAGCACAGATTACCTACGTACGCGTCGCGATCACCCCTGCATGCAGAGATACAAGGTGTCCATTAATTATCCCACTGCACCCCAAATATATGCAAGTTGTTCATTCATCAAATCATAACACATTTCTTTGACGCACCTATTTAAAGTATTGTTATTAATTTTCCTGTTAGTAACAACATTTTCCTCAAACGATGGGTGTAGGTTTGTTAAGCCGCTTAGAAGGCTGCTATGACACAATCAAATTAATATTGTTCTTTTCCTTTTCAAGTAGGTATGGTTTCTCGCAATCTGCATAACTGTCGTAACACAACATTTACAAACGTTTTCAGAACGAAATGTAAGTTTTGAGTCCATACACTGCATGACAGAACTGTTCTGAAGCTTACAGTAACGTACAACCTATTTATTCTACCTACAAACAGGTCGTGAATAAGACAAGGCTTCGTTTTCAGGTTAACCTAATTTGTGACAACTTCAGACATTTCCCACAGGTTAGGAAAGTAAGATGTTCGAAGGAAAGAAATGCATTTTCCTGAGAAGATTTTTAAGTATGGAAGGCGTTATCAGATCGAATCCCGGCTTTCCTCGAGTTCAGCAGTCTAATTTCCTTCGCTCTTTCTTTAGGCGCTGTTGGTATAGTGGGCATACATTTGCAGATCTCGTTCCAGTACTTTGTCAATTTCAATCAATGTTGTTCCATATTTCAGGTACACGATTATGAGCAAGTGTTCATATTCGAGTAACTGCCGGTCGAGTGAGTGCGTAGCTAACGTAGACTCAAGTTGAATAGTTCTCGACATCAATGGCGGCATTGTGAACCTCACCACGTAGATATCTTCATTCAACATCACAAACAGCTGATTGACGGCTCATAAGCTGGAGTCTATCGAAAATTATCTGCTTAGTGGGTCTTTTCGCGTTCCGTTTGCCGCTATTTGGATAGCGTTAAACAATTCTTCCGAGTGACTAAGCACTGTTAATCCTCGCCCTTGTTGATCCACGTCCGGATCTTTACAACATAATACAGATCTGTTTGAGTATTCAGATTGATTATACACGCTTATGAGTTCATCACGGTCTTTTGTAAATATACGGGCATGCATTTTATGTAGGTAGAATAAGAAGGTATTATGTTAGTTTAAACCATATTTTGTTCATGGCATTTTTCTACAATCGATAATATGTAAAATAGAGAAAGAAAGACCATTTTATATGACTCAGATTAACTAACTAGCTAAATTCGTACAACCGTGAGGTTGTGATAGATTACAAAAGTAGATTTACCTATCAATCTACAACTTTAGCAACACTGCGAGATTATGCGCCGGATTAAATTCAACGTGTAAACAGCCAATTTTATCAAACTCCGTAAGTAATTTAATATCGTGCTAATCATTTTGATGGCAGTTTTTTTTCAACGAGATATAATAAAAAACTTCCTATCACCAAGAATGGGATATTGAAATCTCTAAAAACACTTTGAGCAACAAGATAGGAGCAACAGCACAGTTGAGAGAGATGCTGAGCTCTTTCAATCAGCGTTACCAAAATTAACAGGTGACTCAACACTTTTAGTAACAAACCCGATTTTGATACTTATACCTACTTATTCCGTTTGCCTTTATGAGGTAATCAAAATCTTTAAGTATGTAGGTGGGTAGGCTTTTTTCATAATTACTTCTTTTCATAAACATAGTTACCTATTTGTTCGGACTCCCATCATCACCTGGTCCTTAGCTTATGATTAGCAAGAACACATTTACGTACAGCAAAAAAAACGAAAAATATTAGATGTAAATTAAATCAACAAAAATATTATTTTGAATATCAATAAAATCATGTCTCTTGCGCAAGTTAATAATTATGAGCTCTAAGTTCATGATCGTCACGGTCTATTGAGCTCTTTTCTAAAGGTTCGCTTTCAAATGAGCCCCGAGTTTTCAAGGCCGCCGCCCGTGGCCTTCTGAAGTACTTTCGCTTACAATGGAAGAATTACCTAAACATTAGGTGGCTACAGTAGCTATTCAGTGGAATAGGTATTTATCAATCTGCCTAGCCTTTCGGAACTATGTTGGGGTTGGCTTCTAATCTAACCGGAGGCTGCTGAATATCATTATTTTTCATAGAGCGACTGCCTGTCTGTCTTCCACAACCCAGATATTGGGTAACACGAAACCCCTTGGTAAGACTGGTTGTCAGACTTTCGGGTTTCTCACGATCCGTAACCACTGTCAATGATCCACGAATGACGGGACCAAATAACGGCTTAACGTGCTTTCTGAGGGGTCTAGGTGTGTAAAGATGGACGACCTATCCACGGCCAGAAATGTATCATCCTACAAATATTATAAATGTGAATGTTTGTAAACGGCTGAACGGATTTCGATGCAATTTGGCACACAGATTATTATAACCTGGTTTAATGAACACATAGGATACTTTTTATCCCGATGGTACGTTCCCGTGGGATAATTTTCGACCTCCAGGCGGGCGAAGCCGCTGGCAAAAGCAATTAAATAACAAATCGAAGTATTTCTCTCACCACTTTCGATGCTGTTTCTAATTTTTTTTTTACATATTTATATAGGTAAAATAAAGGCATTACTGAGAAAAATTAATGAATAATAGAATAAAACTAACAATATACGCATTGTAATGTTATTCATGTCAAATAACTGACTATGTATGTATTATATCAATGCACGTTGCGCATTACTACGTGGAAATTTATTCAAAATGTGCAAATATTTTATTTTTATTTTTCCGTTGTTTTCCTTTTGTTAGTTAGTATAGTCATAGTATCTAGGTAAGTGCATACTTGTAACTTTCATTTAATGTGAGAAATGTGTCAACAATCGCACATTACCTATTATGGATATCTGCATTTGTTTAAGTTTTTTCTTTTTTCTTTCGCTACTTCTAATTAACCCAGCCCTATCAATGCCGTGAAACTCAGTTATTGGCTTAAGAGACAATTATTTTTCATAACTCATGTAAATTAATAATAATAAGCTGTTGAGTTTCCAAATAAATAAATAAATAAATAAATTATGGAACTTAATTAATTAAAGCATTGTAAAGAATTATTAGAATTCAGATCTGTGATGTGGATTACAATCCACATGACAAAATGTTATACATAGTCAATAATAACATTCAATTATTGTTACTGTAATTCAATTGACTAGTAAAGTAGGTTGACAGCCGTTTGCAAAATATAATTACATTCACCATTTGTAACAAAAAAAAAAATGATTTTAGACGACTATCTGGGTCTCTGTGGCCCAGGTTTGGCTTGGGTTCAGAACCGACACCGGCACACACACACACACACTTATTATAGATACAGAATACACTATACAGTTCAGGTCAAGTTTTAATTTTATTTGTTGGTATATTGGCATGGCTAGCTGACATATACAATTTTTTAAGTTCTGTGTCTCGTAATGTTGACTTTTTACTTTGCCTACCTATATATAGTATCAAGTCTATCTAACTAAACAGACAGCTGTGCTGCTGGGGAGTTTGTTGCGCCAGTTCTTCTTCCCAGCTAAAGCACTAGGAAGTGGTGAAGGGCGGGCGTTTTGGGGGACTGTCTTATGTAATTTTGACATTCGAAAAGTGCTGATTCTCAGCCTAATTTGAATAAATGATTTTTGATTTTTTTTGAGGTCAGTCGAACTTGTGACCAGAATTAACCCGGTCCATCCCTCCGCCTTTTAACTTACCTTCAACACTCTAGCGGTTTTGGTTTCATAGAATAGCGTTAGGTATGTTTTCGTAGTAACTTGCTGGTAATTTATAAATTACCAATTTAAGAAATTCAATTGATATTGGATATGGTTTTGTTGCGGGTCGCCAGAAGCCCGAAAGTCTGACAACCAGTCTTACCAAGGGGAATCGTGTTACCGAGCAACTGGGGTGTGGAGGTCAGATAGGCAGTCGCTCCATGTAAAATACTGGTATTCAGCTGCATCCGGTTCCACTGGAAGCCGACCCCAATGTAGTTGGAGAAAAGGCTAGGTAGATGATGATTCGATATGTTTTAAATATCTTAGTACATGTGACTGAGCGTAGATCGTAGCTCGTAGATGCGAAACCCGTGTAGCAGTTTCGTAGCCGTAGCAGATGTTCGTAGCCGACAGACATGTGTCACTCACACATGTCTGTCGGCTACAAACATGTGTGTAGCAATCAAAAATATTTTCTTCATAGAAAAGACATCTATTTATTTCTCGATGTCAAATTGCAAATTGTATTGTCTATTTATAATGTCTCGATGTCTCTTGTTTGTATATTTTCGGACATCCGCGTTCTTAGTTGTGTGTGATGGTTTTGTGGGTGGGAAATCATCAGATAATTTCTCCCGCTCTGGGTGGAGCAGGAGGGCGTGTCAGACTTTTACTAAATAAAACCCACCCGTGTTCCCTCAGTTGCCTGTGTGCCAGGGGCCACGGTATCTCTTTCGAACAACCCGCACCCCTGGCAGGCATCGGCCGTTGCGGGCCCCTTCAGTTGGTGCTGACATCTCTTTGAGGCGCGCGTGAAACACAACGCACCTTCGACCCGGGCTTGGTCCTTACCAGATAGCGAGCTACCCATTACTCGCCGTCCGCCAGCCCGCGCCTACGGTGGCCGGGAATCAGCTTGGGATCCCCGACGCCCTGGGCGCCTCCTGCAGAGGCTATGGCCGTGAGGGCGCATATACTGCCTCTCCCTCACGTGCGCCACCTCCCTCTTCGCGAGCATCACTGCTTCACAGAAGGAGGCGACGGCTACCCATGCACTCTCGCTCCGTACCATGGCCTGGACCAGAGCCGGGCGCGAGAGACCGCCGCCGCCGATCACCTCCACAAGGACACGGCGGTGCTCCGCCCAAGCCGGGTAGACCTCCACCGTATGCTCCACCGTGTCCACAGGGCGATCTTCGCAATGGAAACACCCGGGCGTTTTCTCCCGCCTTATCCGAAACAGGAACCTCCCGAAACAACCGTGTCCAGTGAGGACATGCGTGAGGCGGAAGGTGAAGATGCCATGCCACCTCTCAAGCTGACTAACCTCCGCAATCGTGGCGTGCCCATGTGTGTGAAGGTTACGTGACCACTATTGGCCTGTTAAGTAGATTGGTTTTAAAAGTTTGAAATTCCGTCGGTAAAAACATCTACCTACTCTCTACTTTTTCTTGGTCTTTTAACTGCATATCGTTTAACATTTATATATATTTTGCGAATGGCATCTCGCAGGTCAACCATCAGGTTGTCGGCTGCTTAACTCGACTCGCCTGTGGTTGCCTCAATTAATTAAGGCCTCCAGCCAGGGCTTACAGATTACACGCTAGGGGCATCCCCTGTGAGGTAAGGATCTTGGCAGAGAGGTACTAGCCGTTTTGGAATTATAAGTATAATTTATTGAAAAAATGGTTTTATATTTGTTTTATACGCGTGTACTCATTATTCATAAGTAGGTGGTATGATCTTATTACCTGTGAATCTCTTCAAAGAAATCGTATACTCAAGCCAGAGCCACATTTCCAGTAAGTCACACGGCTCTAATGCTCTTAGTGCATCCAGGGCGCCGTACTTAAGAGCATTAGGCGCTAAGAAGCCTAGCCCTACATCACTCAATCTTGTTAGCGCGTGCTTTGCTAACACTGTTATTACTGTAACATTATATTCTTAGGATTAAAATAATATTTAGATATAGGTGAGTAGGATTCGTAGGAATAGTTTTAGTAGGCGTTGTGCATAAATGTATGTATTAAGTAAGTTATCTTCGCTAGCTAACTTTTTTTAAGTTGTTGAGCCGACAAACTTTACCAAATAATAAGCAATGGATTAGCAATAACCTTCAATATCATTCAGATTCTGATTAATATTGCGCAATTAAGGCGCTGATCCAAAGTGAAACATCATGGAAGAATGTATCCCTCGCTTAATGTTTTCTTTTATTTATTGAGTAGATCAACCAGTTACCTACTTAATCGATTGCAGGTGGTTCTAAAGGGGTAATTGCGTAACTCAATAATGAAATAGGAATGGGTTTTAATTAGACCGTTAAAAGCATTCATTTAACTAAGTTGTTGATCATACAAATTTTTCGAACATAAATTAATCAATGGATTATATCAATATCTTTTAAAATTTCTCGGATTCTGATTGATAAATTCTGTTTGTATAAAAATCTACCAAAACAATACGTTATTTTTTACTAAAGTAAGTACCCCTTAGAAACGGGACTTAAATCGTAAGTATTATTAGGAAATCCCTTTGCGAAACCGGGGAAATCCGGCGTGATGTTATGTGTTAAGTTCTGACTCTTTCGCTAGGAAAGTATCACCCTTTCTCATTAGAATAATGCAATCGAAGTGAGAACTGACATTCATAATACACATCTGTATCTTATTATTTCTCATGTAGCAATTATTTAGCTCTTATTATTTATCAAGCAACCATAACGGAATTACATGCATGTATTTAAAAGCGCACATTACATTGTAGTATAGTTTATAAATGCATGTGTACATCGATACCCATATAATATTTACAGCATGGCGAACGTGGTTTGAACAACACATTGTTAGCAATCAGGAGGTTAGCCCCGGATAATCCGGGCTATTGTTAGCTATTTTAATGCTTATGCCCTTTGTGTGTGTCCTGTATTAACTCATACGCGGATAATCGCCGTATTATATAGAGTTAATTTTCCATTGGCTCGTATCAAAGGAATTGGCAGCTGCTTACTGTCGCAGCGAAACAAGCTGGCGACATCTACCCGGTCCGCCGAAATGTGGGTATTATTTACATGTATTATGTTGTCCCACGTTCAATTCTAGTTAATTTTGACAATATTTATGCCGAATCGATATTTTGTTTAACCAAAAACACCGGATGCTATGATTTGGTAATTAAGTATTTATAATATGTCCATAAGTGCTCCCACATTGTAGTTTGATGTTGTATATTCATCTGATAGTTGACGCAGAACCGTGTTCATGCAGCTTGCTCAACCAGTCCTCATATTTTACCCAAGTAGAGAATAAGTATTTTTGATTGTTGTTTTAACAACTGAGGCAATACGCTTCTGTTTACTTCTGTCGTTTCGAAAACGAATTTTAAATTGTTTGCATTCATCTGGTTGAAAAAATCCCTTGATTTTACAGGTAATCTTGACTTACTGTCACGCATCGTCGAGTGACCAATATTTGTCGGAATAGAACACCGTAAAGATGTTTCCGGTTCGTAAAAGTATCATATTAACTGTTCAAACATTGGATCGGAGGTTTTATCGTTGGCAGCTGGGCGACACGACTAATTACATCAATTACAGGCAAACAGAGCCCTGCTCGGGTTTCGCTCCCACCTTTGTCAATATTTGGCGAGTGGCCGCGGCCGCGTCCCGCCCCGAATGGACACTCGTCTGCGCAACGTCACTCAGCCACGGACATTATTAATGCACAAGGTCATCCTCATACAGACATCACTAATGGGGAACCTTTCAACGCGAGATTACCTACACCTCTGACTAGTTCCGAACTGACTGAAACGACTTTACCAAATTAGTTAGGTACAAAGGAATTTAATAAGCTTACTAGAAATATTGTAGACTAGCCATTGACGCGGCTTCGCCTGCGTGGAGGTCAAAAATTATCCCACGGGAACGTAGTAACGAGATAAAAAGTACTATAATATCTGTGTGTCAAATTTCATTCAAATCCGTTCAGCCGGTTTGGCGTGATTGAGTAACAGACATCCAAACATCTTAACTTGTACGTACAAACTTTCACATTTATAATATAAGTGCGATGGGATAGCTCGAGACTATAATTGGAGTATCCAATAATTGAGGAATAATGAACCTTATGTAACTCTACTTATATTCTCAGACTGTTAATTAACTAACGTTGTTTTTTGCATATGTGTAAACTTAAACAGAACATATTTATTTATTTTAACTCTCATGTTCTTTTCACGACAGCTTATATCTAATAACACCCATTTAATTTCTTTTACCTCCCGAGATTGACAAGAACCTTTTTTTACCCTTTATCCGTATAATACAACGTGTGTTAGTGTGTGAGTATTAGGTATTGTTATACGATTCTCATAAGCTGCAAAAAGGCGAACACGTCGTGAACACCGCGGGCGCAACTTTTGACAAAACAACTTATTCAATTTGTTCGCTGTTAGGTACAAGTTGTAATCCCTCATGTCTCCACAATTGTCACAAAAAGGCTGAGTCATAATCATGTACCCTGTATTCCTCGGAAGTGGAGGAGGTATTCATATACCTGTGTAACTTAGCTGCACGTTTATATGGTGCGAATAGAGAAGATAAAGGATATCCGTGAATGGGGAGGTCGCGGTTAGGAACGATGGGAGCCGTGCTGCATCACCGTGTAGATAGGGCATTAGTATGATTTGTTCAGTCAGAGGTACGTTCCTATCCACCTATCTAGCAGGGTTCTTCATTTTTAAGGTCACTTCAGACATGCGATACTGTGGTACATACCGAGATGGCTTATTACCATACTGTGGCGTAAATAGGGTGGTGCACGCAGGGCATGAGCCCTGGGCGCCGATCGAAGGGGGGCGCAAAAAGTCGCCAATTATTAAATAAATAAAAAATCATCAATAAACCATTTCAACTGTTACCTAACCTAACTCAAATCTGTCTATTTCTATTTAAATTCTCTTAAAATTGCAGCATTGTAAGCGATTTTTTAGGAAGTTGAAATTAATACCTTCGTTATTGAAGGCTATAATGGGTCAAGAAAGGTTATGCGACCTAGCTTTGCTCAGTGTAGACCAAGAAGATAATTTACAAAGGAGCGCAAATGTGATGCGTGCCATAGGCGCCATTTTTTATTGGTACGCCCCTGACCATACCATAGCTGACTCGGTTTATTCACTAAGTAACGGTAACTTAGTACTTATTGGTGTATTCCTGTCTGCATTCAACATTTTTTGTGAAGTTTTTGATGAATAGTCGACTCGCACGAAAAAACTTGCCCGAAACGGCCAAATCCTCACTTTTAAATAATATTATATTTTCGATAGGCGACTCGCACGAAGTTGATTTATTTGTGGGCTAATCGACAATTCCAGAAATTCGTATTAGTCACGTTTTTTAATAAAACGTTAAGGAAACAGCGAAATGTTAAAGAAAAAGTACCCATAATAACTTTATTACATAAAATACAAAACGTGCCAGTTGCCTAATACGAAATTCTTTAGCCCGCATTTAATTTAATTTCGTACGAGTCGCTTATAGAAAATGTTATATCATTCAAGTGACGATTCGCCCGAGTGAGAGATTCGTGCGATTTCGTGCGAGTCGACTGATAAGACAACTTAATTCTAATTTATCAAAAACTGAGCGCTTCGATTGTTTTGTAATTGTAAAATCTTAATTTCTATGAATAAGATAGGCAAAGTTGGCAATTTTGGTGATAATATAAGAAAGCGAGGTCTATAGAGAATTTTGCCGTTAAGTCTGACCGGACCTACACTGCACCACTTGCTACATGGCTATAAGTAGAGGTACCTATTATCCGCTGAGGTCAGCGGCGGCGGGTTAGTAGGTACTAAGTACACAATATTTTTATGTCGGTGCCAGCAATTATCATTATTGTTAATTATAAAATGTGGTATCCAAGTAGGTATTACATGAACTTGGACGTTAGCCGGCCCAGTGAGCGCGATGCGGCGCGCTATGCGCACAACATACCTACGCGATTCATTATAACAGATTACAACTTACGCAGAGAGATACACAGATTACTATTATATCAACTGTTCGGGAGCGGCGGCGTCGTATTGTCACATCCATTAAGCTGTGCTCGGGGCGGGGCCAGAAGCGACACGCCCCCGCCCGCCCCCCGCCCGCCCCGGCGCTGCTCACCCCACACACGCCGCGCCCGGCAGTCGCGCAGCGCCTGCTCTTACTCACTAAAACGATTTGCTCGCAATCGCATCACCCGAGCATTATCCCATCATCACACCAAAACTCGACGCTTTTCCGGTTTCGAGGCTCCTAGTTAATTCGGTCGCTGATTGTTAATTGATTACAAATAATTAACGTATTTTTAATTGGACAAAGTGTAGAAAAAGTACAAGCGAGTGTTGGAAATGTTTGTAAAAACTTTTTTAAGTTTCGTATAATGTGGTGTCGTGTGCCGTGTGAGGGCCGGTGAGGGTCGGTGAGGATCGTGGCGGTGGTCGGCGCCGTGGCGACGCAGGGCGCGTGCGGCGGCGAGGGCGGCATGGGCGGCGCGGGCGGCGGCTGGGCACGCGAGGCTCCGGCGCTGCTGAGCACGGCGCTGCTGCTGGGCGGCGCGCTGCCCGAGCGTCCGCCCGCGCCGCTCTTCACCATCGACAGCATCCTGGCGCCGCGCCCGCACCCGCCACTGCCACCGCTGCAGCTCCAGCACCTGGCGCACTCGCCGTTCCATAGAGCACATGACCTCTTTGGTACGTTTGCCAACAGCTTAGGTAAACACCCTTGACATTCATATTATAAAAAAATCTGCCCAGCCCTTTCCCAACTGCGTAGGGATCGGCTTCCAATGTAGGATGCAGCTAAATACCAGTATTTTACAAGGAGCGACTGCCTACTTATCCGACCTCCGCAACTTAGTTACTGGCTATCAAGATACCCCTTGGTATACCAGTCGTCAGACTATTGGGCTTCTGACTTCCCGTACCGATTGTCAAAGATCGATAGGAATGACAGCCGGGCCCAATGGGTCTCGATAATTTAGGGATGGTGGGTCCATCCATATTTTACAAAAATGAAGGAGCCTATGGGTCTCGGTAATTTATGAATGGGTGGGTCCATCCATATTTTACTAAAAATTAAGGAGCCTAATTCGATTTTTACTGACATATCTTGCTAGTAAAAAGTCTTCTACCTCAAGCTCGCTAGACATACTTCCTAACTTTCATATTTTGAACAACTAGAAATACATGGACTGGATCAGTAATACCGTCTATTATTTGTTTTCTAAATCATTTACATTCTTAATAAGCAAATATTTAACGTTATTAGGTATCGAATGACTCTGAAACATACTAAAAGTTATTAGAAACTACAATTAATTATGTTGAAATTAAAAGAATATCAATATGATGTGCTACGCGCTACGCTTGCTACGAGTTACTACGACACTTCTACGGTGTACCTACATTATTTATGCTACAGTAGTTGTTTTGTTTCAAATATAACCAACAAACGATTTATTTTGTTTATTTTTAGAATGTTTTTGTTTCATAAAAATATTTACTGTACCAAATATAATTACAAAAATTAAAAAATTTGGGCCGATCTGAGTAAGAAATTTGAAGCTTTTACAGTTTTTTTTTTAATATATGAAAAAGGGAATATTAGAAAGCCCTATTATTCTTAAGAAAAAAGTCGTCTTACGGTAACGCTCTTAACTAAAAATATTAAAAATTACTCACTGTAAATACGACGAGACTTAATAGAAGTGTCTGTTTCCTAGGCTTAGGTTTTGACCAAAAGCTAACTGAAGTAGTCTTGTTCCGCGCGCATTTATCAAGCCAAGTCCGTAAGGATATTTTTTGAATTTTTATGGGAATTCTCGACAGTCTCAGTCTTGAGACACGAGACAAACCACGATGACGAAGTCCCGGGCGGGGCGCCCCAAGACTTACAGGATTATAGGAAGATTTATTACAGGAGGTCGTAAAATTCTGAAACTTAGTCGTCAGGATGGGCTAATTTTGGTGCATAGACTGTAATAATTGCTAAGGTTTTCATGTTGGCTACATAGAATCTTAAAACAGCTACGCTATGTGAGTAAGATTTGAACTTCAGGATGTGATCCTTCCATTTTTTTTAAACTTTAAACCCCACCCCGTATCTACTGGCTATCCCCCAGCTATAATAAAATATGTTAAAATGTATTTCTGGGGTATCTAGTAGATAATAGTAGGGGTACCTAGTTCTAGAGCGTTCTTCTGTTCTAAGATTGTTGGAAAGTGAAGCTTTTCGAAGCCCATTGAGGATGCTTTTAACGTCTTTAGCCTTTCGTGGTAGTAGGACGCTAGGTCAGTGGGTAACCTATTGATTTTGACGATGTAATCAAAATATGATAAATGTTACACAAAAGATGACACATATGATGATGATCTTTTTGTTGCAATTACTTAGAAGTTAAGCTAAAGATAAAGCACAATTCAAATTCAAATTATTATTTATTGACATAATAGGTTACAGAAACTTGTTTGAAGCCGCTAACTCCCGAACTGGGTGTACCTGTATGTCAGGAGTCAGCGCCCTCTCCCGTTTTATTTGGCATAAATACTATTGTCAACATAGTAATAGACAAACAAATGTGCTACAAAATACAGTTTTAAAAGAAGTAAAAACAAAATAAAAATATGAAAAAAAAAACATCAATATACAGGGTATAACAGAAACCCTATTTTTAAGCACTAAAGATAACAGCTGGTATAGAATCACTATACATAGTTTCGGCTCAAAATATAATACTCTAAAAATTTATACAAAATTCAAATCAAAACAAACGTGTCACCGCACTACGTAGGTCAATAACTTGCCACGTAACTTGCCAATATCACGATAAAGGCCCGTGCAGACTAGCGCGACGCGACGGTCGGGCCGCGACACTCGTAGAACAATTTCTATGAAAACTCAATGGAAATTGTTCTACAAGTGTCGCGTCGCGCTGTCGCGTCGCGGCTGTTTGAAGAAGCCTTAAATCTCTTCCGAGTGATGTGTTTATTTCAATTTGAAAAGTTCGGTTTCTGATATCAATGTATTAAAAATTCTCTTTAATACATTGATACCAGAAACTTCCGAACAGGAAGATATAGGATTAAAAAACCCGTCCAATATCGTTTGATATCCAAAGAAGCCGTGTCCTTGGTATGTATATTATATCCTTTCCGTTACACGTTGTATAATTTATTCTAAAATTATTATTATATCGTGCTGTGTGTGTGTGTGGAAGGTGTGTACGTACGCGTGTTGGTGGATGCCCGTTCGTGTTTGTGTTTGAGTAGGTGTATGAAAGAAAGTTATGTTCTATGTATGTGTTCCTTAGTAGAATGGGATTAATTATTTATGCTTTCTTCTAGGAAACCGTAGATTTAGGGTTCCTTTTTTCCTTTTGAGGAGGTGACGGCTAACGACTGAAAAACAAATAAGGCAAAAAACAAGTATATGACATTGTAATTAACAATTTTCCTCTACAATTTTAGTAAGGGCTGATATTTCGATAGTCAGATAACTTTTATCTGAGGAATAAATATTGCGGTTTACACAACTTTTGTATAGAAAATACGTGAAACTGTTAGATTTATTCTTCAGATAAAAATTTATCTGACTATTGAGAAAAACGTCCTAATAATATTGAAGTTATCCGGTTGAATTTGATGACAAAGAATGCAGTCATACTAGGACAAAAGCCTAATAGAGTAAAACTCAACCTGGAAAAACAACGTAACGAATAAAAAAACTCCAAAAAACGAAACAAGGGACTTCCGAAGAAAATACTACAAAGTGAACAATTACTTTAATTTCGGAAGTTGGTGTCTTTGGATATGTTTTATAGTTTTTAGTCACCGACTCCCGAAATTAAAATTAAAATTTTTCAGTTAGAACTTAGTGTGAAAAAGTTTTTATTTTACACTTTTTAGTTATGGTATCTTCCTCACACCATTTCATTTACAACTACTTGTCATATAAACAGGAAGTAGTAGTATATCACAAAGATACATAAAGTGGATTAAAAAACGTATTATTGAGGCTAACGCAAAAACTACCCGAGCAAAGTTTATAAAATGTATATGGAACCACACCTGAGACAAGAAAAAAACCATCCATTAAAAAGAGAATTTTTGAAACCGATCCACAATTGCTGGAGATATCGAGGAACAAACATATAAAAAAAATACAGACGAATTGACAACCTCCTCTTTTTTGAAGTCGGTTAAAAACTAGAAACAAAACGGTTTTTTTTTCTGCCGCTTAGAAATCAAACCCACCATCATTCATCCATCATCTTTCTGCACCATCTTAATTTATTTGAGGTGTCTATAATGTCTTTTTCTTTCATAAATTTCATTACTGGTCATCTTACCCCACGTTTACGCCCATAGACATGCTGTGATACCTATTTGTTTTCGACAAGTTTTGGAGGCGACCGACTGATCAAAACATGTCGTTTAGATAACTTTAAAACATGTACCTATGAAACCACCACCACTATACATGTATTAGCGTTGTTTCAGACATGTCATGCTATGACTATGGTATTTCCCTTGTCGACATATTTGACAAATTTTCCACAACTTGTGTTTAAAACCTCAGATTATTTTAAAACTATAGATTTATGACTAATTAATAAATAAAACTAATAATTACATTATCCTAACTTAACTAAAGCTGTTAACTAACTAAAATATGTACCCCTAATAAAAAAAAATCTTGTCTGTAAAATAACATAAACTAGTATTAAGTGACCGACACGTATTCTTAAAAATACATATGTTGGTACCAAATGATGCAATTATTTTTTTGTCAGTGCACAATATTCCCCTTGTTATGTTATCAATGCAAAATGTTGGGAGTTTATAAAGTTATGTCAGGTGCGGTTGGAGTTCTGGTCTTGCCAATCAATATCGCCAAGAGTATAAAAAACATTTTCATTTATTAAACTTACACAAAGTTCACAAATATACAAGTAACATGGCATGGCATTATAACCAACAGAAGACTTACCTATACAGATTTAACAGCGGGTATCAAACAAAGTGCAGCGTGTATCTTGGTGACCCAAATTTCTGTTTATAACGCTATAGAATCATAAAGTACTGCCAGAATTTTGGGTTGATTATTAATTTTCAGACGTTGGTTCTATACCTACAAAGTGCAGCAAATTCTCATTGAACTGCGCCTGTGTCTGTAACTCAGTTTATACTAGCACAGACACTGACGTTCACTCTGTCTCTAGTAATACCTACATTGTAGTTTTTATGTTTGATTGAGATGGAATGAAATTGTATTTGGCTTTTTGATAATAACGATTTATTATAATTATAATGATATGGAAAATGGACATATCACACTGTACTGGGATCGTTCCAGCATCACTGACAGGACTATTGTTGCCAATCAGCCTGATATAGAGGTGGTGGATCGACTAGAGCGGCGTGCAATGATTGTTGATATAACGGTACCGCATCACGGGAACCTCGTGAAAGCCGAGAAAGATAAAGAAATCAAGTATCTTGACTTGGCTCGCGAGGTTGTCGACATGTGGGATGTGGACTCAGCGATCATTGTGCCGATAGTCGTTACAGCCAATGGCTTGATAGCCAAGAGCCTCGACCAACACCTGAGGAGGCTCTTGTTGGGCAGCTGGGTCAAGGGCCTGATTCAGAAAGCGGTACTTCTTGTCATGGCTCGCATTGTTAGGAGGTTCCTCTCTCTAGAGCCCTGACCGCCGGTAGCTCGGGCCCTGTTCCCGATTCCAGTGGACTACTATTTTTTAACCGAGTTCCAAAAGGAGGAGGTTCTCAATTCGACGGAACCTTTTTTTTTTGTTTTTTTTTTATGTATGTTCCCCGATTACTCGAAGATGGCTGGACCGATTTGGATTTTTTTTTGTTCGAAAGATTATACTTCCCAGATGGTCCCATGATCATCAAGTCAGGATCTGATGGTGAGATCCTGGAGAAATAGAGAGAACTCTTCAAATTTTATAGGCACACTTGAAGCTATTTGTGTAGTGTTTGGAAGAATACTTTCTCGGAGTGGTTCCATTTCAATTTGGTGAAGATCTGATGAAGAACTTCGGAGAACGGAACTCCTCAATAAATGATAGCAAATGGACTGGGATTGCTGAAATCTCATGTCTGTCTATTGTTTACACCAGTTAATAACATAACATCACGCCGGTACGCTGTGAAGGGGTAAGCACATGTGAACCACGAAAAAGTGAAAAATAATTTTAATTTCGGAAGTCGGTGACTTTGGGTATATATTTTATTTTTTGTCACCGCCTTCCGAAATTATTAGTTAAAGTTATTTTTCACTTTGTAGTGTTTTTTTGGAAGTCGGTTGTTTATTTTTTTGAAAAAAGTTTTTTTATATTTTTTAACTGTTTCTACATTATTTTATATTAATATTTAAAAATGTAATTTATATTTGTATTAAGTGAAATAAAGGAGATAATAATAATAAACCATTTATTTCATGCGACGCAGGCCCATAGACCTAAACAAACATATCTGTCACGTCCGACCCTGGTCCAGGCCATGGTACGGAGCGAGAGTGCATGGGTAGCCGTCACCTCCTTCTGGGAAGCAGTAATGCTCGCGAAGAGGGAGGCGGCGCACGTGAGGAAGAGGCAGTATATGCGCACTCACGGCCTTAGTCATCGCAGAAAGACGCCCTGGGCGTCGGGAATCCCAGGCTGATTCCCGGCCACGGCTTGCGGACGGCGAGTAATGGGTAGCTCGCTGTCCAGTAAGGACCAAGCCCGGGTCGACGCCGCGTTGTGTTTCACGCGCGCCTCAAAGAGTGAGAGAAGTTATTTAATGATTTCTCACCCTCAAAAAAAGTAAAACCTAAACATACATGCTTATTTTTATATATTTTTATTACATAGAAATACAACTACTGTACACGAAGTGATGACTGTGTTGGCGTCGTGTTGTGCTGCGTGGTATCGCGTAACCTTCCGCGAAAACGTCGGTACGCCACACCTTTCGGCCAAAACTCTTGCTTCATGAAGGTTTCTATATACTGAGTTGGAACTATCCGTGTGGTGTAGGACGTAAAAGAATAGCACCATCCCATTTCTTCCCGTGGTTCCAGTTCACGAAAGAAAAGTAACTCACTCAGAAATGAATAAAACTTGGAAACATTAGAGGGACTCGGACTATTTCTTAGGTTTTGGTACTACACTCATATATGCACTTCTGTTTCCCGTACCTACTTATTACCTAAATTCTGGTATTAGGTAATAAGTAGGTACGGGAAACAGAAGTGCATATATGAAAAACAATTTTTTGAAAGTTTGAAGCATGAATCAATGTTGAAAACCTGCAAAAACAATAATTTGTCTGCTGCTGTGATCACATCACGAGACACTGAAAAGAAGTAGGGCAAACGCATCTTATATCGAGTCTACGTACACTAGCAGAATAACAAAAAACGTAGGTTCCTTCTGATTGCCATCATGTCAAGGTTTTATGAGCATTAGTGCTTCTGGGAAACAAGGAACCAAAACAATAAAACTGAAATGATTGAACAGTCATGATTTAAAAACCAAGCAGAGAAAGAGAGAGGGTGCATTTTTGAGTAATTAACGCAATTCATGCTTTTAATGTATCTGAAACCTTATGTTCTCTATCATAATATTTCATAATACACGGTGAAATGATGTCCATCCCTACCTAGTACCTAATAGAAACATTATCAATGTGGGTTTTGAAACATAAAAAAATAATGTATCTATAAGTAGGTTCCAATAATCCTAAATTACACCGTGTTTGTAAGGACCTTCGATTTCTTATTATTTAGGTCGACTGCAAAACTCGATTTATCCAGTTTCACTTATAAAGCTGTACGATTTTAATCAAAAACCCAATATTTGTAGGAATAATTATTATATCAATTAAAAGGTGTGGGTGGTGATTTTGTTGTCAGTAAATTGAAAGTTACAGAAAAATTTGTCCGTATGTATGTACCTACATATGTATACATATTCTTGTTGTGATAAAAACGCCAAAGTTGTGATTGGTATGATTTCAGCTGCTACCCAAAACAATTTTTGAAGTAAACCGGTTTTTTATCCGTATTAGTCATGAACTAATGAAACTTTACCCGTCTATATACTTTAGCGGTTAAGTGCAAGACATCGGAGTGAGCCCCGGGCGATCCCTCGAATACACGCCAAACCGCATCGAGGGTGAAGACGGCTTATCTCAATTAAAATCTTTTTCGTCTTATCCAAGCGAACATTTTAAAATTTCACAATATCCCCAGGGTTCGGTGAATCGTTGCCATAACAAAAACAAACTTTTATTTTCTTTTATTGAGTTCGCAAGTAATTTTGGATGTTTAGACTAAATATGAACTCTAAATATCTCAATCTAAAGCTTATTCAAGTTATTAATAGCTGATAAGTAGCCTTTTAGATAATACATACAAAGTGTGGGTAAACAACGATATCCATACCTACTAATGTTATGTGAAAGTAGGTAGATATCTTTGTCTGTCTGTAATCTTTCACGCCTCAACGGCTGAAGGATTTGGATAAATTTAGAACTCAGGTAGGCCGTGACCTACTTTAGAACATAGATAATTTTTATCCCGGTACTACGTTTCCGTGGGATAATTTCGAACCTCCACGCGGACGAAGCCGAAGGCTAACAGGGGCAGCTAGTACTAACATATATTAGGAACAGGTTTTGGTCTCAAAATGTGAAAGGCTATCCGAATTAAATATCAGGGTCCAATAGTGAGCTCTCAACTCTCAATCACGTTTAATTCAAAACTGTCATAATGATTCTAATTTACTTTCTTAAATGGGAATCTAGTTGCTGGCTCGAACTCACTGTTGGGCCTAGCTAAAAAGCACGCTGTCTCATCAGGCTTCGTGTCCGACAGAGGTAGTATCAGTGATGAACAGTTAGAGGCTAGTCTACACGCAAAACGTTATTGAATGAGATGCAGGATCATTTATAGTAAAACAGGCGCGTAAAAAATTAAGAAAAGTCCTTGGGAAGATCGGGGTTTATGAAAAAACCACTGCATAAATTAATGACCAATAAAGTTGACCAATAAATTTTATTGAACTTTTCGATAATTGAACTTTGTCAGTACCGACTTGGTTTTGGAGATTTTACACGTCAATTGTTACTTAAACACGTCCAAAGTTAGGTTAAATTAGCAAGAAAAACGAATCTTTGTTGGCTCATAACTTTTTAATGGCTCTTTATTTTTGTATTATGTTTCCGTACAGACAATGTTAATAATGAGACAAAATCATACCATGATTAATTTTTGATGTACATTGTCGAGCAGTGGAGTAATACAGTCCCGAAGTTTGTATGGAAAAAATGTCGACAAGATTCCCCTTAATTTACTTTCTTTCATAACTTTATTTAGGTACAAATATAATGTTTACTCCACCTACTCGTTTTTTCCTCTTTCTCATCCTAATGAATATGAAAATTTGTGTCCTAATTCAGGAAACCATTGAACATGTCATTTAACCCCAACTTCTGTTTGTTAATTCTATTAAGTAGGTACTTTGACACTACGATTAATTTGAATTGCTCCCTTCGCCAACCCTCTTTGAGGGTGCTTCCCAAATTAATTTACAATTAGGGGTCAAAACATTAATTGCTCCGTATCATGTCAGTTGCAAAAATTTGGCGTCCATCAAACTAATTGTAATAAAGTTGGGAACGTAAGTTTTAATTTTGTTTAAAAGTTTACCACAAGGTAATGACAACAATGCACAGTGATTTGCTTTCTTATATTGTTCAGATCAAAGCAGTCCGGATCGGTAACTCGTAACATAACTGGAATTTTCGCGTAGCATAGGATTTTATTGTATTCAAAATCGATAGGGCTTAGGCGGGCGGAGCGCTGCGGTGGCGCGTGTGGAGTACTGCCGATAGCGCCTTAGCAACGTGCCGGCGGCCTTAAAAGCTTTTATATTCCTTTAAGAAATAATACAGTGTAATGCCTCTCGCGTTTCCGGCACTGTATGAAAATATTCAATTTTTATTTTTGGCGCTAATATTTTGAACGGTTCGCTTTGGAGTGCGGCCCGGGGGAGCTCATGGGGCTTTAAGCTCAGATCTTCACGCATCGCCTACTCGAACGCGTATTAACACTGATACGTGGTGACGCATCCTTTATTAAGTTCATTTTTTAAATATTCAAATTTGGAAAAGCATGTAATGTGAGTTTTGTTGTAACATTTTTAAAAGAAACTAACAAGTTTTCCAGGATTTTTTACGTTACAGTTGTATTTTTCCGGCTTTGGACACACTTATCATTATAACAAAAACGTAACAAAAACCCGTGCCTCCTCGTTATCAGTACTTGTATATCTCCCTAACACTTTACTGATGCTTTATATCAAATACTCAATGCGGAGTTATTCTGTAAGAGTACACTCTAACGCGGCGCCGTTCTAAATAGTCTCAAAAGTAGCAAACAACATTTATTACTGGATTGGTCAGAAAACTTTGCAGTAAGGCCACGCATGCTCGAAACAAAGAGTTGAGGTTCCGCGACATTACTTTGAACTTGAAGAAGCTCCTCACAGATTTTTCTTGTGCTTGCATGGTGTAATCACTGCTGGCTCTTGGCAACATCCACCTTCAGAATTCAGCAGGACTCTGCAGTTTTGAACCGACGAAAGAAGGAGGAGGTTCTCAAATCGACGTGTATATTTCTGTTTTTTTTTTGTATATGGCCACACATTATACTTTTCACAAAATAGTCCCATTTTAACTATTCTTTTGTCCTTTCCATTTCGTTACCTACTTGATTAATTTTCAACAGTGCTTTCACGTGTAGGTGTGGGCGGCGTCGGCAGCGCGGTGTCAGGCGGCGGCTACGCGGGGCTGTACGGCGGGTACGCGGCGGCCGCGCTGGCTGGGCTCACGGGCCCGCCGCCCAAGCGCAAGCGCCGCCATCGCACCATTTTCACGGAGGAGCAGCTCGAACAGCTCGAAAGCACCTTCGACAAGACGCACTACCCCGATGTTGTTCTAAGAGAACAGCTCGCGTTGCGGGTCGACTTGAAAGAAGAGAGGGTTGAGGTATGGTTTTATACATTTTTTCTATACGGGAACTGTCACCTGTTTTCTAGATTACGCTTATAGCTGGCACCTGAGTAGCCGGATCTTTACCTACTCGAATTGAATAGACAATTATTCGACACCACATACGCGATACTGCATGACGCCGGGCATTGCTTCGGGAAGCTCTAGCTCCGAAATTTGTATTATAGATTGCTGCTATGTAGTATTTCGATTGGTAGTACGTACCTTTAAAGCAATCAGTCACATGACACGTCTTTGAGGCAGAAAAAGAGTATCGAAATACATAAAAAAAAAAAATTCGTGTATAGATATTCTATCGGGTTGGCCGTGGTTTTTGCCGATTGTACATACAATGAGCTTACTAGGCATACATCGAATGATGGAACTGTGAAATGTTCTATTGTTTTACTATTTTCCTCCAAACAAAGTTAAATAGGAAATCTACTTAGTTCATAATACCAACAGAAAACCGTATTTTCTTTCCTTTGTGATGTAAGGCTTCACGTTAAAATGTTAAGTAATAAAGAGAAATATTTTTCGTTACTGGTAGGTAACTACGCGTGTTTGACACTTTCCTTTCTTTGAATTTTCCGTAAAACCATTCTTCGTTTACTTACAAACTTTTACGTTTTATGAAAGGAATCGAATAATTTACGTACGTTAAATCTAAAGAAAACCTTAAGAATGAGGGATTATCAAAATACAATGCGGTTTCATATATGTTTAAAGCTTATTGTCAAGCGTTCAACACGGGCAATGTGTGGGTCAACTATACGCGGAGGGCTCTAAATGCCCTGCGTGTGCAATATAATGATGGCAACAGAATACTGTTGAAGTTGCCCCGGTTCTGCAGCGCGTCTAGCATGTTTGCTGCAGCGAACTGACGACTTGTATGGAATTATGAGGAAGAAGACCGCATTCTTAATTAGCAGAATGAGAGCTAGCAGCAACAGTATTCTGTTTTCAGAATACTGTTGGGTTTTCCCTAGCTGAACAACACGATGCACCAATAATAAGACACACTGTCCGGTTGCTTGTGCGGCAGGGATAAATAGACACCATATGTACCTATTAATTTAATAAATACTAACCATTAGTTTGATAAGTTCTTTGTACTAACCAGTGGACCAATGTTGTCAAATCAAATAAAAACATATTATTATTATTATTATAACATCAAATATTTTACGGAGACTTGGACGTGTCTAGTGCCTGCTATAGTTATTTTAAAATGCTCCCCATGACCGCGCTTCATGACACCAAAAATTAATATTAAAATGTGATTATGATTAATTTATTTTGTTTTTGAATAGGTATATAATTTTTGTACCTGAAATATATAACAACAAAATGAACAATAGTACTGACAGATTTCTGTTATACAGTATGTTATACAGGGTGTAACAGAAACCCTATTGCTATCCTTAAGCACTAAATATAACAGCTGGTATAGAATCTCTATACATAGTTTCAGCTCAAAATAAAATACTCTAAGAATTGATACCAAATTTTCGGTTTCATATGTTTCTTTAATTAAAATCATAACGAACGTGTCGCCGCAATACGTAGGTCAATAACTTTCCACGTTACTTGCCAACATCACAATAAATCTCTTCCGAGTGATGTGTTTGTTTCAATTTGTTCTGGTATCAATGTATTAAAAATTCTCATAACTTCCGAACATGTAGAGATAGGATTAAAAAACCCTTCCAATATCGTTTGATATCATCCAAAGAAGCCGTGGCCTTGATATGTATATACCCTTTCCGTTACACGTTATATACAGGGTACATTTTTAACCATGGGTTATTAAAAATAAAAATCAGCTGTTCCATACATTTTGACTGCGTAGGTATTGCACTTTTCTATGAATCAGCTGATTTTTTTTGTTTAACCGACGAAAAATTTCTGCGCTAGAAGGTCTAGAATGATATGCTGAATTCATGGTTACAGTTTGCGCACTGGTTAAAATGTTATCCTGTATCTGTTGGTACTATGATTATTTTTCATGAATTCATCATGTTTTACTTAACACGCATGAACAGAAGTGTTCAATAGGGTTAAGGTATGTAGCATAAGCATAATTAGCCTTTAACGTTCCCTGCTGGGATACCAGCCTCCTCTCTGTGAGAGGGAGTGGGCCATAATCCACTACGCGGGCCCAATGCGGGTTGTTGGATGTAACAATGTCTTCAAATTTTTGGTTCTACGACATGCCGTTTCCTCACGATGTTTTTTTCACCGTTACAGTCAAAAATATGATTTACAAAAATAATATAAATACACTTGCCTAATCCTTCCCCGAACCAAAAAAAACTGAAAATGGGCGCCCGCGGGCTGGTATGTGACGACGAGTGACAAGATTAACGGGGCGTAACGTTTAGTAGTAGCGAAGGGCCAACGTGTCAACAATGCTGACGTGACATATTCTACGACACCATGTGGGTGGTCGGCCGTTATGGAACGCGTCAAGAACTGAACATATTTTCTCTAGAACCAAAACTATGACTGCTGAGACGCATGGACACAAGTCTTGATCAGATTTCGGTTGATGCACAGTGCAAATTGAGTGTTTTCGTTTTCTATAGGTAATTAAATCTCCCTATGTCTAAACTCTATTTACTACCATTCGGCACCGCTAGTCATATTCGTTCCTCCCATAACCTGCCAATAAAAATTTCGCGCCTTTAATTAATTTTCACCATTGTTTTAAGGCTTCATTGCTGCATTGCAAGATTAGTTCGAGCGTCTGTAGATACTAGAACACAGAGTGCTCTCAATAGAATTTGTGATGTTGAAAGTAAGTCGGGATATGTTTGTGGGCTGCCGGTCGGCTACCGGTGTTGCGGCATGTATGCGTGTGTGCATGTGTGCCGACCACTCGACAACGTGCCACCCAGCCGGACGGCTCTGTTTACACGACCACTCATCTTATCCGGCCACGGACTGCGCAAATCCAAATGACATTCTGTTAGTTCTTAACTTTCGAAGGTTTAATGAAATTCATTATCAAGTGTTGGCTCGACATTATGTGCGTATGTAGGTATGACACGGATAATAAAACTCATTATAAGCTATTTACCTACCTGAAAAATTATTTAAAAACGGCATTTTTAGCTTCATGTGAATTCACGGCGAGTTTGGCTCGAATATAGGTAGGCCCAGTCATAACTTAATTATTGGTATTTACACAATTCGTTAACAAACATAAGTAGTTGAAATTCTGCCTCAATTTAGAATCCGCTGGTGATTTATTAGAAAGATATAAGCATCGATCACGTTCTTTATTAGTGATCGATGGATATAAGAGTCGAATTTTCTCATATAGTATATTTCTAACATCGATCTGCAGTTTTAATGTTTCAATAATATACACTTCTAAAGACTTGTCAAAGTTCATTAATTTTTCATATTAATTGGTAAAATGAAGCCCGATGTGTAACCAAGTTAAAAGATCAGTACGTTATATAAATAAGTAATTTAAATGACTTCTATGGCTTGTCTAGCTGAGAGCAACGGTCTACATGTGAAATTTGCTTTAGTGTAAACTTTTTATTAAGGAATCCATAGTAAATCACCGCGGGCGGGTAGAGTTTTCAACCGAGTAGAATTTTGCCTCAGGGCAAATAAAAAGGGACGCCCGACGCGGTGAGACGGGCGCCGCGAAAATTAATCTGAGTTAATTAAATTTGATTTATTTATGCTGCCCCGGCCGGAGCGAAGGGAACGATAAAAGCACAACAATACGACTAATGAGGGTCACTTTTGCGGCTTTTTCTCGGATAACAGAGTTTTTCCGATTTGCGTAACTTACAACTTGGGTAATCAACCAAAGTTATTCTTTATGCGAAGCTGTTGTTTTCATTTATCACTGCCAGGTTTAATTTGTTGAAGGATAAATTATTTTCATGTTCAAACTTTTCCATGAAGCCGTTGATGTGTAGTAGCTATTGTATTTGAACACAGTAGCTGAACAATGGTGCTTACGAATTAAATTAGCTGCGATATGTTTTTTCAATATTGTAATAAAAATCTAGGCGGATAAATATCTAATCTAAGTAGGCTAACTTGTGGTTCTTCTTAGTTACCCTTGTATAATATTCTTGGTTATATTCATCTATCCACGAAATAGGTATGCCTTAGTACGCCTTATACTCGTACATCTGAATGAAGATTAGTCAGACTGAGCAGCCTAGTCAGTTCAAAGTTAAGTATTATAGTTTATTTTGAATTAATAAACCTTCCTTTCTAAAAAATATTTTTCGATTCAATATTCAATTAATATTTTTTCCAATTCTTTTCCTCCACCCAACTTGTTTCATTAACTTGTTTTTCGTGTCGCACACAATGTCCATATTATTCTTTCCAATTTCTAATACTGCTTTTCTATATGTGGCATCAATCTCTTATTCTTGTACTTACGTCTGGGTCACCTCGTCATCTTCTGGCTTTCAGATTCTATATTCGTTACTAAGTTTAAAGTTATCTTAGCGAATCGGGTCAACAGGCTTCTCTTCTCTTCATCATCATCAGCCTACAATAGTTCACTGCTGGGCATAGGCCTCTCCAATTGCACGCCATTCAGCTCGATGATCGGCAACTCTCATCCAGTAGCTACCAGCCACCCTGCAAAAGATCGTCGCTTCACCGGCTCATATGGTCTGCAATGGGCCGTCCATATGAGTCGGTGAAGCGACGATATTCCACCATCCACCTTGACTTGCTTATTCTGTGAGCTATGACGACAACTTTGGTTCTCTGCTGGATCACTTCATTCCGGATTTTAACCCTCAGAGATACTCCAAGCATAGCTTGTTTTTCACTAGCGGGTACTGTATATTTTCTCAAATCCGTAAAAAAACACACACTGTGTATGTATAGCCTTGTAATGCCCGTTAACCACCTTCAAATAAATTCCGGTTAACTAATTTAGCAGATAATTTCATACATAATTATACTATGTTTTCATCTATGATTCTTTCAGCGACGTAAGTGCCAAACACACTCACAGTAAGAATGGCTTTCATTTTGACAGTTTTACAACATTAATTACGTTGTTTACGTTGTTGAGCCAAATTGTTCGAACACATGAAGCAATGGACTAGCAAAATCCTTCAAAATAATTCAGATTGTGATTCATAGTGTGTTAAACACATAGGGAGCTAATATTTTTCACGTTTCGCATGCGTCGAATAGTTTTTAACTAATAATTTACCTGCACTAGGTAGGACAACCACGGAATAGACTATGAAAACCTCTTACATTTACGTGGCAAAATTTGACTTAAGGACGATACTTAAAAAAGCCTGCTCGTTATAACCTCTTTGAAAGAACATTCGAAACGTTTCATTATTTAGCCATGGCCCATGGTTGTGTGGAGGAGGTACATTGTAGATACAACAAAAGTGTGAGTTGTTGAGGCAACACACTCGGTTTCGTTGTTGCCCCTGTTATTTGCGCAGCGGCAATTGGAAATTGCATTATTAAAACGCTTTTGTTTAGGCATCACAACACTTGCTCAAAATCGAGCGCCGGCTCATAGCTATTGCTTTGTTTCTGAATTGGATTCAACTTTTTTTATTGTAACATTAATTGATGCAGTGGCTGGCTCAGTAATGAAAATAAATGTGTAGTTTAACAATAACTGTAGAAAATAGATATGTGGAACAATTAACAATTTATCTAGCAAATAACTATCGATATGAAAAAATCCAAGCCAATAAAAAGTAAGTTGTTTGCCGTGATATGTTAAGCTGGCATCAGACGCTTCACTTTTGCCTTTCATTCGGCATCTTTAACTGGAAGTGAAACGTCTGAAGACAAAATGAATTAAAAGTAAAAAAATAAATTCATTAAAGTGTTGGATTTCGGCACTCGGCATCTTTCACTCACCTACCGAATTATCTAAAAACTAAATGAAAGGAGAAAATGAATGTTCATTCCTTTATAATTTTGTCAGTGTCGTGTGAATGTGGAATGAATAAAAAATTAACCATTAACTCGAGTGAAGTGTCTGATATCGATTTGAGATACTACCTATATACCATACTCATCGAGAACCTACCTTGCATCTGCACTGCAACAAGATAGTCACATATCATGTTTTGTAACGATATGTCCGAATATTCTATTTTAAAAGATTTGATTATACGCCTACGTCGTGCTACGCTGTGCTACGACGTGCTACGCCGGTTGCTACGCCAATCGAAAAATCCTGTAATAAATAGGTTGAAAGTCTGACGCTGCTTTTATTGTCGTTTCGGATTACTTACCGTGCTGAATTTAGTAGCCCGTATGATTGGTAGCGCGGATAACTGCTCGAGGTGACCCGGACGCTTTCTAGTAGGTATCTTTAACTAGAGGGTTTCACGCATTTAGAATACATATCGTGTCCGCAAACAGCCTTTGTCTTTTAAATTGATTTATATACAACTGTATGTAGGTAGTACGTAGAACAAAGAAACAATACATTTAAAAATTATGAAAGTATATGTTGGCACGAAAATGATTCAAATGCAATCTTGGTTTGACTTGAGATATCTTTCCAGTAGGTTCAACCAGAATAAAAACTCACTGTGTCAATATTGTACGAAGAACGACGGCTGAGTAAACGAAAAGACAACGAAGGGTGGTTCGCAATATTCCATTGTACGATACACATTCAACTCTTTACACAAATTAATTATTAAGTGAGGTGTAATCTAGTTGTCTCCGAGAGTGCTCGCAGGCGCCGCCGCGGGCTCGCGCCCACAATGTTGATCTTACGCCACCACTGTCTGATTAACTGAATGGCTTATATTCGCTTATAACTCCACGATTTATGTTTTCTAACGATATTCATGATTAAAGCATAATAATGCGCCGCACACCCGTGTGCTCTTTCGATTAGAATCGTAATATTATTTTAATGTCGAGTGTGTATATGAAAAGCATCTAATCTGAACAATTTACAGGTTTTAGTTTAGTGTGCCGCCACGCAATTATGCTAGGGAAACATTGTTAAATAAATTCACATGCGTTTAGGTTTACTTAAAATTTTCGTTAAGTACAGCGTGGCCTTAGATTTAGTATTTTACCTGTCCTACCACCATATACAATATCTGGATGTCCGTCCGAGCTTTGCTCGGTTTTTTTTACGTTTTCTAAAAATTGAAACCTAGGTAGATCGATTTATCGCCCCCGAAAGCCCCTGCATACTAAATTTTATGAAAATCGTTGGAGCCGTTTCCGAGATTCAGATTATATAAATATGCAAGAATTGCTCGTTCAAAGGTATTGGATAAATGTGAAAGGTTGTATGATTGTTACACAATCATTAATATACTGAACAGAAAATTCGGCACATAGACAGATTATAACCTAGATTAACGCATAGGATATATTTTTTTATTCCGTTAGTACGTTCCCGTGGGATAATTTTCGATATCGACGCGTTCTATGAGTTTGGCAGTTACTTAAATTGTTATTTAAAGTCGTTTAATCTATATATTAATACGTGAAGCAAAAACTTTATACCCCTTTCTGCGAAAATTACGCGAACGGAGGACTTTGAAGTTTGGCGCAGTTAAAGCTTATATAGAAAAGGAGTGCAGAAACCTAATATTTTTATACAATAATGCAATGCATAAGATATACATTGTTGCATTTCGATTAGTCGGCGACACACGTAATTCAAATTTTGTAAACTTTGTTCATATTCAGTAGATTTAATACAAAATTATAAGAATATCTAACACAAAAATAAAAGCATTTTTGTGTTCGGTCGCAGATACCTAAAATACGATAGCTAGATAAATTAATAATTACAGATACTACAGTCATGTAATAATACACAAAAAAAAACATAAATATTTATTTTTATTATGTTAAAATTATTATTAAGTTGCCGTGCCCTAACCGGCTTTCATCCTGGAACTTACTTACAATACATATATGTATTGTAAAACAACTAACTGTACACATTAATGCAATAAAGTGATTTATTCTTTAAGGTCAGATTGGTCATTGATTCGTTATGATTAGTCAGAACGAACAGCTGTCATTCCTGTTTTATGTAAAGAACCAGACAGAGGTGTTTCTGCAATCATATATTTACATTGCGACATTAGGTATTTGTGCATAAAGTTATCTATAGATTTGTAATTGGCGGCGTTAGGTTCAACAGTAGGGTCTTTTAAAGCGTAGTATTAGGTACACATTCTCTTATAAAAGACAAATATTTATTCGTAGGATATTATGATGTTGATGTGATGTTACTCGCCATTTATAATCACGCCTATACCAACGTATGCAAAGGCAGAAGTTTACCTACGCGCCTAGTACCACTCTATTTTCGGGGACCAGTTTTCCCGAAAAACAGGCTCAAATTCAATAATTACCATGACAAACACCAGTTCCTTTTTTAATTTTGTCATAACTCAGATTTCATGTTTCAGTAAGATGCAATTGCAGAATTGTAGACAAATGTAACAAACATTGGCAATGCGGATTGTAATTCAGCAGAGCGTATTCATGCCACGCTTCATTGCACAAATGCATTATCTACTGTGAATTCAGGTGGCAATCTGTTTCATCATCACAGTATTATATATAGGTACTTAAAATCAATTAATGTGTTAATAAGTCATGATTTTATTAAATAATCATGGCTCTTCAGTTTTGTGTGTTTTAAACCAAGATTTTGTCAAATATACCATCTAGAGTTTAAGCACCTATTCGATAGCCTGTAGTGTAGGTATCACATTGGCTCTAGTAAAACATTGTAAAGCATGCGAAAACGGTTGATTAAACCAGAAAATCAGTTTGGCTAAAGATGTACTTTTTTGAAAAAAACCTACACAAGAATATGACCTCTCTGCATCCTATTCAGTCTTTGTAGACAGAAATTCATAATTTGTATCGAAGTTGAGAAGCAGCATTCATAATGATATTGGTGTAGTGACGCTCGTGTGCGAGCAGATGACACAAATGGAGGAACATCCCTACACACAGCGATGAACAAGAAAAAGTGGGCGTGACGCTCCGCCCAGCCCCCAGCTCCCGGCCACGCTGTCTTGTGATCTACAGCCTCCCCCCGGCAGGACTTATCTCCTAATAGGTAGCTACAATAAAACAGATACGCTAGCAATGTGTTACTAAGTAATAAAGCGGCGCCATTTTGTCCTGTGCTTCCGTGTCGCCTGAAAGCAATAACGCCTTTATGAGCTGAGCAGCGATCCGGCATCAAGTGATCAAAGAGCTCGTTCTGTTTCATTTTACGCTTGTTGCTCTTCTTTCATTGTCAAACGAAACGGTGATAACACAATCTTTCAATTCTTTTTGTAGGTATCATATACAGAGTTCAAATAACGACGACTTGTATTTTTGTTCATGTTTGTTGGCAATTATTTGTATAGGTAGGCTATGCTTGTATGTATATGTGGACAAGTACAATGAGTACCACAAGCATCTGTATATGGCCTTTATAAATTACTCAAAAGCCTTCGACAGCATAAGCCATATGGGGAAGCCTAGACAATCTGGGAATACCCATAATTTACGTTATCAAAACAATATATTCAGACATGGCAGTAAAGCAAAGATACAACTAGAAGTACACACATCAAAAACAGTTTGTGATCACTAGCATAAGCTGATATAAGTTTTTAAATTGAACTTCAAGACAAAATCTTTACTGTGTGTTTTCTTTAAATATAAATACCTTGTTTGAAATTAAAATATAAAACTAATTAATTAATCACAATGTAATTGTAACAGAAATTTGATAGAAAGAAAAAAACTGTTTAACCAAACTAAATTGTTGTTTATTTATTAATAAAATGTTTATATTCAATATAATATAACTCCTCCCCTGGCTCGAACATGCGGTGATCCTCCTGGGCATGCTGAGAATCAAGTTATCCAGCATTTCTTGGGGTAACCTGTCCCATTCTTGAATAGCGGCTTCCCTGAGCTCTGGCACTGTCTGGGGACGTGGCTGACGGTTCCAAACAGCTTGCTTAAGAGCATCCCACGCGTGCTCTATTGGGTTTAAATCAGGCGAGCTGGCAGGCCAGTCTAACCTTGTGATGTGTTATTCTCGGAGAGCAGCATTAATACTTGAGCCGGATTGGCGGGCGCATTATCATCGACCAGTACAAATTGGTGCCCATGGTTTACGCGGAATCATCAGCAGCAATTGCTCTATACATGTCTGCTGTCATGAAGCCTCGATACGGGATGAAAGGCGTTCTAGCTCCAATCATAATACCACCCCGAAAGGACAACGATTTCCCGCCTTGCTGAACTGTTCCAGATAAAGATAAAGATAAAGATAAAAGATCATTTATTTGTCAAACATGCGTTTACATAAACTGACTAATCAGACATGCAGGGTATTAAATTAATATGTTGTGAGCGTCCATGTTTTGCCAATAACGGCGTACAAATTTTGTAGTTACAAAAATTACATTTAATTGCGTTTACTTAAGTCATTTTAAATTTAATTACAAAATACACAAGAAATAAATGCCAGTGGTAGTTCTTTGCCTTTCACGGTCTCCTGGTCGTCTCCAGACACGGACACGTTGGTTATCTGAATATCTGGATGAGTACTGATTCGCGATTCGTCAAGAAAAGACAGTTTTGCCAAATGTTTACTTCTTCATTTTGCCAAAGCCTAGCCCACTGCAAACTCTGTCGTTGTCATTGCCGGGAATTCAGAGGAGCTCGCCAAGACCTCCGTGCTCGTAATCCAGCCTGGTGCAAGCAATTCCAAATGGTCTGAGTGCTAACTTGCCGGCCTGAACTTCTGCTTTTATTTTAGTAGCGTTGATTGTTGGGTCACGGGCTGCCAGCAATCTAATATAGCGCTTTTTGGCAGCAGTCAAACAGTTGGGTGACCACTGCGGGGTCGGTCAGCAAAATTACCCATCCCATGGTACCTCTGCAACGTGGTTATGACACAGGATTGAGATATAGCAACTCTGCGTGCTATTTCTCTCGTGATGTATCCTTCTTCCCTCAAAGTTACTATTCTTGCTCGTAAAACTTCTGATATCCCCTTGGCATTTTTTCAATCACAAATTTCCGCGAAAAAGTATTTTAAATCCGTTAAAATTGACTAAATCAGATTTCTGAATGGTGGAAAGGTGTTCAGATAAAAAGGGATTATTATGTATGTAGATGCCTTCCTAACATGATCTAGAAATATACCTATACTTCAATTTTTGTTCTTTTGTTCGTCAATATGCCATAAATAAAAGATGTTTTGCTGCCTTTCTCAAGATGTAGTTTTTTTTATAACATTCGTGCCTGACAGTCTGACGCACAAAACACTGTGAGTGGAACTGTTACAACACATTGCAACTATATAGGAGCAGGCTAAAATTATACTAGATATATAACAGTTACTGAAAATAAACCTCGTGACAGACAGACAGACATCATAAGCTCAGAAATAGGATCCCGGTGACACTCTTTTGGTGACTAACCTTATAACGTACAACGTCATTCCTAAAAAGGTTTGATGGATTTATCGACTTATAACAAAGCAAGCTGTAGGTACATTAGCAACTTCCAAAAAAAATGTTCACATTTTAGGACGTCGGGTTTTTTGATTTTGTAAATTATTTTTTATTTCACAGTTTTTAGTTAATATATATGTTTTTAGTATTTTTGACGTTAATGAGACCTATTTATGAAACCCTTTATTTTGATAATCCACTCAGTAACACACTGTAACATAATTATTCAGAAGCACTTGCTCGAAGAGTGGCTTACCGCTTTTAGGCAGCACAGAAACGACACAGAAACGGCGTAAGGTGAAGGCGCGGCGCGCAGGCGCAGCGTACGCAGTACATTTTGTAGAAAAACGTTTAAATAAGGTTGCTCGTGAGTCGGAACCGATACCACTGGGTCACCACTGCTCTCACTGGTCACTGCACTATTACACTAACTGATATTAAGTACCTGGATACCCTACTATGAATTGCCACCACCCGAATTCATAAATTTATTAAATTTATAAAATATTACGTTTTTTAAAGTGAAAACTTCTTTAGGCTCGTTGGGCATTTTTAAAGATGCGAAAAAACAATTGAACTCGTGACACCGTTACCGACATGTTAGTTTTAGTTGAGCTTGATCAGTATTTATATATTTCCTAACGATTAAAAAATACACTCGTAATTGTTCAAGTTTTCACTTCTGACGGCACTCCCGGAGTGCCACTGTTTTTTATTTTAAATATTCGGTGGCTTGGCGTATTTTAGGTCAGTACCAAAAATCCTCGCGCCGTATACGCTAAATACTTGTTACAACGCGTTATGTTTATGAAATTGTAATAAACGTCGTTTGATACGCGTGAGCATTTGTCATTGCACTCTTGGCTCTATTACGGCCCTCACTCGAAAAACCGGGCTGCAATCCTGCCTCGAGTGTGTATAGCTACACACTTGCATCAAAATTTGCTACTTCAATTCAGCGCGTCAGTTTGTTTATTCATGTCGAGGCAGGAAAGTCGTGAAAGTATCTAAGTACCTATATACATTGAATATTACCTATAACGTAATGCAATGATAATAAACGATTTATCGCGTAAAATTGCCCCTAACACAGTTATCAATTAAATTATTATTTTGAGCTTGTTGAATGTAACTAGCGTGGTGAGCGGTCACATCAGTGAGTGAAGTATCACTCTATTATTTATGGACGCGTTCGATACGCAATACAAATTATTGTTTTCAAAGTATAACGTTTAGGGGAGCGTTGTTTGCAGAACGACCCTCAGGGACTCCCTACGGGCTAGCGCGGCTCAACGAATTTGACATTTACTTATGTAGCTTTAAGTGTTATTTTGTAAGGCTATCACGGAAATGAAATACTTTTTCGCTTTGCGAAGGTATTGTGGTACTATTAAAGCAATCTTTTGACAATTGAATTTCGGTTGGAGTGGCGCACAGAGCGCAGATACGTCGTTTCGTCACAGAGCGATGCATGGGTGTTTGCGTACGGTAATTGATACGAAGTGACAGACACGAGGGGATACTTTTTCAGCCTCCGGCCGTAGAGAGGAGTAATGTTTTGACATGAACCGAAAAGAGATGGGTGTGATTTGAAGTGCCCTTTGTGGAATTATAGTCGCGGATGGCGTCTTTAATATTGACTAATGCATTTCGTTGCTAATGGGGAAATGGAATACGACAGGTGCGAGGGTTTTAACGACGCTCGGGATTAAAAAAACAACGACTTTCATTACTGTTTGATTTTAATATACAGTTGTTTGATATGTGACATTTCACGGGTAGATAGTTTACTGTAACTTTTTAATTAATTGGGTAGAGCTGGTACAGGGTAGGGATGCAGTGACGATTATTTCGTTTAGATTTTCTTTTCTATACTTTAAGGTAGACGGGTAAGTAGGTATTATGGTAGGTATAAAGTAAGTAATATTAACTTAATTAAAGTAGTATTCAAGGGTTAGGTACCTACTTTTCACGGGTATCCTATCGTATGATAGCAGATAAGTAGACTTAGTTAATAAGCACTGAACTAAGAAGAGACCAATAGTTAATAACTGGCTAAAGTTTCTTCGAATAATCACACCTGGATCTTAAACACAAGTATCTACATCCCTAGATATGCAAATTAAATCGACATTAAAGTATCAAGGGCGGATCAGGCGGTCCATTAATAAATCAGTTCGCTAAAACCGTAATTGTAATCTCAAACAAGGCGGAGGGAGCGCGGTGTTTGTTCTAACAACATTATTACAATAAGTTTGGGTTCGGTTCGCCGCCGCTCCGCCGCCGCGCCGCGCCCGCCTCGCGCCGCGCTCGCTTCCAGCCCCATCCGCGTGGTTCACACGATGGTTTGCCGTTGCAAACCTTAAACATACATTAGATACATATTTATATTACTAAACAACGTTTACTGTGCCGTCGGTCGCTTTTTATTATGTTCTTCATTCACCAATCTTGAAGTCAGTAATACAAAACCAAATAACACGGTTTTAGACGTGGACGTGACAATTTATTATCGGGTAGGTAAACATGTACGTTGGATGCCTAGTTTTGTACTTAGACCTTTTTTAGATCTAGATTAGCTAAAGTACGTACATCTTTTATGGGGTACTGTGTTAAATGTTGTAACAAAATACCTTGTAATATATTGCAATTAAATGAAAGGAAATTTAAAACTCATATGAAAAGTACACTTTGTAAACAAGCATATTACAAATTAGTGGATTATATCCAAGATAAGAATGCTTGGAAACATGCTGGTCCTGCTCCATAGGACAATCTAGAGACAAAATCAAACTGGTTGCTAATTAAATTATGTAATTAATTATATCTATGACATTGATTACACTCAGTGATTACTTTAACTCACACACTGACTGATGACATACGGTACTTGTTAATATTCTAGGAAAATTGTATATTTACTTTTACAATGTTTGTAAATGTGTGGGCACCATGTATCTATTAAAAAATTAATTTATCTGTAATTGCTTCAATTTCATTATTTTTACCTATTTTGGTACAGTAATTTTGTTCTGGATGCATCGTTTTCACACATAATTATACAATGAATGTATGTTAAATATTGTAGTTATATCATTTTAAAAGAGTAACGGTGGAGTTTCTTGCCCATTCTTCTCCATACGAAACTACATTTTGGAAGGGGCGACTAGAATCAATTCTATTTTAATGTAAATGTTGACGTTCAAAAGTGCCTTATATGTGCCTATTTGAAATAAATGCTTTGACTTTGACTTTGACTTAGGGTTCCGTACCCAAAGGGTTTACGGGACCCTATTACTAAGACTCCGCTGTCCGTCCGTCTATCACCAGGCTGTATCTTCATGAACCGTGATAGTTAGACAGTTGATATTTTCACAGATGATGTATTTTTGTTGCCGCTATAACAACAAATACTAAAACAGAATAAAATAAATATTTAAGTGGGGCTACAACAGACATGATTTTTTTTGCCGTTTTTTGTACTTTTCTTTTTCCTGCCAATCCGTTTTCCGGAAAATCTCTTTAATTACATTACAGATTTGCGAAAATAAATTGATGATGTAAATTCACTATTGACGTAGATACGTGACGGTCGAATTCAAGGAAAAACAATTGGAATGGGGGGCATTCCAAAAAGTTTTCGGGAAACTTTACCTAACGCTACAGACGTTTCAATGTTGATAATACCGTTCAGAAACAGATAGGAATAAGTACCAATTGTAGTAAACCTGTATGTATATTATTAACTTGTTACTTATCTGATGCCGATTAAACGTTTCTATTAGGTGAAGACACAGAAGTGCGCCTCGTAATAGGAAGACTACTAACAGATTGCGAGATGAGCTCACAAAGAATTGTATTTGTATCGGAGGGTTCAGGGAGCGGCATGTCCATTGTGAAAGATTAATAGATAAATAAAATGTAATTTATTCTCTCTTCACAATTGTTTTCCTTAGAAATTAACATTGATTTTGGTTAGTACATTTCACCATTTTAGGAGACTGGTCCTTATTATAAGTTTTTGGGCAAAGGATAAAATAAGTTTTTTCATAATAATTACCGAAAGTGTGAGAGCAATGCGACAAACTAAAATATAAAAGATAATCTAAAAAACAAAAACTTCAAAGAAAACGAAGTATATGTGTGTGAATATAAAAAAAAAACAATAAGTGGGTACAGACAGATTAAAATTAGATTTGATTTGATTATACCTTTGTAGTACCTAGTAGATAAACTGTGGTGATCATAATTACGCGCAGAATTGAAATAGTACCTACGTATGTACATATTGATGCAAGAGTGCATTATACAAATCATTGTAAAGACAATGCTCTCGCATATCAAACGACGTTTTTCAACACAAAACGACGACAAAACGACGTTTTTCTTGCGTAATTTGAACGAAAGGAGTCAGTGGAGCCGAAGCCGCCAAACAGTCGTTACAGGTACTTTTTTAACTGAATGTTTTTATTTACTAAACACTGATTAATTTTGGTTACAAATATGTATGTTCATTCATCATAATTTATTTAGGTACTTAAGTATATAAACAAATTTTTAGGCATATAAAGGCATAGGTAAAGCCTTTACAGAAATCTAAATAAGTATAAGTTGTATATGGCGCACTTTCCCGCACTAGTGCGGGAATGTTAACTATAAGCCACGCGTGTTAAATACACTACGACGACACGGTTGGCGTAATGGTTGAGCGATCGACTGCTGCGCAGCGTGTCGTGGGTTCGATCCCCGCACGGAACAAATGTTTGTATGATCTGCAAGTAATTGTTCCGGGTCTGGGTGTCCGTGTTTGTGAGTTTCTATGTTTGTAAACGCACCCACGATACAGGAAGAAATTCCTAGTGTGGCGCAACGTTTTTAAAAAAAAACAAAACAAACAAAACAAACTACTTTCTGAACGTGTAAAATGTGTTGAAAATATCTTATTTCTAAATTTCGGTAGTAGGATTTCGGAGGTTGGAAAAGACAAACAACTTAGTACCTTTTAAAGGTTTCTCACCAAAGGGGTGTCACCGGGACCCGAGTTCTGAGCTTATGACGTTCGTATGTCTGTCACAAAATTTATTGTCAGTAACTGTTAGATATTAGGTATCTAGTATAATTTTAGCCTGATCCTATATAGTTGCAATATGTTGTAACAGTTCTACTGACAGTGTTTTGTGCATCAAGCTATCAACAACGAATATTATTGAAAAAAATATTCTTGACAAATGTTCAAAGCATGTTTTATAACGTATTAGCTTTTGCCCGAGGCTCCGCTCACGTGAATATCGGTTATCGCATAAAAAAGTAATGTCCCATGCTATATCTCTGCTAAATTTTATGACGATCGGTTCAGCGGTATAGGCGTGAAAGCGTAACAATCAGACAGACGTACAGAGTTACTTTCGCATTTATAATATTAAAGTAGGGATGCATGAACTATAACATACATAAGTTAAAAAAAAATAACAGACCTAAGAGTAATTGCAAACACTCTAACACTAGGAATGGCTTTCATTTGACAGTTGTTGTTGTTGAACAACATTGGTTCCGTTGTTTACGTTGTTGAGCAGAAAAAAAAATAGAACATTTGCAATGGATTAGCATCTTCAAAATGATTCAGATTCTGATTGATAGTGTGTTACGCTATAAGAGTGCTGGAAAACTTTAGAATAAAATTTTGTTTTACGAAATCATAACTTTTACCATTTTATTATTTACTAGCTGTGCCCGCGACTTCGTCCACGCGGAATAGTTTTTTTTACTATTAATTGTATATCAATAAAAACAAATATAAATTCTAAAATAAAAGTAGCCTAAGTTACTCCTTATTACATCAGCTACCTGCCAGTGAAAGTCCCGTCAAAAATGGTCAAGCCATTTCAGAGATTAGCGGGAACAAACAGACAGACAGACAGACAAAAATTGAAAAAAATGTTATTTTGGTATATGTACCGTATTTATATGCATGTGGCAAAAAGCGGTTTTTTAATATTACAAACACTCCAATTTTATTTATATGTATAGATGTATAGATTGTTCACAAAAGTAATCGTTTCTTCACTGTTATTTCGATGTTTTTATTACTTAATTTGATCCGCGGTGTTTCCTAAATTGATAAAGCGTCATAACAAATTCCAGACACAGAATTACGCGATAATATAATATTGGTATAATATGACTTGGACATTTTAACAGTATTCAAGGGTTAGCTAGACATTTATAAGGCTTGGTATATTTAATTAGGCAAATTGCGCACTGTAGGCCTTCGTGTAGCCGTTAATTACCAACATTATACAAAAAATACGGGTTTCCCGGCGATTGGGCGTCGGTGTGTAGCATAGCATTACGGCGATGTGCCGAATATGTATTGAATTAAATTAACACGTTGACTGGCCGTCTATTTCGGCTAATTTTGTGGTACGTCCGATGGGGTTTTATACACTGTAATAATACAGGCCTGAATTTCAGCATGAATTAGGTACATGTAATGCGTGAATGACACAGTCAGACCAAAGATGCATTACCTACATTTACATGTAATGCACGGACAGTCAACGTGAAGTCAATGCGCATTTAATGCATCTACCCACCAGCGGCGAGGTGTCAATTTTTCTAAGACAGAAGCCAAAGCGAAGTCTGCTTTAAATTACTGATTTATCAATAAAGAATAGTTACTATAATTCTAAAATTTATATAGGAATGTAAAGAATTAAATACAATAAAATTGAACAGCTGAAACCCAAATGAAATGTGCAATATTCCTTCATCTCGTTCTTGCTGACGCATTTGTCTATATCTGTCTCTGTCATAACCCGTTATACAGCGGCTTACTCTGGTCCATATCAAGCGGTGCCACGTGACCTAAAGTGACATCATTACGGGATCGCTGTTGTATTTATTTTTAGTTCCCGATTATGACGTTTTAGCGCTGGGTTATTTTAGAACATTTTTTTTGTTGTTGACAAGACAAAGCTAAAATAACCGTTTTTGTTGATTGAATGTTATGGTGAATTAAATACCCGTAGTGTAACTATATTTTTGACAATAGTAGTCACTACTGACATGTCATTTTTTAATAGCGATAGAGTTGCCGATGCGAATCCCCGAAGAGAAGCTGGTAGGAATCGTGTTATATGGTGCTTTCGCCAATGCTACCCACATATGCCACACATACACTCATATTAACTGTTTTTTTTATTCTTGAAAGAAAAAAGGAAAGAAAGAAAGGTCAATGAAATAATTTTTTGAAATTCTCTTAATTTCCAGATCGAAATCCAACAACAAAATTAATCAAGTAGAATTACTTGATTAATTTTGTTGTTGGATTTCAAAAACCAACCGAATTGTAGGTTTGATTGGCTTTGGCGCAATTTTCCAATAAAGTTGGCAATTTTGTAAGACATCTTGGAGAAAATACACAAAATTATTCTTAAGATATGTTCTGGCATATCACTCACTTTGTTATACCTATTGCTTACTACCTATTGTTTTATATCACTATTACAGTCTTCTTCGTTATATCGATGATTCTATTTATATGTCTACAAAATGATTTAAAGCGTCAAGCGTCTCACTGCAATTTTCGTGGTAAAGTCAGCAAAATATTAAGTTTAGGTGTTATGTCAGTGACTATAGCCAGTTATACCAATGTCTGGGCTACTGTCCCGCTAAGTAGCTAGTGTTTGGGGTGCGTGGGGTGGGCAGGCGTCGAGGCGTGGTGCACATCGCCGCGGGCATGCGCCCCGCCCTGCCGTCTCATCTGTTTGTCTTCCCACACGACACATCCGACCACCGCACCGCACCGTCCTAATGAACCACTACTTCAACGTATAAACTTGTTTATCTATTTTAATTATAGCAGAAAATTCCAAAGCGTAAGTTTTCTTGACATGACTTTGTTGATCGTATTCAAAATTGTGATTTTGCAAACATCTGTACTTTGACTATAAAAATTATTATGTCATACTAGATGTTGCTTGTAATTTCTTTCGCAATCAAATCTAAGTATAGGTATCGCATGGGTATTGAGCTTACTCCTCCACATCCTCTGAGGAGCTTCTCAGTCTTGTAAACTTGTTTTTATCGTAAGAAGTTAAAACTATGCGCTACCCATCAGTCATGTCACGGAACTATACCATAATATAATAGTTTTGTATAATCTACTTAAATTCACTTACTGACAGACAACCCATAGCTTAAGCCGCAGGGTCTTGAAGAAGCTTCAATTTGGCACAAGAGTTCTCCAAAAATCCTTCCTTAGTTAGTAATATAAGGTTTTTAGGAAATTCATCCTTTAGACTTCTAGAGGGATAAATAAGGGATGAAAGTTTGTATGGAATTAATTCGTCTTTTTTCATTTTCGATCATTTCATTTGTCCTGCCGTTTAGCAGGAGGTTATTGACATACACACCTACAAAACAATTAGGTATTATATACAAAGATAAAATAAATTGAATGCCCATTTAATATATATTCAAGAAAATTATTAACATCGCATTTAAATATTACATCATTATTTTTTCAATTGAACGATGTCCTGTAGGAACTGAGGCTTTCTCCAAGCATTGCCACTTCGATCGGTTTTGCGCATCCAGCGATTCCTTAACATATAAACGATATATTATTTTTTCTGAATATTGCTGACGTTAATCACCATCCAGTTCCCCCGTCCCCCATGTCACTAGAAATAATCAAAGCAAAGACCCCCCAACTCCCCTTTGGTGCTTACGTAACACTTGAAGGGCCCCATATATATTTAGATGTTTCATCTACTACGGTATATCCTCACAGTTTAGCTCTTCAATATCGTGTTTGTCTTCAGTAGAATGAACATTACTGAATTGAAATTATGCATGCATGATGCCAGTCCGCTGCAGCGGTGGTGTACAATAGAATTTCGGAATTCTCCACGCTCTCAATGGAATTAAAACAATGGGGAATATCAAACTTCCTATGTAAGTTGTGCCTATAAGCTTCCGAGAGTTTCGACGTCGCTTAATGAAGCTAATCTTTTTTAATCTAGGTACCCTTATCAACAATAGGTATCTGGTGACTGTAAGGCTTCGAGTGATGTAGGTAACACTGCGGTAACTTTTCTGATTCATAGATATTTTAAATCAGAAACGACATTATAGAAACTAAATAGTGGTTGACAGATTAATAGAGTTAAAGAGATTTTGTTTGCCCTAATTCATTTAAAAATCCATCTTTCTCACTGATGCTCATGCATTTCGACTTGTTATGTACCCTTGCCCTTGTAAAAGAAATGGGGAATGTACTTATGTACTCATTGAGAGATGATTCAAAGAACTCTGAAATTCTTCTTTCCAGTTTTAAAGGAAGCCATACAATTTGTCCCGCTATCTACTCGTAGTCTGCCGCGCATCTTGCGGTCTTAGCGGCACCATTGCCAGCCGTTAGTAAACTAGGTACCTATATTGTGCTATTTGGTGAAGCGAATCAACTGTGAGCCCAAAGAACTATCGCATGACGCTTAGCAATTGATTAATTATAAATGAAGCCCCAATCCTGGTGGAGTATTCTTAAATAAATGTCCAATATTGTCGATTCCAATGTTTGTATATCTCACAAACGGATAAGTACCTAACGCACTTAACGATACGCAGGAAACAGGGGTGCTTTTATTGCAGAAAATGAACTCATCGGCTGCAATGAAAACAGCAAACGAGTTAAACCAAACACAATCAGTAGTACACAAAAGAACATCGGGCTAATCTTATTGTGGGTGAGGAATGACAAAGGAGTCGGTGCGAATAACGCGAGCGGGTGTAAGGAGCCGGCGAGCGCGGAGCCCCGGAGTCTGGCGGTGGCAGCAGCGCCCATATTTGCCGCTCGAGTGGCGCCCAATGAGCGGAGGGGCGCGGGCGGGCGCCCAACGCGAAAACCCCGTCATTCTTTCATCGAAAGTTAATGGGACCTTTGTCGGCCGCCGTCTGACTCTTGTAATGCAATTAACTCCGACAATGGTGCTATCGTTAACGAATTAATTTTAAAGGTTCCTACTGAATAAGCTCAGGATGCCCCCTTTTAAAATGTAGATTTAGTATGGTATATTATCCGGTGTTGGATCAACTTGTCTTAGCTTTTTGAAAAAGGTCGTGAATTAATGAATGCATGAAATGCATCGATCCCAGTGTGGCTTGACCAGACTCGATTAATCGAATGAACCCCAAGATTTACACTAGCTTCTGGGGTCTCATGTTTCATGGTGCTACAAAGGCCATTGCATATCAAGAAGTAGACCGGGGGGCGCGGTAATGGTCAGGTAGACGTGCCCTTAGGATATGAAAGGATTGCGAACCTACCGGACATGCATCCTAGAGTAAGGATTGGACTAGTGGAGAGACGGGTAGTAGGTATTTATCTATATAGGAGGTCATCTTTTGGCGGGGTTCAACTGTTTTTTCGGCTCTTTTCTATGCCGTTGCTTCGCTATGTTCCGTGTTGTTGTTTCATAGTTGTCTTCTGAGTCCTCGCTGTCATCAGTTTCTGGTTTTTGTAGATAAAGCCACTTTCTTAGTCTTATTTCTGTCTCCCGCCATGTCTATCCAGAACTTGATTCCCCTGTCGAAGTATTGCATATCCTGTTTTAGGTTCCATGTGTAAATAGGTCGTCTGACTTTCTTAGATTTCGCCTTGTACTGCATTTCTGCATGCAATAGGTGTGGTTCATCCCGTCTTAAGACGTGTCCTATGAATGAAATCCTATAGTTCTTGATGCGTTTGGTTACGGTCTAAGATTTCATGCATTTTCTTATGCCAAGACATAAGAAAATGCAATGCATTAACTATTCATTTTTATTAAGTAGGTGTTTTAAAAGGACATGAAAATGTTACACTCGTAAAGTTACTTTTTATTAATTTGTTATAGATAAAAACTGTTAATTAACCCGTCTTTTCTAGCATAAAAAGCTACATACTTTTCAAACTCATGAATCAAGAGAGGCTAAACTTTCTTAACAGTAATTAAATTACATTCCTAGAAAAAAAAGCGTGTTATAAAGAATTTTCCTAAGCAAATTATTTTTTTGTAATATTGATATTTATTTATGAATCAACAGGGTTATTAAGAATCTGTTTCGCTACGCCTGCACACATGATAGTTTCCTGTAAAGTGTTCCATTATATTACCATTCACATACAACATCAATGTACGTCAATTTTGTAAAGAAAATGAGAGATTACAAATAAATTCGTGTGCATTGATTGGAAAGGAAAGTAGGCTGGTACGGTGTTGTGACGGCGAGGTGCTACAATGGCTCGCCAGCCGGACAGTCGGGCGACCACCCGCAGTCTGGGAACATCTCATACTTGTGCTTGCCCACTCGAGTGTGAGCACGGCGCGCAGCCCCTCTCTACCGGGAAATATCAATGATACCTCAACAACAATACTCGCTTTGAGGTTTTTTTGCTATTATGTAGTTCAGTAGCTCGGTCAATGTTTGCTACAAAATTGGGTCGTTCCAATTGTCCGTAGATAACACGGTGTATAACAATCAATTGATCGCTTACAAGAGATCGGTTCGCCACGTATTGGCTACCGTACTGAATGATTCAATATTTAAGAAACCTTTGAGTTATGATATCACACACAGCGTATATTTGGATCTTTGTTATTTCTTATCCTCACAGAAAAAATGTATTGTTCAGTTTCTGAACCAATATACAGATTTAGATAATACGCACATGAAATCGGTTGATAGAATTTTTCTTTATTGTCTTGTATTTGCGAATATTCATAACCAGTTTTAGCAACTTATAAATGAGTTTGTACTTTTACACGTAAATCATATTTTTTTAAACTAGACGAGGTCGACGTGTCCCATCTGACTACTGTGAGAAGCAAGGCCGAAACAAACTCAGAGGTCACAGTCTCTTTTAAAGTCTAAACATAATCTTGGTTAGATCATGTGAAGACCATGTGGATCGCTGTCTGAAATGGTCTTTTAAGGAAAGAACCACACAGATTGAGTGGACCTGTCTATTCAGTGCACGCATTTATCAGTAATCATGCAGCTCAACTCAGAACTTGAGCTCAACGATTTGACCAACAATACCAAAGACAGGACATCTGGGTAGGCCGCATAAAGTACTCAAACTGCCAGATTTAAATTAAAACTAACTGAGAAAGAGATGAAACATAAAACAAAAAAAACATAATATGACCCACATAGTCCTCACATTCACAATAATTAAAACAATAATAATATTAAACTTCTCAAAGTGTGCATATCAAAGTGTATATTATTATCAAATGTCAAAGAGTATAAGTTTGCAAAAACAAAAAAAAAAACATTTAGTATGCAAAAATTGGAGCAGGTCAATCTCAAGCTTTTTTGTCCTCAATATAATCTTTAACGGTATAAAAGGCTTTCAGGCACAACACACGTTTAGTGAATGATTTGAATTGATTGATTCTTAGATCTTGAACATGGCTTGGAAGTTTATTATAAAAGCGTAAACCCCCCCCCCCCCCCCTACCCCCCCCCCTATTTTCTTGAGCCTTGTTGATGGTACAACAAATTTTTGTTTATTCCTAGTATTTATACTATGGATATCACTGTATTTTTTAAACAATTTAATATTTTTCTGGGCATATAAAAGATTTTAAAAATATACTGTGAAGGCACAATCATTACATTAATCTCCTTAAATTTCTCTCTGAGAGAATGTCTCGGACTTAATTTATAAATTGATCGAACAGCTCTTTTCTGCAAGACAAAGATAGTCTGAATGCCGGCATCATTTTCCCACAACACACACACTATGAAAATAGCTAAAGTATACTAAACGGGCTGACTCTATATCAGTTAAATTACGATTTTTTCTAACAGTGAATGCTGCAGAGCTTAGCTTTTTCGACAATTTATCTACTATATCTATTTATCTACTGAAGCTTGGCATCCAAAGTTAAGCCCAAGAATACAGTGCTATCTTCAGGATTCAATTCTTCGCCCTTCTATGTTATTGGGTTTGGTTGCCGCACTTAGTCCTTTAAGTGGACCATTATGTGTGAGCCATGGCGGCCGTCGGTGGTTATTCCAGCCAGCTCACGAAGCTCCAGAAGTTGGCTATATCTCCTGGTCTATTAAGAACATCCATGTAAGATTTGGGCTACCCGAGGGTTTCTGTTCTAATCTGGGCTATGCCTGTGCATTCGAAAAGCACATGCGCAACGGTTTCTTCAGCCTCCGGGCTGGCCATTCCTCGCCCTTTATCAACACATTAGTTTTCACATGCCTAACGTGAGGTAGCGTAAACTTAATGCATTTGGTTTTTTTTTCATTAAGAAGTAAATTATTAACATTGAACCAGTTAACTACTTTTGAGATTGCGCTATTTACATCGTCATTAACTGCTGACGTTTAAGTTTAAACAAAAGTGAAGTGTCATCCGCAAACAACACTATGTCATGATTATCCTTTATGAGTTAAGGCAAGTCATTAATATAAATAAGAAACAAGAAAGGACCAAGAATTAAGCCCTGTGGGACTCCCATTGATACTATTGACCCGGGAGATCTTTTCCCATTTACATCAACATACTGAATCCTATTACACAAAAATGAAATAAGAAGATCCAGAGCGGTGTTCTGGATCTCGTAGTGGCGGAGTTTCTTGATTAAAGTTTCATGAAGCACGCAATCGAATGCTTTAGATAAGTCACAAAAATGCCCAAGGCATCGTATTTATTTACCCATGCATTGTAAATATGCCCTAAGAGTTCAACATCGGTAGTTGAACGACCCCTTGTAAAACCGAACTGTTTGCTATGTAATAAATTATTTTTATTAAAAAATCTTTACAGTTGGTCGTAGAAATACTGAAGTAGGTCTATAATTAGAGGGGTCTGATGTACTACCTGATTTAAATAAAGGTACTATTTTACTATTCTTCAGGTCAGGAAACTCCCCACAGTCGATACAATTATTAAATATAAGAGCTAAAGTAGGTACTACAATGTCAATAATGGACTTAGCGACTTCTACAGAATTACCCCACAGATCTGCAGTCTTTTTTACGTTCAAAGTGTGAAAGGTTTTAATTACAAATTATATAATTCTGAATCACAAACATTAACATTTTCCTTAAGTAAAGACTCAGCAACAGAAGGTGATGAGTTTAGAAATTTTATAGTTGAAACGGGAATATCAGTACAGAAATTTTCAAAAGCCGCGGCGACTTGCGAGTCTGATGTTATTATGTTGTCATTGATAGACAGGCTGTAATCAGTATTTCGCTCACTAGACCTTCCCGTTTTACTATTAATAATATTTCAAGTCGTTTTAATAACATCATTACTGTTTTTTGTCTTTGAAATAACGCGACTTGGCCATCCGACAAACTTTTTAAATAATTTAGAATAATTTCTAACATATAAATGAAATTCAGTAGTGTTTACATAAGTCCTTTCATTGTACAGCTCATAAAGTCGTGTTCTACTTTTATGAATACCAATGGTAGCCAAATCACTGAAAGAGACGTTACTATTAATCGAAATAGTCTTTGGAATAAAAGTGGAATTAAATTGTTTACAATATATCTTTAAAACCTCATCGTATAGATGATTACGATCAGCATTTGTACACAAAACTGGTAATTTATTAAAGAGTTTAACTTTAAACGCTTCTAGGTGAAATGCAGTTTTGGGGTTAACGATGATATCCTTTTTACCCATTTTGTTATTTTGATTTTTAATGGTAATCCGTTGCCCGCAATGATCTGAATCTAGTAAATTTATAATTTCTTTGTGGCTCGGTATAATATTTGTATAAATATTATCTAGGCATGTGGCAATACTATAACCCCTGTTATTCTTGTGGGCTCCATTAATAGGTTTACAAGATTGTAGGACTGAAATAAACTTATTATTTCACTACAATAACCTGAGTTGTTTAATAAATTAACATTAAAATCACCGTAAACAATAATGGACTTGTTTGAGTTACAAATGTTGTGTAATTCTTCATCTATTACCTTTTGCAAAGCAGTCATACAATCCTGAAGGTGGTCTGTACACTTATAATACAACAAACTGCTCCAATTCTATACAGGCTATTTCAACTGTCCGCTCAACAGAGAGGCTCACAATATCCTCACGTTCTTTAAATTTTAACTGGTTACTTACTAAAATTATCGACCCACCATCTATAGCATTTACTCTGCTGAACGAACTACCAACCTGGTGATTATTAAAATTAAACATGAACTGGTGGCTTTTAAGCCAATGTTCTGTCATACATAGAATATCTATATTGTTACAGTTAAAGAATAAATCTACTTCTAAATCTTTGTTCAAAAACCCTTGAATGTTTTGATGCACCAAGTTGATACTATGTAAATCTTTTACACGGTCATTTGCCATCCTTGCTTTTTTGCAAGAGGTCGCCTCTGTCGTCTTAATTTCTAATTTAAATGAAGATCAATGTCATTGTTAATTGCCTAATTATTGGCAGAATACTTAAATATGTCATTGCATTGCTCAAAAGGAGCAAGTGGTTTAGCCAAATTCTTGGCTGTAATGGAAAAAAAAAATATGATAGCGACACAGCTATCTGTCTTTTATGATAGTTAGAAAGATAGTACATCACAATACTATAACTATCTTTTGTCAAATGCAAATTATTACCAACATAATTGGTAGTATCAATCATAGGAAACAAATATTATTAAATGTCAAATTATGCAATGTCATAATAATTTCAAATCTTAACCAATTATCTTCCTGTGGCAAACTGTTACTTTATAGGAATGTAAACAACACAATTTTACTTAAACTAAGATTATATAATGTTCTATAATATTGGATGGAATATAATATTGAATAATATTGGATATATGGATTTCGTCTATTAAGAAATGTTCTTGAACGAATCGAAATCGTATTATATTGAACGTGATTGATGTGTTACTTTCTAGTCATCATGTTGCAGTCATGCATATTCTTCTTCATCAATAACAGAAAGTCTTGAAAATTGCAGCGAATGACGTCATAGCGTGATCTAGGAGACACGGGAACTTTCCACCAATCTTAAAAACATGATTAATGAAATGTTATTTTCTCTCTTAGGTCTGGTTCAAGAACCGTCGCGCAAAATGGCGTAAGCAGAAACGTGAGGAACAGGAGCGGCTCCGCAAGCTGCAGGAGGAGCGCGCGTGCGGCCGGGCACCGCTGCTGGCGCGGGCGCCGCTGTCGCCGGCACACTCGCCCGCGCACTTGGCGCCCGCGCCGCCGACGCCGCGCCCATACTCCGACGACTCCGACTCTGACCTAGAAGTCGCCTAAACAGTTCCAAACACCAGAACATTAGTGAACAGCGCTATCTCAACAGACTCATGAACTATCAAGTACCTACTGTTCACTAGACAGGTGTTTAAAGGTGCCATCTCGAGTGTTTTTGTTACTTCTAAACTCAGTGCGAGAACGACGGTGAACTGTGTTGTGAAATTATTCTGACTAGTAGATAACTAAATTGTGAATTATTTCTAACTCAACTTACTTGATACATAGGAAAATTGTAACTTATCGTGTATTAATAATGTATCTATAACGTTTAGAGGCATAATATATTATGTACGTATGTAGAATAGTATCAGCGCTTATCGACTTCCTCTTCGACTAATCGATTTATTTTACTTTAGAAAATAACCTATAACATATATAAATGTGTAAGATGAACGCATATTCAAATACAATACAAGATCATTTCCTTGATGTAAATTATAACTTACCTATAAGTATTGACGAAATAGAAAATGTTAACTTCAGCGATTAGAAATTCCGCTTTCTGAAAATTCAATACTTAACTAGATAAATGTCTTAGCACCGTGTATTAAACCTTAATGTAATCAAAATACTTAAATCATTAAATAAACAATGTCGCCTGTTACACTTTAAAACTAGTTTACATTATAAGAATACTGAAATTTAGGGTTAGAGAAACTTCAAGGCGTGAGATGTAACCAACCAGAGTCGAGAAACGTAAACGTAACGTAAAAAGTCTGTTAGACTTTTTACACACCCTACACAACGTTTATTTAGACTATTTTGAGCAAGTGCCGATGAACAGGCATTATCTTCAAAATCAACAAGCTCTCTCTCTATTGCTTTCTTGCCGTATAGTTTAGTTAGCTGACTATCTGCTCACCAAAAACCATCCTTAGTTTTCGTTAAATGATTTTTGTTGTTGTCTTGAGGACTTGACATAGATGTGGGTGAACTTGGCAGATCATTTCTCAGCAGAGCAAAATATAATGTGAGTTCTATTCGCATGCGGATGAGTTCTGGAGTTCCTTATACTTAAAAAATATAGTTCAGGCGTTTTTGCCTGAAAAAAGGTCGAATGAAAATATGCTCTGCTAACTTCCGGCAGCAGATCATTTTTTCCAAAATTACAATTTTAAAACTGATTTAGGCACACAGTGGTGGGTTCTATAGTTCCTAATACTTTTCCGGAATAGTTCTGCCGAACTAAGTCATGAAATAAATAAAAAAGAAAATGTTACCCGCTACAAGGAAAATAAAATCATTTTGTTAAAAGAGGCGCCTGGTAAATGTGTAGCTTTTCGTAGATTCTATGGACTAAGTATAGTAGCCGTCAAGACCCCCAGGAACAGAAAAAAACAAAATAAACGCAGTTGTCTCTAAAAGATATCAGCAGAGCCTTATGAAAAAGTTAGATAGCAAGAAATCTCGATTTCATTGAGTGATTAAGTGGGTATGATAAAAAAAATTGACTACAACTGAGGATGTAACCCCCCACATTTCATATTGCAACTATAAATGAACTATACTAAAACGGCATAAGTAACCCAGAACTCTGACTCAGATATCAGCGGAGCATGGGTAAAGATTTAAGACGGAAAACCTCAGGATTTTAATCAGTGGAATAAAAAGACGGAACAAAATAAATTTAAGTAACACTCAGGAGCCGGAACTCAACGGTTTCTTATGCAACATTAAAATACCTATCCAAAAACACGCAAACGAATCCCAGAACTCCGACTAAGGTATCAGCAGAGCATGGGTAAAGATTTAAGACAGAAAACCTCAGGAATTTAATCAGTGGTATAGAAAGATGTATCAAAAAAAAAATTGAGTAGCACTCAGGAACAAGAACTCAACGGTTTCTTATACAACATTAAAATAACTATCCAAAAACATGCACAGAAATCCCAGAACTTTGACTCAGGTATCAGCAGAGCATGGGTAAAAGTTGAAGACAGAAAAACGCACGATTTCAATCAGTGGTTATGAAAGATGGCTCAAAAAAAATTTGAGTAACACTCAGGAGCGGGAACTCCATAGTTTCTTATGCAACACTAAAATACCTATACAAAAAAATGCACACGAATCCCAGAACTCTGACTCAGGTATCAGCAGAGCATGGGTAAAGATTTAAAACAGAAAAACACATGATTTCAATCAGCGGTTATGAAAGAAAAAAAAATTGAGTAGAACTCAGGAGCGGGAACTCCACAGTTTCTTATGAAACAGTAAAATAACTATCCAAAAACGTGCACACAAATCCCAGAACTCCGACTCAGGTATCAGCAGAGCATGGGTAAACATTTAAGACAGAAAACCTCAGGAATTTAATCAGTAGTATAGAAAGATGTATCAAAAAAAATATTGCGTAGCATTCAGGAGCAAGAACTCAACGGTTTCTTATACAACATTAAAATAACTATCCAAAAACATGAACAGAAATCCCAGAACTTAGACTCAGGTATCAGCAGAGCATGGGTAAAGATTTAAGACAGAAAACCTCAGGAATTAAATCAGTGGTATAGAAAGATGTATCAAAAAAAAATTGCGTAGCACTCAGGAGCAAGAACTCAACGGTTTCTTATGCAACATTAAAATAACTATCAAAAAACACGCAAACGAATCCCAGAACTCCGACTAAGGTATCAGCAGAGCATGGGTTAAGATTTGAGACAGAAAACCTCAGGAATGAAATCAGTGGTATAGAAAGATGAATCAAAAAAAAATTGCGTAGCACTCAGGAGCAAGAACTCAACGGTTTCTTATGCAACATTAAAATATCTATCAAAAAACATGCAAACGAATCCCAGAACTCCGACTCAGGTATCAGCAGAGCATGGGTAAACATTTAAGACAGAAAACCTCAGGAATTTATTCAGTGGTATAGAAAGATGTATCAAAAAAAAAATTGAGTAGCACTCAGGAGCAAGAACTCAACGGTTTCTTATACAACATTAAAATAACTATCCAAAAACATGCACAAGAGTCCCAGAACTTTGACTCAGGTATCAGCAGAGCATGGGTAAAGATTTCAGACAGAAAACCTCTGGAATTTAATCAGTGGTATAGAAAGATGTATCAAAAAAAAATTGCGTAGCACACAGGAGCAAGAACTCAACGGTTTCTTATGCAATATTAAAATATCTATCAAAAAACATGCAAACGAATCCCAGAACTCCGACTCAGGTATCAGCAGAGCATGGGTAAAAGTTGAAGACAGAAAAACGCACGATTTCAATCAGTGGTTCTGAAAGATGGATCAAAAAAAATTTGAGTAGCACTCAGGATCGGGAACTCCACAGTTTCTTATGCACCACTAAAATGACTATCCATAAACATGCACGGAAATCCCAGAACTCCGACTCAGGTATCAGCAGAGCATGGGTGAAGATTTAAGACAGAAAACCTCAGGAATTTATTCAGTGGTATAGAAAGATGTATCAAAAAAAAAATTGAGTAGCACTCAGGAGCAAGAACTCAACGGTTTCTTATACAACATTAAAATAACTATCCAAAAACATGCACAAGAGTCCCAGAACATTGACTCAGGTATCAGCAGAGCATGGGCTCCCCCGCTGACCCAGAGTCTCCGGCCTCAGCTCGTGCAGGACGTGGTGAGCGCTCTGTTTCCCTTGCGAGGGGAGCATGCTCCCCCGCCCATGGCTCCGCCTCTTGCGGTGCCCGACGCGGACCACACCGACGACGACGATGCTCCAGAGGTGACCGAGGTAGAATTGAGAGTGGCGGTACGTAGGCTGAATGCCAAGAATACCGCCCCAGGACCCGACGGCTTGCCTGGAAAAGCCTGGGTCCTGGCCTTGGAGGCTCTCGGGCCTCGACTAAGAAGGCTCCTAAGCGCATGCTTGGAGGAGGGCCAGTTCCCACGTCACTGGAAGACGGGGAAACTGGTCCTCATCAAGAAGCAGGGGCGCCCTGCGGACTCTCCGTCCGCTTACCGGCCCATCGTGCTGCTCGACGAGGTGGGCAAGCTCTTTGAAAGAGTAATTGCAGACCGCCTCGTCGGGCGGCTGGTGCGGGTGGGGCCGGATTTGGCGGAGAGCCAGTTCGGTTTCCGCAGGGGGCGCTCCACGGTGGACGCCATCATGCGCGTGCGAGCCCTCACGACGGGGGATGCTGTGGCCCGGGGTGGGGTCGTCTTGGCGGTGTCTCTGGACATCGCCAATGCCTTCAACACCCTGCCCTGGAGTTGCATAAGGGAGGCACTCCGGTATCACCGGATGCCGACCTACCTCTGTCGTGTGGTCGAGGCCTATTTGACGGACAGGGCCGTCATCTACCCCGGTCACCTAGGAGAGTGGAACCGGCGAGAGATGTCGTGCGGTGTCCCACAGGGATCGGTCCTGGGGCCGCATCTGTGGGACATCGGATACGACTGGGTGCTGCGCGCCGACCTCCCTAGTGGCGTCAGCGTAGTTTGCTACGCTGACGACACGCTGGTCCTGGCGCAAGGGAGGTCGTATCAGGCGGCGGCTGACTTAGCGACACACGGAGTTGCGACAATCGTCGATAGGATCCGGCAACTGGGACTCGAGGTGGCCTTGCACAAATCCGAGGCCATGTGGTTTTATGGTCTTCGGAATGCGCCACTGACGGGTTCCCAGATAACGGTGGGAGGGGTTCACATCGGCGTCGAGTCGACGATGAAGTACCTAGGACTCGTCCTCGACAGCCGGTGGAACTTCGGGGAACATTTCCGACGTTTGGCTCCCAGACTGGAGTGGGCCGGGGCTGCCTTGAAGCGGCTCCTGCCCAATCTAGGGGGGCCAAACGCCTCCTGCCGGAGGCTCTACGCGGGGGTCGTGCGGGCCATGGCCCTATACGGGGCGCCGGTGTGGGCGCCTACATTGAGGCGCCAACCAGCACGCCGGTTGAAGGCGGCCCATAGGGTCATGGCCATCCGGATGATCCGGGGATACCGCACGATCTCCGGTGAGGCCGCGGGCCTCCTTGCCGGATTACCGCCATGGGATCTGGAGGCAAACGTCCTCGCGCTCACTTGGGAGTGGCGCGAGGAGGCCAAACGCCGGGGCGTAACTCCGCTGCCGCGGGAAATCGCGGCACGGCGGACAGAGCTCCGGCAGGATCTCATGGCGACGTGGAAAGTGCGATTGTCGCAACCCAGTGCTGGGCACGCCACGATTGCGGCGGTAAGTCCCCTCTTTGAGGAGTGGTTTGAGAGGCGGCATGGCGTCCTCACCTTCCGCCTGACACAGGTCCTCACCGGACATGGCTGTTTCGGGAGGTTCCTGTTTCGGATAGGGCGGGAGGAAACGCCCGGGTGTTTCCATTGCGAAGATCGCCCAGAGGACACGGTGGAGCATACGGTGGAGGTCTGCCCAGCTTGGGCGGAGCAACGCCGTGTCCTCGTGGAGGTGATCGGCGGTGGCGATCTCTCGCGTCCGACCCTGGTCCAGGCCATGGTACGGAGCGAGAGGGCATGGCTGGCAGTCGCCTCCTTCAGCGAAGCAGTTATGCTCGCAAAGAGGGAGGCGGCGCACGTGAGGGAGATGCAATACATGCGCCCTCACAGCCGTGGCCTTCGCAGGAGACGCCCTGGGCGTCGGGAATCCCAGGCTGATTCCCGGCCACCGTAGGCACGGGCTTGCGGACGGCGAGTAATGGGTAGCTCGCTGTCCGGTAAGGACCAAGCCCGGGTCGACGGCGCGTTGTGTTCCACGCGCGCCTCAAAGAGATGTCAGCAGCAACAGATGGGGCCCGCAAGGGCCGATGCCTGCCAGGGGTGCGGGTTGTTCGAAAGAGATACCGCCGCCCCTGGCACACAGGCAACTGAGGGAACACGGGTGGGTTTTAGTCAGTAAAAGTCTGACACGCCCTCCCGCTCCACCCAGAGCGGGAGAAGTTATTTGATGATTTCCCACCCAGAAAAAAAAAAAAAAAAAAAAAAAGACAGAAAACCTCAGGAATTTATTCAGTGGTATAGAAAGATGTATCAAAAAAAAAATTGAGTAGCACTCAGGAGCAAGAACTCAACGGTTTCTTATACAACATTAAAATAACTATCCAAAAACATGCACAAGAGTCCCAGAACTTTGACTCAGGTATCAGCAGAGCATGGGTAAAGATTTCAGACAGAAAACCTCTGGAATTTAATCAGTGGTATAGAAAGATGTATCAAAAAAAAATTGCGTAGCACACAGGAGCAAGAACTCAACGGTTTCTTATGCAATATTAAAATATCTATCAAAAAACATGCAAACGAATCCCAGAACTCCGACTCAGGTATCAGCAGAGCATGGGTAAAAGTTGAAGACAGAAAAACGCACGATTTCAATCAGTGGTTCTGAAAGATGGATCAAAAAAAATTTGAGTAGCACTCAGGATCGGGAACTCCACAGTTTCTTATGCACCACTAAAATGACTATCCATAAACATGCACGGAAATCCCAGAACTCCGACTCAGGTATCAGCAGAGCATGGGTGAAGATTTAAGACAGAAAACCTCAGGAATTTATTCAGTGGTATAGAAAGATGTATCAAAAAAAAAATTGAGTAGCACTCAGGAGCAAGAACTCAACGGTTTCTTATACAACATTAAAATAACTATCCAAAAACATGCACAAGAGTCCCAGAACATTGACTCAGGTATCAGCAGAGCATGGGTAAAGATTTAAGACAGAAAACCTCAGGAATGAAATCAGTGGTATAGAAAGATGTATCAAAAAAAAATTGCGTAGCACTCAGGAGCAAGAACTCAACGGTTTCTTATGCAACATTAAAATATCTATCAAAAAACATGCAAACGAATCCCAGAACTCTGACTCAGGTATCAGCAGAGCATGGGTAAAAGTTGAAGACAGAAAAACGCACGATTTCAATCAGTGGTTCTGAAAGATGGATCAAAAAAAATTTGAGTAGCACTCAGGATCGGGAACTCCACAGTTTCTTATGCACCACTAAAATGACTATCCATAAACATGCACGGAAATCCCAGAACTCCGACTCAGGTATCAGCAGAGCATGGGTGAAGATTTAAGACAGAAAACCTCAGGAATTTATTCAGTGGTATAGAAAGATGTATCAAAAAAAAAATTGAGTAGCACTCAGGAGCAAGAACTCAACGGTTTCTTATACAACATTAAAATAAATATCCAAAAACATGCACAAGAGTCCCAGAACATTGACTCAGGTATCAGCAGAGCATGGGTAAAGATTTAAGACAGAAAACCTCAGGAATGAAATCAGTGGTATAGAAAGATGAATCAAAAAAAAATTGCGTAGCACTCAGGAGCAAGAACTCAACGGTTTCTTATGCAACATTAAAATATCTATCAAAAAACATGCAAACGAATCCCAGAACTCCGACTCAGGTATCAGCAGAGCATGGGTAAACATTTAAGACAGAAAACCTCAGGAATTTATTCAGTGGTATAGAAAGATGTATCAAAAAAAAAATTGAGTAGCACTCAGGAGCAAGAACTCAACGGTTTCTTATACAACATTAAAATAACTATCCAAAAACATGCACAAGAGTCCCAGAACTTTGACTCAGGTATCAGCAGAGCATGGGTAAAGATTTCAGACAGAAAACCTCTGGAATTTAATCAGTGGTATAGAAAGATGTATCAAAAAAAAATTGCGTAGCACACAGGAGCAAGAACTCAACGGTTTCTTATGCAATATTAAAATATCTATCAAAAAACATGCAAACGAATCCCAGAACTCCGACTCAGGTATCAGCAGAGCATGGGTAAAAGTTGAAGACAGAAAAACGCACGATTTCAATCAGTGGTTCTGAAAGATGGATCAAAAAAAATTTGAGTAGCACTCAGGATCGGGAACTCCACAGTTTCTTATGCACCACTAAAATGACTATCCATAAACATGCACGGAAATCCCAGAACTCCGACTCAGGTATCAGCAGAGCATGGGTGAAGATTTAAGACAGAAAACCTCAGGAATTTATTCAGTGGTATAGAAAGATGTATCAAAAAAAAAATTGAGTAGCACTCAGGAGCAAGAACTCAACGGTTTCTTATACAACATTAAAATAACTATCCAAAAACATGCACAAGAGTCCCAGAACATTGACTCAGGTATCAGCAGAGCATGGGTAAAGATTTAAGACAGAAAACCTCAGGAATGAAATCAGTGGTATAGAAAGATGTATCAAAAAAAAATTGCGTAGCACTCAGGAGCAAGAACTCAACGGTTTCTTATGCAACATTAAAATATCTATCAAAAAACATGCAAACGAATCCCAGAACTCTGACTCAGGTATCAGCAGAGCATGGGTAAAAGTTGAAGACAGAAAAACGCACGATTTCAATCAGTGGTTCTGAAAGATGGATCAAAAAAAATTTGAGTAGCACTCAGGATCGGGAACTCCACAGTTTCTTATGCAGCACTAAAATGACTATCCATAAACATGCACAGAAATCCCAGAACTCCGACTCAGGTATCAGCAGAGCATGGGTAAACATTTAAGACAGAAAACCTCAGGAATTTATTCAGTGGTATAGAAAGATGTATCAAAAAAAAAATTGAGTAGCACTCAGGAGCAAGAACTCAACGGTTTCTTATACAACATTAAAATAACTATCCAAAAACATGCACAAGAGTCCCAGAACTTTGACTCAGGTATCAGCAGAGCATGGGTAAAGATTTCAGACAGAAAACCTCTGGAATTTAATCAGTGGTATAGAAAGATGTATCAAAAAAAAATTGCGTAGCACACAGGAGCAAGAACTCAACGGTTTCTTATGCAATATTAAAATATCTATCAAAAAACATGCAAACGAATCCCAGAACTCCGACTCAGGTATCAGCAGAGCATGGGTAAAAGTTGAAGACAGAAAAACGCACGATTTCAATCAGTGGTTCTGAAAGATGGATCAAAAAAAATTTGAGTAGCACTCAGGATCGGGAACTCCACAGTTTCTTATGCACCACTAAAATGACTATCCATAAACATGCACGGAAATCCCAGAACTCCGACTCAGGTATCAGCAGAGCATGGGTGAAGATTTAAGACAGAAAACCTCAGGAATTTATTCAGTGGTATAGAAAGATGTATCAAAAAAAAAATTGAGTAGCACTCAGGAGCAAGAACTCAACGGTTTCTTATACAACATTAAAATAACTATCCAAAAACATGCACAAGAGTCCCAGAACATTGACTCAGGTATCAGCAGAGCATGGGTAAAGATTTAAGACAGAAAACCTCAGGAATGAAATCAGTGGTATAGAAAGATGTATCAAAAAAAAATTGCGTAGCACTCAGGAGCAAGAACTCAACGGTTTCTTATGCAACATTAAAATATCTATCAAAAAACATGCAAACGAATCCCAGAACTCTGACTCAGGTATCAGCAGAGCATGGGTAAAAGTTGAAGACAGAAAAACGCACGATTTCAATCAGTGGTTCTGAAAGATGGATCAAAAAAAATTTGAGTAGCACTCAGGATCGGGAACTCCACAGTTTCTTATGCACCACTAAAATGACTATCCATAAACATGCACGGAAATCCCAGAACTCCGACTCAGGTATCAGCAGAGCATGGGTGAAGATTTAAGACAGAAAACCTCAGGAATTTATTCAGTGGTATAGAAAGATGTATCAAAAAAAAAATTGAGTAGCACTCAGGAGCAAGAACTCAACGGTTTCTTATACAACATTAAAATAACTATCCAAAAACATGCACAAGAGTCCCAGAACATTGACTCAGGTATCAGCAGAGCATGGGTAAAGATTTAAGACAGAAAACCTCAGGAATGAAATCAGTGGTATAGAAAGATGAATCAAAAAAAAATTGCGTAGCACTCAGGAGCAAGAACTCAACGGTTTCTTATGCAACATTAAAATATCTATCAAAAAACATGCAAACGAATCCCAGAACTCTGACTCAGGTATCAGCAGAGCATGGGTAAAAGTTGAAGACAGAAAAACGCACGATTTCAATCAGTGGTTCTGAAAGATGGATCAAAAAAAATTTGAGTAGCATTCAGGATCGGGAACTCCACAGTTTCTTATGCACCACTAAAATGACTATCCATAAACATGCACGGAAATCCCAGAACTCCGACTCAGGTATCAGCAGAGCATGGGTGAAGATTTAAGACAGAAAACCTCAGGAATTTATTCAGTGGTATAGAAAGATGTATCAAAAAAAAAATTGAGTAGCACTCAGGAGCAAGAACTCAACGGTTTCTTATACAACATTAAAATAACTATCCAAAAACATGCACAAGAGTCCCAGAACATTGACTCAGGTATCAGCAGAGCATGGGTAAAGATTTAAGACAGAAAACCTCAGGAATGAAATCAGTGGTATAGAAAGATGTATCAAAAAAAAATTGCGTAGCACTCAGGAGCAAGAACTCAACGGTTTCTTATGCAACATTAAAATATCTATCAAAAAACATGCAAACGAATCCCAGAACTCTGACTCAGTTATCAGCAGAGCATGGGTAAAAGTTGAAGACAGAAAAACGCACGATTTCAATCAGTGGTTCTGAAAGATGGATCAAAAAAAATTTGAGTAGCACTCAGGATCGGGAACTCCACAGTTTCTTATGCACCACTAAAATGACTATCCAAAAACATGCACAGAAATCCCCACCCCCCCCCCCCACCCCGGGCCACAGCATCCCCCGTCGTGAGGGCTCGCACGCGCATGATGGCGTCCACCGTGGAGCGCCCCCTGCGGAAACCGAACTGGCTCTCCGCCAAATCCGCCCCCACCCGCACCAGCCGCCCGACGAGGCGGTCTGCAATGACTCTTTCAAAGAGCTTGCCCACCTCGTCGAGCAGCACGATGGGCCGGTAAGCGGACGGAGAGTCCGCGGGGCGCCCCGGCTTCTTGATGAGGACTAGTTTCCCCGTCTTCCAGTGACGTGGGAACTGGCCCTCCTTCAAGCATGCGCTTAGGAGCCCTCTTAGTCGAGGCCCGACAGCCTCCAAGGCCAGGGCCCAGGCTTTTCCAGGCAAGCCGTCGGGTCCTGGGGCGGTATTCTTGGCATTCAGCCTACGTACCGCCACTCTCAATTCTACCTCGGAGGTGTGACCGTGTCTTCAGGGCGTAAAAACGGGTACTCTCTTTTATTGGAATATCCGCAGAAACAATGAACTTGACTCGAATAAGTGGGTTCTTTCACTATAGGATACTGCGCTAAATGTGCAACATTGCACTCTGCATCTAAACGTTTTATCTTCGTGGAGAAGGTCTTGATAGTGTTTTTAAATTAGCTTAACTGGATTAAGCTGACCATGTTATCGCTTGAAAATCGTTTTTTGATGCATTGATATAAATACATTGACTTTATACAGTGATTATTAATAATATATGCAAATAATTATTTGGAACAATGTACTTGACATTTGAATGGAAATTTTCTGTCTTAAATGTTTACCCATGCTCTGCTGATACCTGAGTCGGAGTTCTGGGATTTCTGTGCATGTTTATGGATAGTCATTTTAGTGCTGCATAAGAAACTGTGGAGTTCCCGATCCTGAGTGCTACTCAAATTTTTTTTGATCCATCTTTCAGAACCACTGATTGAAATCGTGCGTTTTTCTGTCTTCAACTTTTACCCATGCTCTGCTGATAACTGAGTCAGAGTTCTGGGATTCGTTTGCATGTTTTTTGATAGATATTTTAATGTTGCATAAGAAACCGTTGAGTTCTTGCTCCTGAGTGCTACGCAATTTTTTTTTGATACATCTTTCTATACCACTGATTTCATTCCTGAGGTTTTCTGTCTTAAATCTTTACCCATGCTCTGCTGATACCTGAGTCAATGTTCTGGGACTCTTGTGCATGTTTTTGGATAGTTATTTTAATGTTGTATAAGAAACCGTTGAGTTCTTGCTCCTGAGTGCTACTCAATTTTTTTTTTGATACATCTTTCTATACCACTGAATAAATTCCTGAGGTTTTCTGTCTTAAATCTTCACCCATGCTCTGCTGATACCTGAGTCGGAGTTCTGGGATTTCCGTGCATGTTTATGGATAGTCATTTTAGTGGTGCATAAGAAACTGTGGAGTTCCCGATCCTGAATGCTACTCAAATTTTTTTTGATCCATCTTTCAGAACCACTGATTGAAATCGTGCGTTTTTCTGTCTTCAACTTTTACCCATGCTCTGCTGATACCTGAGTCAGAGTTCTGGGATTCGTTTGCATGTTTTTTGATAGATATTTTAATGTTGCATAAGAAACCGTTGAGTTCTTGCTCCTGAGTGCTACGCAATTTTTTTTTGATTCATCTTTCTATACCACTGATTAAATTCCAGAGGTTTTCTGTCATAAATCTTTACCCATGCTCTGCTGATACCTGAGTCAAAGTTCTGGGACTCTTGTGCATGTTTTTGGATAGTTATTTTAATGTTGTATAAGAAACCGTTGAGTTCTTGCTCCTGAGTGCTACTCAATTTTTTTTTTTATACATCTTTCTATACCACTGAATAAATTCCTGAGGTTTTCTGTCTGAAATCTTTACCCATGCTCTGCTGATACCTGAGTCAAAGTTCTGGGACTCTTCTGCATGTTTTTGGATAGTTATTTTAATGTTGTATAAGAAACCGTTGAGTTCTTGCTCCTGAGTGCTACTCAATTTTTTTTTTGATCCATCTTTCAGAACCACTGATTGAAATCGTGCGTTTTTCTGTCTTCAACTTTTACCCATGCTCTGCTGATACCTGAGTCGGAGTTCTGGGATTCGTTTGCATGTTTTTTGATAGATATTTTAATGTTGTATAAGAAACCGTTGAGTTCTTGCTCCTGAGTGCTACTCAATTTTTTTTTTGATACATCTTTCTATACCACTGAATAAATTCCTGAGGTTTTCTGTCTTAAATGTTTACCCATGCTCTGCTGATACCTGAATCGGAGTTCTGGGATTTCTGTGCATGTTTATGGATAGTCATTTTAGTGCTGCATAAGAAACTGTGGAGTTCCCGATCCTGAGTGCTACTCAAATTTTTTTTGATCCATCTTTCAGAACCACTGATTGAAATCGTGCGTTTTTCTGTCTTAAACCTTTACCCATGCTCTGCTGATACCTGAGTCGGAGTTCTGGGATTCGTTTGCATGTTTTTGGATAGATATTTTAATGTTGCATAAGAAATCGTTGAGTTCTTGTTCCTGAGTGCTACTCAATTTTTTTTTTATACATCTTTCTATACCACTGAATAAATTCCTGAGGTTTTCTGTCTTAAATCTTAACCCATGCGCTGCTGATACCTTAGTCGGAGTTCTGGGATTCGTTTGCGTGTTTTTTGATAGATATTTTAATGTTGCATAAGAAACCGTTGAGTTCTTGCTCCTGTGTGCTACGCAATTTTTTTTAGATACATCTTTCTATACCACTGATTAAATTCCTGAGGTTTTCTGTCTTAAATGTTTACCCATGCTCTGCTGATACCTGAGTCAAAGTTCTGGGACTCTTGTGCATGTTTTTGGATAGTTATTTTAATGTTGTATAAGAAACCGTTGAGTTCTTGCTCCTGAGTGCTACTCAATTTTTTTTTGATACATCTTTCTATACCACTGAATAAATTCCTGAGGTTTTCCGTCTTAAATGTTTACCCATGCTCTGCTGATACCTGAGTCGGAGTTCTGGGATTTGTGTGCACGTTTTTGGATAGTTATTTTAGTGGTGCATAAGAAACTGTGGAGTTCCCGATCCTGAGTGCTACTCAAATTTTTTTTGAACCATCTTTCAGAACCACTGATTGAAATCGTGCGTTTTTCTGTCTTCAACTTTTACCCATGCTCTGCTGATACCTGAGTCGGAGTTCTGGGATTCGTTTGCATGTTTTTTGATAGTTATTTTAATATTGCATAAGAAACCGTTGAGTTCTTGCTCCTGAGTGCTACTTAATTTTTTTTTTGATACATCTTTCTATACCACTGAATAAATTCCTGAGGTTTTCTGTCTTAAATGTTTACCCATGCTCTGCTGATACCTGAGTCGGAGTTCTGGGATTTCTGTGCATGTTTATGGATAGTCATTTTAGTGCTGCATAAGAAACTGTGGAGTTCCCGATCCTGAGTGCTACTCAAATTTTTTTTGATCCATCTTTCAGAACCACTGATTGAAATCGTGCGTTTTTCTGTCTTCAACTTTTACCCATGCTCTGCTGATACCTGAGTCGGAGTTCTGGGATTCGTTTGCAGGTTTTTTGATAGATATTTTAATATTGCATAAGAAACCGTTGAGTTCTTGCTCCTGTGTGCTACGCAATTTTTTTTTGATACATCTTTCTATACCACTGATTAAATTCCAGAGGTTTTCTGTCTTAAATCTTTACCCATGCTCTGCTGATACCTGAGTCAAAGTTCTGGGACTCTTGTGCATGTTTTTGGATAGTTATTTTAATGTTGCATAAGAAATCGTTGAGTTCTTGTTCCTGAGTGCTACTCAATTTTTTTTTTATACATCTTTCTATACCACTGAATAAATTCCTGAGGTTTTCTGTCTTAAATCTTAACCCATGCTCTGCTGATACCTTAGTCGGAGTTCTGGGATTCGTTTGCGTGTTTTTTGATAGATATTTTAATGTTGCATAAGAAACCGTTGAGTTCTTGCTCCTGTGTGCTACGCAATTTTTTTTTGATACATCTTTCTATACCACTGATTAAATTCCAGAGGTTTTCTGTCTTAAATCTTTACCCATGCTCTGCTGATAACTGAGTCAAAGTTCTGGGACTCTTGTGCATGTTTTTGGATAGTTATTTTAATGTTGCATAAGAAATCGTTGAGTTCTTGTTCCTGAGTGCTACTCAATTTTTTTTTTATACATCTTTCTATACCACTGAATAAATTCCTGAGGTTTTCCGTCTTAAATGTTTACCCATGCTCTGCTGATACCTGAGTCGGAGTTCTGGGATTTGTGTGCACGTTTTTGGATAGTTATTTTAGTGGTGCATAAGAAACTGTGGAGTTCCCGATCCTGAGTTCTACTCAAATTTTTTTTGAACCATCTTTCAGAACCACTGATTGAAATCGTGCGTTTTTCTGTCTTCAACTTTTACCCATGCTCTGCTGATACCTGAGTCGGAGTTCTTTGATTCGTTTGCATGTTTTTTGATAGATATTTTAATGTTGCATAAGAAACCGTTGAGTTCTTCCTCCTGAGTGCTACAATTTTTTTTTTGATACATCTTTCTATACCACTGATTTAATTCCTGAGGTTTTCTGTCTTAAATCTTTACCCATGCTCTGCTGATACCTGAGTCGGAGTTCTGGGATTTGTGTGCACGTTTTTGGATAGTTATTTTACTGTTTCATAAGAAACTGTGGAGTTCCCGCTCCTGAGTGCTACTCAATTTTTTTTTCTTTCATAACCGCTGATTGAAATCGTGTGTTTTTCTGTTTTAAATCTTTACCCATGCTCTGCTGATACCTGAGTCAGAGTTCTGGGATTCGTGTGCATTTTTTTGGATAGGTATTTTAGTGTTGCATAAGAAACTATGGAGTTCCCGCTCCTGAGTGTTACTCAAATTTTTTTTGAGCCATCTTTCATAACCACTGATTGAAATCGTGCGTTTTTCTGTCTTCAACTTTTACCCATGCTCTGCTGATACCTGAGTCAAAGTTCTGGGATTTCTGTGCATGTTTTTGGATAGTTATTTTAATGTTGTATAAGAAACCGTTGAGTTCTTGCTCCTGAGTGCTACTCAATTTTTTTTTTGATACATCTTTCTATACCACTGATTAAATTCCTGAGGTTTTCTGTCTTAAATCTTTACCCATGCTCTGCTGATACCTTAGTCGGAGTTCTGGGATTTGTGTGCACGTTTTTGGATAGTTATTTTAGTGGTGCATAAGAAACTGTGGAGTTCCCGATCCTGAGTGCTACTCAAATTTTTTTTGAACCATCTTTCAGAACCACTGATTGAAATCGTGCGTTTTTCTGTCTTCAACTTTTACCCATGCTCTGCTGATACCTGAGTCGGAGTTCTGGGATTCGTTTGCATGTTTTTTGATAGTTACTTTAATGTTGCATAAGAAACCGTTGAGTTCTTGCTCGTGAGTGCTACTCAATTTTTTTTTTTTTTGATACATCTTTCTATACCACTGATTAAATTCCTGAGGTTTTCTGTCTTAAATCTTTACCCATGCTCTGCTGATACCTGAGTCAAAGTTCTGGGACTCTTGTGCATGTTTTTGGATAGTTATTTTAATGTTGTATAAGAAACCGTTGAGTTCTTGCTCCTGAGTGCTACTCAATTTTTTTTTTGATACATCTTTCTATACCACTGAATAAATTCCTGAAGTTTTCTGTCTTAAATGTTTACCCATGCTCTGCTGATACCTGAGTCGGAGTTCTGGGATTTCTGTGCATGTTTATGGATAGTCATTTTAGTGCTGCATAAGAAACTGTGGAGTTCCCGATCCTGAGTGCTACTCAAATTTTTTTTGATCCATCTTTCAGAACCACTGATTGAAATCGTGCGTTTGTCTGTCTTCAACTTTTACCCATGCTCTGCTGATACCTGAGTCGGAGTTCTGGGATTCGTTTGCATGTTTTTTGATAGATATTTTAATATTGCATAAGAAACCGTTGAGTTCTTGCTCCTGTGTGCTACGCAATTTTTTTTTGATACATCTTTCTATACCACTGATTAAATTCCAGAGGTTTTCTGTCTTAAATCTTTACCCATGCTCTGCTGATACCTGAGTCAAAGTTCTGGGACTCTTGTGCATGTTTTTGGATAGTTATTTTAATGTTGTATAAGAAACCGTTGAGTTCTTGCTCCTGAGTGCTACTCAATTTTTTTTTTGGTACATCTTTCTATGCCACTGAATAAATTCCTGAGGTTTTCTGTCTGAAATCTTTACCCATGCTCTGCTGATACCTGAGTCAAAGTTCTGGGACTCTTGTGCATGTTTTTGGATAGTTATTTTAATGTTGTATAAGAAACCGTTGAGTTCTTGCTCCTGAGTGCTACTCAATTTTTTTTTTGATCCATCTTTCAGAACCACTGATTGAAATCGTGCGTTTTTCTGTCTTCAACTTTTACCCATGCTCTGCTGATACCTGAGTCGGAGTTCTGGGATTCGTTTGCATGTTTTTTGATAGATATTTTAATGTTGTATAAGAAACCGTTGAGTTCTTGCTCCTGAGTGCTACTCAATTTTTTTTTTGATACATCTTTCTATACCACTGAATAAATTCCTGAGGTTTTCTGTCTTAAATGTTTACCCATGCTCTGCTGATACCTGAGTCGGAGTTCTGGGATTTCTGTGCATGTTTATGGATAGTCATTTTAGTGCTGCATAAGAAACTGTGGAGTTCCCGATCCTGAGTGCTACTCAAATTTTTTTTGATCCATCTTTCAGAACCACTGATTGAAATCGTGCGTTTTTCTGTCTTCAACTTTTACCCATGCTCTGCTGATACCTGAGTCGGAGTTCTGGGATTCGTTTGCAGGTTTTTTGATAGATATTTTAATATTGCATAAGAAACCGTTGAGTTCTTGCTCCTGTGTGCTACGCAATTTTTTTTTGATACATCTTTCTATACCACTGATTAAATTCCAGAGGTTTTCTGTCTTAAATCTTTACCCATGCTCTGCTGATACCTGAGTCAAAGTTCTGGGATTCCTGTCCATGTTTTTGGATAGTTATTTTAATGTTGTATAAGAAACCGTTGAGTTCTTGCTCCTGAGTGCTACTTTATTTTTTTTTGATATATCTTTCTATACCACTGATTAAATTCCTGAGGTTTTCTGTCTTAAATGTTTACCCATGCTCTGCTGATACCTGAGTCGGAGTTCTGGGATTCGTTTGCATGTTTTTTGATAGATATTTTAATGTTGTATAAGAAACCGTTGAGTTCTTGCTCCTGAGTGCTACTCAATTTTTTTTTTGATACATCTTTCTATACCACTGAATAAATTCCTGAGGTTTTCTGTCTTAAATGTTTACCCATGCTCTGCTGATACCTGAGTCGGAGTTCTGGGATTTCTGTGCATGTTTATGGATAGTCATTTTAGTGCTGCATAAGAAACTGTGGAGTTCCCGATCCTGAGTGCTACTCAAATTTTTTTTGATCCATCTTTCAGAACCACTGATTGAAATCGTGCGTTTTTCTGTCTTCAACTTTTACCCATGCTCTGCTGATACCTGAGTCGGAGTTCTGGGATTCGTTTGCAGGTTTTTTGATAGATATTTTAATATTGCATAAGAAACCGTTGAGTTCTTGCTCCTGTGTGCTACGCAATTTTTTTTTGATACATCTTTCTATACCACTGATTAAATTCCAGAGGTTTTCTGTCTTAAATCTTTACCCATGCTCTGCTGATACCTGAGTCAAAGTTCTGGGACTCTTGTGCATGTTTTTGGATAGTTATTTTAATGTTGCATAAGAAATCGTTGAGTTCTTGTTCCTGAGTGCTACTCAATTTTTTTTTTATACATCTTTCTGTACCACTGAATAAATTCCTGAGGTTTTCTGTCTTAAATCTTAACCCATGCTCTGCTGATACCTTAGTCGGAGTTCTGGGATTCGTTTGCGTGTTTTTTGATAGATATTTTAATGTTGCATAAGAAACCGTTGAGTTCTTGCTCCTGTGTGCTACGCAATTTTTTTTTGATACATCTTTCTATACCACTGATTAAATTCCAGAGGTTTTCTGTCTTAAATCTTTACCCATGCTCTGCTGATAACTGAGTCAAAGTTCTGGGACTCTTGTGCATGTTTTTGGATAGTTATTTTAATGTTGCATAAGAAATCGTTGAGTTCTTGTTCCTGAGTGCTACTCAATTTTTTTTTTATACATCTTTCTATACCACTGAATAAATTCCTGAGGTTTTCCGTCTTAAATGTTTACCCATGCTCTGCTGATACCTGAGTCGGAGTTCTGGGATTTGTGTGCACGTTTTTGGATAGTTATTTTAGTGGTGCATAAGAAACTGTGGAGTTCCCGATCCTGAGTTCTACTCAAATTTTTTTTGAACCATCTTTCAGAACCACTGATTGAAATCGTGCGTTTTTCTGTCTTCAACTTTTACCCATGCTCTGCTGATACCTGAGTCGGAGTTCTTTGATTCGTTTGCATGTTTTTTGATAGATATTTTAATGTTGCATAAGAAACCGTTGAGTTCTTCCTCCTGAGTGCTACAATTTTTTTTTTGATACATCTTTCTATACCACTGATTTAATTCCTGAGGTTTTCTGTCTTAAATGTTTACCCATGCTCTGCTGATACCTGAGTCGGAGTTCTGGGATTTGTGTGCACGTTTTTGGATAGTTATTTTACTGTTTCATAAGAAACTGTGGAGTTCCCGCTCCTGAGTGCTACTCAATTTTTTTTTCTTTCATAACCGCTGATTGAAATCGTGTGTTTTTCTGTTTTAAATCTTTACCCATGCTCTGCTGATACCTGAGTCAGAGTTCTGGGATTCGTGTGCATTTTTTTGGATAGGTATTTTAGTGTTGCATAAGAAACTATGGAGTTCCCGCTCCTGAGTGTTACTCAATTTTTTTTTGAGCCATCTTTCATAACCACTGATTGAAATCGTGCGTTTTTCTGTCTTCAACTTTTACCCATGCTCTGCTGATACCTGAGTCAAAGTTCTGGGATTTCTGTGCATGTTTTTGGATAGTTATTTTAATGTTGTATAAGAAACCGTTGAGTTCTTGCTCCTGAGTGCTACTCAATTTTTTTTTTGATACATCTTTCTATACCACTGATTAAATTCCTGAGGTTTTCTGTCTTAAATCTTTACCCATGCTCTGCTGATACCTTAGTCGGAGTTCTGGGATTTCTGTGCATGTTTTTGGATAGTTATTTTAATGTTGTATAAGAAACCGTTGAGTTCTTGTTCCTGAGTGCTACTCAATTTTTTTTTTGATACATCTTTCTATACCACTGATTAAATTCCTGAGGTTTTCTGTCTTAAATCTTTACCCATGCTCTGCTGATACCTTAGTCGGAGTTCTGGGATTCGTTTGCGTGTTTTTGGATAGGTATTTTAATGTTGCATAAGAAACCGTTGAGTTCCGGCTCCTGAGTGTTACTTAAATTTATTTTGTTCCGTCTTTTTATTCCACTGATTAAAATCCTGAGGTTTTCCGTCTTAAATCTTTACCCATGCTCCGCTGATATCTGAGTCAGAGTTCTGGGTTACTTATGCCGTTTTAGTATAGTTCATTTATAGTTGCAATATGAAATGTGGGGGGTTACATCCTCAGTTGTAGTCAATTTTTTTTATCATACCCACTTAATCACTCAATGAAATCGAGATTTCTTGCTATCTAACTTTTTCATAAGGCTCTGCTGATATCTTTTAGAGACAACTGCGTTTATTTTGTTTTTTTCTGTTCCTGGGGGTCTTGACGGCTACTATACTTAGTCCATAGAATCTACGAAAAGCTACACATTTACCAGGCGCCTCTTTTAACAAAATGATTTTATTTTCCTTGTAGCGGGTAACATTTTCTTTTTTATTTATTTCATGACTTAGTTCGGCAGAACTATTCCGGAAAAGTATTAGGAACTATAGAACCCACCACTGTGTGCCTAAATCAGTTTTAAAATTGTAATTTTGGAAAAAATGATCTGCTACCGGAAGTTAGCAGAGCATATTTTCATTCGACCTTTTTTCAGGCAAAAACGCCTGAACTATATTTTTTAAGTATAAGGAACTCCAGAACTCATCCGCATGCGAATAGAACTCACTTTATATTTTGCTCTGCTGAGAAATGATCTGCCAAGTTCACCCACATTTGACATAGTACCTAGCAATGATAAAGGCTTAGTCAATTTTTTTTTTCTGACTATGATAGCTAGACTTTAGCATCAATAGATACCCACATATCTATAGACTAACTAAAATTTGCTAGCTAGTATCATTTACCCCAGTCCCTGTCCCAGTCCCCAGTCCATGGTTCATACTTCGGTATGTATTCTACTAATGTAAACTAGACTGCTAGAGAAACATGTTTCAATCTACTCATTGCTCTTCGGTTTATGTATTACCTCAGTTTCTAGAATGGCTATAATAAGGACGAACTCTATTATGATTTTAGCTTTACAGTTTTTATGAAATGATACATGTTTTTCATTTATTTGTTATTTATTTGAAGTTGAAACTGATGCGACAAATTATAAACCGAACTGTCTTGTCAATGTTTATATTTTGCTTCGTGACAAGTTTATTGCAATAATACATAACTAAATGTATGGTTTATCTAGATAAAAAAGTAATTAAATCCATAATTACATAATATACCTAATCACATCTGCGTTTTTTTACGAACGATATTACAAACAAACTATAGGTTCTGTAATTTGCTCTGTCGACGTGCCTGAAAACCTGCCGTTGACGGAAAAAGAAATATTATCGACCACTATCGCCCAGCAAAAACTATAATGACTACCGTGCGCCATAATATCTATGTAGTAGTACTACTACGGTGTACTTCTTCACTATCACACAGATTAACTTGATACAGTGGATACAACAAAAGTAATCGAAAGAGAGAAAGACTGTGGAAAAACTACATACGTATAATCATTGTTTCCGATTTCAGTAAATCATTGCTTCGCTCACGTGACTGTGGACTAAATTGGCATTATGATATAAGTTAATCCGAACGTGAAGTCATAATTATCCTCTATAGGAGTTTTGACGTCATTCCGGAAAATCCCTACATCCAGACAAATAGTCTAACGGACAAAAAAATTAGAAACGATATTTTCGGCATCAGAATCGTTCCCACACCTCGTACCAATTACTTTTTACCCGACGCAATAGACGGTAATGTGCTTATCAGGCTTACATTCGTATGTAGCTAATGTAAGTATGTATTTATGTTTGTTCCATTGTGGCACTAGGTCTCATTAACGTGATAAATAATATGAAATGAATGAATATATAAAATAGAAAAACGAAATCAATTTTTCGTTCAATCGTTCAATTTACGCAGTCAGGTTTTTCCTTTTTTTTTTCTTAAAATATAATAAATGTACAATTTGGACTTCGCTTCCATTCTAAGTATAATAAGTATGTATAGACATATATAGTGTGCCTGTTTCCCACCACTGCACTGTCTTCCATAGAATATGCTAACATTGGGTGGGACACATATACTTAGCCACGGACCTAGTTCCGTGTATCTACTAACCTTTGAAAATATAAATAGCTACCTATATGTTCACACTCTTAAATCTATAACACCAAGGTATTTTCCTTGATTGATGACAAGTCGTGATAACATTAATGGAGTTCCCAAAGGCGGATTTGGTATGTGCTGTCAAAGGATTTGCTATTGCACTGGCATACAAATGAGCATGCGCAGCACTGATGTAAGTGTGGCCTTGTACTGCCACCATTATTGTGTCATTGACTATGTCATCCCGATTAATAGGTACCTCGAGTAGCTACTATGCGTGTTGACATGTGTGGTCAATGATGTGACCATATCTAGGGTAAGGAAGGGTATTGCCGGTCACTTAGGCAAAAATTACTTCAACTTAGTGAAGAATCAACATTTACTTAAGAAACTCTTATGAAACATAAGTTAAGGTATTAGTCTAACATAATCACAACCATTGAGGTCAATATTAATAACAAATATGCTGCAATCAACTCTTTAAAAAAATGATTCTGACCGGTATTGTCAGATATGGCAGATAATACCGGTCGGCATGTTGGAAATACGTGTCAAGCTTTTAGCGGTGCAAGTCGTACACGTAGCCTTCGGGAGACCCATAACCCGAGCACTCAGCATGAGCGCAAAGCCCACACTGTATGCACTTATACCAAAGGTCGTTGTTCCGGCCATCGTCAAATAACATGCATCTATTCTCTAGAAGTCTAAATAATCGATCTCGTTATCATTATCATCATCGCCTACGTCGATTTCGGAGTCTGATAAAGTCTTGTCATTATTCTCACTCTGGAGCACTCTGTTTTACCTTTTTGACATTATTACATTTAGCTGCGGTCTTCTGTTTATTGCTTTTTTATTCCTGCTTTTGTATTGGCACTAGTATCTTTCTTCTTAACGTAACTAAATCAATCGCTTCCCATTAAGCGTGATCGAGGTCAAGACCATGCCAACTTAGTAATAAAATAAAAAATTACTCCTGAAGTTGAGGGAATGGCTTTGTCTATTATCGGTTACAGGCCTATTTCTTCGTGTTGTTTGGGTGTAGTCAATTAAAATGTATGGTAAACTAGATGCTCCGTTGCCCCTACTTCGCGTTCTCAACATCCTAAAAACGAAAATAAAATAAATAATAACGCAATAAAAGGTCAAAAACATAATGTACTTGCAAACATAACTTGTAGTTAATATCGGTCAGCATGACCGGAATTATCAACCCGTATAATTTTCTAGTTAACAATAATGATTACATAAACCTGTCGCAAAGTTCTTGATATCTATGATTACATTGATTACATAGGTAGATCGACAACGACACGACAATAAATAACACTGACAATGAATTAAACATGAAAATGAAGACACTTGCCTCTTATATTCGCGGCCAAAAAGTTCGAAAACGTGGCGCGAAACAAACTGACGTCAGGTTCTCCCTGACGTGTGCTCGGAACTAAGCGGAAGCGGGCGCGACGCCGCGAGGAACATTCACGCTAGAGATGTTGAGTATAACCATCAACCATTAAAATTAACAAATATTTAAAATTAACTATGATATTCGATAAACAAAATTAACACGATCGAATAAAAATTTCATTTCAACTTCTTAAAAATATTCATTCCGTTACGTGTATTCAATTTTATGCTCTATCTCTCTTACGATAAAACACATTTACTGTTGGGGGTATTTTAATCTAAACAAACGCAACTGATATTTTTAACAAATATTTAGGGCGGGTAATGGTTGATTGATTGAATAGGTTAGTTTTGTTTTGTTATTCGAATAACAAAGCCGTGTCGTCGCGTTGTATTGTTTTCGATTACATAATTAATGTGAAGATTGTGAAGCTGTTTTAACAAATGCTGAGACGAAATAATGATACTTGAAATAAAGATATTCTCACGTGTTAAAAATATTCGAATATCTAACCAAAATTAATGCTAGTCAGTCCTAAGCCTGTTCAAGTATGAAGGAAAGTTCATTAAGTTTAACTTAACAATTTCAACATGCATTAGTGGAATATTCAACCTTTAACCATGTTGCAGGTAACTACTTGAATAAAAATATTGACTAATATTTTCAACCAATAAATTTATCGATTATTTTTATCCATTAACTAATAACCAATAAACAATTTCAATCAATACTCTCATCTCTAATTCATGCCACCCTCAATCAATTTGTGTGTGCGCAAAAACGCTATGTTTTCGAAGATAGTGTGATGACCACCATTGTCGCCTGACTGCGGATACCCGACTTTACCCTACAGAGGCCCTAATGTGAGTTTCATTTAACCATCTTCACCAAACGCAGTGAGCGCGTTTGGCGCTCCGATTGGTCCGTTACTAATCCAGGGCCAATCGGAACACCGAACGCGCTCACTGCGTTTGGTGTAGATGGTTAAATGAAACTCACACTAGGGCCTCTGATCATCAATTTATTCGGTGAGTTTTCATTTTGGCAGTTTAACAACATTCATTGCGTTATTTACGTCGCTGAGCAGACAAATTGTTGGAACGTATAAAGCAATGGATTAGCAATGATCTTCAAAGTGATTCAGATTCAGGTTAATGGTGTGTTTAAATCTACCTATTGTTATCCAAGGAGGCACATGACCCTACGTTAGCTAACTGTTATTTGGGTTTTGTTTTTTTTTTGTTTATTTCTGGAGTCCCAATTTGTACCCTATCTAAATGGGAAGTAAACATAACTCTCAAAATAAAAGTGTGCTATTCATGGTGGCAGGGACATTGACGTGCACACTGTAACTATGAATTCAGCACACGATTCTAGACCCTCTAGCGTAGAAACGATTAGAAGTTAAAAAGTCTCCTCTCTGTTTTTTCTGCAACGAGGTCTAAATAAAACTGTTAAAAGAGATAAATTAACGGACTCGCGGAGGTTGCATGTAAGCACCAAATTGGCTATAAGGTCTACGGTACTCTACGGTACCTTTGTAAGCTGTGCTCTGTTGTTCAAGTTCAGCTATCTGTAGCAAAAGCCTACTTGTACTAGTTACACAACTAACTTAAAACTAACTTAATTATTCATATGGCCATGCGGCCCAATCGATCGGATCAGAATCGAATCGTGACTAAGTAGTTCAAACTAGATATTTAGATACTATCAATTATTCTTTACATGAAATTAATGTACCTGCATGCCTTTGTTAACGTCTACTGTCTCGAAATGACAAGAAATAAATACAACAGCTACGTTTACCGTATTATGAACCTATATCATGCTTATTTACTAAATAAATAAGAAATAATCTTCAAGTGATCTGGGCAATAACTTACAGAAATGTTTCACGCAAAGGTGCATACTGAAATCGTTTAATTCTTAGACGCTTCAAAATCAAAAATTGTTTATTTAAAGTAGGCTGAGAGTCAGTCCTTCTTGAACGTCAAAATTACGTAAGACAGTCTACCAAAGTGCCCGTCCTTCACCACTGCCTAGTGCTTTAGCTGGAAAGAACAGGTGGCGTAACAAACTCCCCAGCAGTGCAGCCTGTCTTTTCAGTTAGAACTTGATTCTATACAATAGTAAGTACCTAATTAACATTTCAAAACATTAAATTAAATGATAAGCCATAAGTCAGCTAGCACACGCCAATAAACCAACAAAAACATTGATAACTATACTCAAGCATAAATCTATACTATACATATACACCGTGAAATTTTAATGGTTGTTTTCCCGCAGTGAAATGGTTTTGTCTTGGTAATACAATCGTTCTATAAACAAATAAAATATTAGAAACAAAAAATGGCAGATTAACCATTGTGAAAATTCACCACATGCGAGAGTTTATTTTGCTTTGAAAATTTTTGCATCGCTGTTCCCTTTGTCGGCGCGGTGCGTGCGATTCGAGTAGTACCTACTTGTTTGCTTGAACGCGCTAATCTCAGGAACTACTGGTCCGACTTGAAAAATAATTTTAGTGTTGGATAGCCCATTTATCGAGGAAGGCTATAGGCTATATAACGTCACGCTAAGACCCTAAGGAGCCGAGCAAAGAGAAAAAGTCACGAATACGAAGTACTCGCACGAACAGGTGATTCGAAGCGACGGGGTCGCTTCGAAGCAGGGCAGCAAGAAATTTGACGCGAACGAAGTCGCGAGCAGAAGCTAGCAAATAATAAAACGTAAATAGAACTTAATGCCTAAATAAAAACCCTCCAGGCAGAAAGAGCGTGCAAAAGCTGTAACTTGAAGTTACAAATAATAAACTAGGACCTTCGGAGTAAAACAAATAAACAGTTAATTATTAATCACCACCATCACCGAATGGCACCCGTTCACGAGCATAACGCAAGGATCAGCCATAACCATCGCCATTTTTGTGGGAACCCGAAGGAGGCAACCCGACCCCCGACGCTACCGCAAGTAGTGACATCTAAGGGCGCATGAGACTTCAATTCTAACAATCCCTATTTTATGGATAGAGTTATTAAAGTTATAAACTTATACAGGATACGTTTTTATCCAGTGCGCAACCTGTAACCATGAATTCAGCATATCATTCTAGAACCCCGAACGCAAAAATTACGTCGGTTTTACAAAAAAAAAATCAGCTGTTTCATAGAAAAGTGCAAATGTATGAAACAGCTGATTATTTTTATTGTATTACCGTCGAAAAATTTCTGCGCTGGGAAGCCTAGAATGATATGCTGAATTCATGGTTACAGTTTGCGCATTGGATAAAAACTTATCCTGTATAGTACATACTACGACTCATTCTATACTTAATTGTAATGCGAACCAGACCCATTCATAGTTAGTTTTATATTAGCGGCACCATCACCATTCAAGTGTAAAATATGCGTCATTTAGCAGTTTTTTTTAGAGTGGAGAATCATTAAATAACTTCTCCCGCTCTGGGTGGATCAGGAGAGCGTGTCAGACTTTTACTGACTAAAACCCACCCGCGTTCCCTCAGTTGCCTGTGTGCCAGGGGCGACAGTATTTCTTTCGAACAATCCGCACCCCTGGCAGGCATCGGCCCTTGCGGACCCCACCAGTTGGTGCTGACATCTCTGAGGCGCGCGCGGAATACAACGCGCCGTCGACCTGGGCTTGGTCCTTACCGGACAGTGAGCTACCCATTACTCGCCGTCTGCAAGCCCGCGCCTGCGGTGGTCGGGAATCAGCCTGGGATTCCCGACGCCCAGGATATCTCCTGCGGCGACTAAGGCCGCGAGAGCGCATATACTGCCTCTCTCTCACGTGCACCGCCTCCCTCTTCGAAAGCATTACTGCTTCGCAGAAGGCGGTGACGGCTACCCATGCACTCTCGCTCCGTACCATGGCCTGGACCAGGGCCGGACGAGAGAGATCGCCGCCGCCGGTCGTTTAGCTGTTAGGATAAATTATTGGCGATTTGCTGAAACATTATTACGTAACCGTTGAAAGTAAATAATATTCAGTACTATGGAGTATTGAAACTCGTACAAGTCGCCGATTAACTGCTAGGTACCTACCTACTTATATTTCATTTGCAACTTCTAGACACAATAAATGTTGAAGGTACATGAGTAGATACACCTACCTATCTGAAAATCCTGATACTTGTAAGATTATGCTGAGAACAAGTGCCGGCTGATCAAAAGAGAAATGAAGATTTTTATTAGGTTATGTATTTATTGGTAATAAAAGCCGATGGTACACCTTATCTTAGTTGGTTGCTGCCACCTATGCCACTATGCCAGCAGGGGTCATTGCAATGCATTACCTACCTGAAATTTCTTATGTGCCAGTCGTTAGAGTAACACCCATTCCAGACAGCAATGCTGCATGGAAGCAGAAATAAGTAAACAAGGTCAAATTAAATTAGTTAGCAAAACTTCACGGATGGGTATCGATATCTAACTTCGATCAACAAATACCTAAGCAAGATAAAACAAAAAATAATTAATTTGACGACTTTTTTGGAGGGTCATCGACCGCAGGTAACGTAGACACTTGAAATATCAACTTAAAAATCGTTTTTATTCGTGTAAACTTCACAGGCTTGATTAGTATCGATATCTTCGACATATGATGAAACAAAAGAAAACAGATTTTCTCAACTCATACTTCAAGTAAAAAAAAATACCAACGGTCGTTGACCTCCAAAAAACATAAATCTTTTTTTAATTTTTATTTCATCGTATTTAGATATTAATACCCACCAGGTCTTAGAAGTTTTTCCAGCTAATTTTATTTAGAAAGACAGAAAAAGAATTAGAATTTGAACCTGAATAAGGTGGTAGCAAGGTTTTAAAAAACGAGGTCTCGCATTACGGGAGTACAGATTACATCACTATCCAGTTGCCACTTTATTGCAACAAAACAGGAAATTATGAGAAAAAATTCAGATAAATGTGTTCAAAAATATATTTAAAGTATATTTGAATTAATTATTTAAAGGATATTTAAATAGTGGTTTCTAATCAAAGGAATCAATTCAATTGAAACGATTAAACCAACGTAATTGTTAATTATAGGTACTTAAAACCTTATTTACCGGCTTCGCACAATTAATACAAGATCATTGGGGAGTTACACACAGCTAGCGGTGATGACGTACACTTGTGTCTCCCACGTGACCACTGTGTCTCAAAATACTATACCTGGCGAAGTATATCACTATACCATTGGTAGTACCAGCTTTACAAGACAATAGCTTCCTCACAAAGAGCTCTATTAAATTATGAATATAGCAGAGTTTACCAAAAAATTAATTTGAAATGGTTTTAAAATAATAAGACACAGAAGCAATTTGAAGTTCTGCTTAGACACACAACAACAACAAAGATAGGAAAACAAAATCGTCAATTCAGTATAGATACATTTATTGAAAACAATACCTCTCAGACTTACATAATTAAAACATAATTACCACACATTCACAATAAAATTTTCCAATGACTTTAAAATACCTACTGATTATTAACACGTCATGTTTGTATCATAAGAACAGCTACGCGTCAATTTTGGATATATTTAGTGCTAGTAGTAGGCTAGCGGGTAGTTGTAGGTGTAGGCGTAGGGGTAGGAGTAGCTGTACGCCAAGGGACTGTAGGCGTAGGCGGGGTAGCTGTAGCCGTAGTCCAGCAGTACCTGAGGCTTAGCCACTGCAGGGCTTACCATCAGCGCCGCGGCAAAGGCGATCAGCATTAACTGATGGAGAAAATAATCATATTAGAAATTGTTTATCGCACCAAAAACATTTCATGTAAAATGTTGCCAAGACGAGACCATATGACGTCGCACTGTCAAAAAGTTATCAGTTTTTATGTAGAGCCAAGATTCTAACTCTACACGCCCTAACTCTTCAAGGCCTAACTTCACGAACTCTACACCTTAGTCAAAATATGTGGCTTGGCCATTTCGCTACATTCACATGGGCGTGTAAGGTGAAAAATGTATCCACTGTTCATTACTTTTCTGTTATACAATAGTTCTTGTAGTAACGTTAGGGCGTGTAGAGTTAGAAGCTTGGCTCTACATGAGATCTGACAACTTTTTGACAGTGCGAGTCATATGGTCTCGTCTTCGCAACATTTTAAATGAGAATGTTTTTGGTGGGATTTCACTTCTTTTTGTAAGTTGCTACCATTTTTTTTTATTATTACAATTTTTTATTTATTTACAATAACAAGGAGTCGGGAGGGACTCCTTGTTATTGTAAATAAATAAAAAATTAATAAAAAATATTCCAATTTTCAGACCTGTAGCGTCAAAATTGCGAAAGTCTCGTACAAACTTCCATACCCTTGGTTATGGGGTTGGGGGATTAAATTCTAAGTTTTAGATTTTTTTGTTGTTTGTGTACTAATACTAGCTTACGTACCAAATTTCAGCTTTCTAGGACATTAGGAAGTACCCTAAGAATTTTGATGATCATCAGTGAGTCAGTGACGAAATCAGGGTTTTTTAGATATCAATAAAATCTAAAGTAGCTATGCAAATAAAACTTAATATTTTGTAATAAGTCCGCAATCGACAACAGATCCCGAGATTTTTTTTTATCTGGTAAAATTTAAACTCAAGTTATAAGGGTTCAAAAAAATGACGAAGCGTTTCGAGGAAAGGTAAGTAGTGCCCTTGCGCTACGCTTGGCTCGTCTTGGCAGGACACGTGAAGGTAACAGATTTTTTAAACTTATGTGGTCAAGTTGCCCTATTAGCAGGACTTATAGGTACAAAAATGTCGACAATTCAGTCAAATTCCGTAATCAATCGAGCCCATTGTACAGATTTTATCGTACGGAGGCCAGCACATCAAGCTACCCCAATCTGACAAACTTCTTTGAAAGATTTTCAATTTTATTACAAAATGATAAGGTTCATGTTCAATTGGGAAAATTTGACAGTTTGGGATAGCTTGATGTGTTGGCGTCTGTACTTAAATACCCGGAAGGGGTAGGTAGAGCTGGAATGTTCTATCTACCTGAAAATGCACTACTACGTACATTATAACTGTACTTTAATAGCTAAGCCTCTAAATAGCTTTTTGGAAAGGAGCGTGACATATACCTGCATAGATGTCATAAAATTCCAACGTTACAAATGTACATTTCACTCCTAAACCTGGTAATCGAACCTGCGATACGCCCCAAGCTACTTTCGGTCCTTCGGTATTAGAAAATATCTGTAATCACTTTTGTGTTTTTCTTTATGAAACAATCAGGAAATGGCACACCAATTAACTAGTTAAGATATGATTTTTTAAACTCACCAATTTGAACATGGTGAAGATTAAAATCCTCTTCGAACACACAGCACCAAACAAATCTAGTAGACACTAGACAGGACTGCAGTCGTTGGATGTGAAGGCTGATATCATAGCATCTTCTCCCGCGGTCCAGCTTATATAAGGAGCCCAGCGGCGCGCGTCCCGTCCGTGATTGGAAAAACTAATGATCCTACGACCGTCCTCAACATGCTGCATATAGGATGTAAAAAAAATTATACACAATGTCGCATTAACAGTTAATAGTACTTCATTTCCATATCGGACCCGGATCATACTGTGACAATAGACGCGTAGAAGATTCGACACCAGATTAATGGCAGCAAAAAATATAGGCAGTCACTTATGTAACATATGTAGTTAGAAACTGTGAGATATTTATATCGGATCTATTTTGTATTAAGTTGTATCTAATGTGTATAGAATAGTCAGTCCTATAAACTCCATATATGTAGACAGGAGAAAACTCAACTTTCTTGCTGTTGAACCGAGTCCCCATCAGCGTTATCATGATTGTGCGATTATTATTTTTGGCGGGTAGATACTTAAAGGTATATTAGATTGGCGCTAACGATTCACGTTACGTAATTATGAGGGTTCCAAATATTAACCAAATGACCTAAGCCAGCTCAGCATGATGATAATGTCTTGTTTTACCAATGCATCAAAAGCCCGAAATTGCCCGATAATTTACAGAAACATTTTTAAAAGCCTGTAAAAACGGGTAATTAGGTCCGATCTTATATTATTCTGAAATATTTATTTTCGAATAAGGAAATTAACATAAACACACCTTCTTCCCACGGCGGTAGGCAAAAACTACAGAACGCCACCTGCTCCTACCCTTACATTACATACTCCAAAAAGACAAGCCTCCCCTCTTGGGAAGATGCATTAGGTTCTTTGGTGTCCTTCACCACACAATCCTTACCTTTGAAAACTTCATGAAAATCAAAAAATTGTCAAGAAATAGTCATAAATTGAAAGAAAAAAAGAAAGAAAAAGTATTTATTGTGACTCGCACAGGAAGATCACATACTAAAATAAACACACAATGGTACAAAAATGATAAAAAACAAATTTCTTGGAATTAAAAAATAACTAAAAAATAATAAAACAGAAGGTCCTGCACGAGGCCAAAAGGCCCCTACCTCAGCATGATGCTACGACATTTAAAAGAAAAATGTCGCAGCGCTGGTATTCTGATAGTCGGATAAATTGTCACCAAGGTGAAAAAATAGTCGCATTATGATTCCGAAGTAATAAGTAGCTATATGTTGTTCTCGTTGGTGAGGATCGTGGGGTGAATGTCTCCACACAAAAATCACCTCAGTGCAAGCAAACGGCTGGGAGTTTCGACATGGTTTACTATTCCAAAAAATAGTCGTAGTAAAGATATGACAAATCTCGAAAATAGTCATTTAGAGAGTCCAGAGATATAAAGGTGTCTCGGTGAGGTTTACATAGTGGGCCTATCTCGCCACAATCCTCACCTGATTACCGCGGCACGTTTACGTTTTTTAATTTGAATTTGGTGTCAAAAAATAGTCAAGAAATAGTCGTCTCCAACCATGATCATTTCGACCAGCAGGCTTAGCATGACGCTTTCTATTTTTACGAAGAATTTAAAGTGCTTTTTCAATACAAAGTGACGTTTCGTTTCTCCATTTTTGACATCACACCGTAGATTCCTTCCAACCTTCTACAATCTGTAATTTTGTCTTTCGTTTCTAACGATCTTTGTCTAGATTCTTATAAATATAGACTATTTCCGAAGAATATTTCTTTCCAAACTGTCAAAATCACACTGACAACAAAATTTACATTCGACGGCCACAAAGTATATACGATTATCTACAAAATCATGATTCGTTTAGAACGCATAACTGTGATAATTAATAGAAAAACATAGCTATATTCTCATATGTACATCATTTAGTTAATGGTCATGTCTATTCATCCGTCGACAAATCGGTGCTCGTGCTAAGCCTGCTTGTTTACTATGTAGAAGTATGTTAAACTTCCATGTAATCTTTTACATACTTACATTATGTTTTGGGACAGTCGCGAACAGTAAAATTACAAAATTATTTTATTTATATTGTCGTATATTAATTTTAAAAGGTAATCAATTTAATTTCTACATACATATGTAGAAATTAAATTGAAAGAAACTGAAAGGACATCCTTTCGGTGGCTTTGGCAGAACTGAATAACCTTCCATACGGAGATATTTTCTTAAATATATTTAGTTATGTTTTTATTGAAATTCAAAATCACAACCTCATAATACATTTTGATATTTCATTCGATTCAACCATCAACATAAAATATGTCATGAATCGAGTATTTTCCTCGCATCGCTTTTATGTCATTGAATCTCGCTAGCTCGTTTTTATGTTTATAAAGATCAAAATATTTTTCTTTTACATTACGAAAACATACGTCTTAACTGCAAAATTTACATGCACTTAACATGCGATTATGTCCTTTAGTAAAAATGAAAGCGAGATTACCGTAGGGTTGAGGTCATGTTTGAAACCAAAATTGATATGTCGAAGCACTGTGCCTGATACAGGTTTTTTTTCCGGTTGGAAAATCATCAAATGAGTTCTCCCGCTCTGGATGGAGCAGGAGGGCGTGTCAGACTTTTACTGACTAAAACCTACCCGTGTTCCCTCAGTTGCCTGTGTGCCAGGGGCCGCGGTATCTCTTTCGAACAACCCGCACCCCTGGCAGGCCTCGGCCCTTGCGGACCCCATCAGTTGTTGCTGACATCTCTTTGAGGCGCGCGTGGAACATAACGCGTCGTTGACCCGGGCTTGGTGATTACCGGACAGCGAGCTACCCATCACTCGCCGTCAGCAAACCCGCGCCTACAGTGGCCGGGAATCAGCCTGGGATTCCTGACGCCCAGGGCGTCTCCTGCGAAGGATACAGGTTTTATTTAGTTTACGACTTTGTTTTATAATATGTCATCATTATGATACATTATATATAACGCATACTTAAAATAGCTACATAACTAAACCTTTTTAATACAACCAAAAAATAAGGTGACCATTAAAAATACGTACATAATAATTTTGTGCTCGACTATACTCGACTCGAAAATGTATGTAGAAGTTTACATAGAAGTTTAACATACTTCTACATAGTAAACTAGGTCGGAGCGAAATTATATCTTGGTTAGAGACGACTATCGCTTGATAATTTTTTGACACCAAATTAAAATTCAATAACGTAACGTTCCGCAGTAATCAGGGGGGCAACTCTCTCACTCTATCAACGAAAATATGGTCCCGTCTGAAAATAGTTCGAAACTTCAAGACTCCTACAGCTGATTCATTAACTTTTTTGGACGGGTAAAACCATATAGGGACTAGGGACAACTGTCAAATCGTGTAGTAATTCATTTTTAGTTGGGCCCCAAACTAAGCATAGGTCCGTAAGTGATACGGAGTAGGAAACGCCTGTAACTTCGACCTAGATTACGGATTTCGTGCTTAGAGAGTAGGCCCACTGGTGAGGATTGTGGCGTGAAAGGCTTTACCACGTAATCCTTACCAAGACACCTTTATAGCTCTGGACTCTCTTAATTACTATTTTCGAAATTTGGCATAGCGTTACGACAATTTTTTAGAATAAAATCCAAGTTGAAACTCCCAGTCGTTTGCTTGCACTGAGGTGAGGATTGTGTGGAGACATTCACTCCACAACCCTCACCAACGACAGCAACATATAGCTGTAACTTCGTAACCATAATGCGACTATTTTTTTCACCTTGGTGACTATTTATAACTATTTCTTGACTATTTTTGGCGTTCTCAAAACTGATTTTCATGATTTTTTCAAGTTTTGTGTGGCGAAGGACACGTTCTTCGGAGGATTTTTCAGAAACCTTTTCTCATTAGGTGTTTTGGGGGATTTCCCCATTTTCCAGTAACGACTTATAATGTTCTTTTATTCTTTATAATGAATATCAAATAAATAAAACTAGCAAGTGGGTGCTAATCCAGTATAATACATCAAGGTGGCTTGTTTGTTTATATGAATTTAACAAGATCATTATAAGTTCAGATTATGATTAGGTATGTTATATTGCTCTTTTTCTGCATGAGAACATGATTAGAACATGATTTTAACCCGAGACCAAACGCGGATGAATCTGACATCGACCTTGTCCTCAACCAAGATCTTCAACTGGATCTACCCTTGAAATTGTTAACGCCTAAAGAGATTCATAGGAATATAAACTCAATGGAAAACAACAATGCCCCGGGCTATGATCTTATCGACAAAAAAGTACTTCAAGAATTGCCTCGCAAAGGAATCGTGTACCTGACTATACTCTTCAATGCCATTCAACGCGTAGGCTACTTCCCAGATATATGGAAAGTATCACAAATAATAACTATTCATAAATCTGGTAAACCTATACACGATATCTCATCATATGGACCAATTAGTCTCTTAAAAAAGTCCTTACTAGATAGAATGTTACATGTCTTCAAAGAAAAGTCCACTGTCCAAGATCACCCATTCGGAAAGAACAGAACATGCTACCATAGAGCAAGTCCATAGAGTGTGCAGGACGATCAGGAAATCCTTTGAGAAAAAAGAATACTGCTCGGCTGCTTTTCTCGACATACAACAAGCCTTCGACAGAGTCTGGCACAAAGGATTGTTGTTCAAAATAAGATCTTTATTACCACATACATTCTATGGTGTATTAAAATCCTACATTATCAACAGAATATTACAAGTAAGAGAAAATCAATCCACCTCGAGATTCCACGAAATATCCGCAGGGGTACCAGAGGGCTCGGTTATTGGACCCGTAGTGTACAACCTGTTTACTTCCGACTTGCCACAAAATCCTGATATCACAATTGCCACTTTCGCGGATGACATTGCCCTACTTGCCTCGCACAAATGTCCAACACAAGCATCTCGCAATTTACAAACTAGCTTAAACGAAACTGAAGAATGGCTCGCCAAATGGAGACTTGCCGCCAGTGTATCCAAATCCGTGCATATTACATTTACACTCCGTAAAAATGATTGTGACCCGATCACCTTAAACGGTAGTCAACTCCCACACCACGAGTCAGTGAAGTATCTAGGCATGCATCTTGACCGAAGGCTCACATGGAGGAAACATGTCGAAACAAAAAGAGGAGAAATTAATTTAAAATACAGGCCTAAATAAATAAAGGGGTAAATAGAGGCCTATTCTGGCTACTGGGAAGAAACTCAAAACTGGCTTAAGACAACAAATTTCTCATATAAAAAACCATACTAAAGCCAATCTGGACCTATGGCATCCAACTTTGGGGATTCATCAGTGCCTCCAAAAAAATGAAAGTGCAAAGGGCACAAAACTACATCCTTAAACAAATATCCAACGCACCATGGTTTGTCAAGACAACAGAGATCCATGAAATTCTCAATATTCCGATGGTCAACGGATGGAGACAACTAAAAATGCCGACTGCTTAAGCATCCGAATATGCTTGCGGGGCAGCTTACTATTACAGAAAGCATCTGCCGATTAAAAAAGCGGCGGGATTTTTTCGACCAGAACAGTAAGTCCGAAGAGTGACTTGAAAAGATAGGGCAAACTCCAATGAGAGTGGTGCCCCACACGCCGACGGAGCCATCTCATCCACACTATCTACATCTACACTTCTACACTTCTACACTATCAACACTTGTACACTATACACTTACACTAATACACTATATATACTTACTCTATATAAAATAATAATAATAATAATTAATTAATTAGCTACTGAAAGTAACTGAAACCTTCAGTAGCGCCATCAGGATGGATTTTGGTGTGGACAAATGTGCGGTCATGCATGTAAAGCGAGGGGAGATTGTGGAATCCGCGGGAACCCAAGTTTCCGATTCCATAAACCTTCGAGCCTTCTCTGCAGCCGAAACCTATAAGTATTTGGGTATGTCGGAAGCGTTGGGATCAATGTTACTGTCATGAAGCAATCGTTGAAGGAGCGCTTCTTTGGCCGCCTGAAGAAAGTATTTAATAGTCTTTCTGAACACTGAATTTTGCTTCAATTGATAACTTTGTCGATTGAATAACTATGGAGAGTTCATCGAGCACATCTGAAACCACGCAAGCATAATAGTCAACTATCACCATGTCTACACCATGTCAATCGGTTACCTTAAATAAGTAAGCCCTACTTGATTTTAGTCTTGTGCTTGCTCGGTTATTTTTAAAATCGCTCCGTACTAGTTCATTTCGGTCAGTGAACTAGTTCTTTCTATTACTTCTATTAGCTCTATTCGGTCTTCGCTCTCAGCAGTAAGTACTTTTAAAGATCACAGAGCAAAAATTTAACGTATCAGTCAAATCAGTCGCTGTCATTCTCGTTCTCGTTCGGACATACGATACGGCTCTTTGTAAATGTACGAGGAGCTGTTAGAACTAATACACCGATTACAAGTCAGCATTTAGAAACGTTTCTTTTAGTACAGTGCTAAGAAACGGTCCCTATTCGTTCATCGTTCGCGAACTACACAAGTCTACTTGATTTTAAGATTTAAGGCATAGGCATTTTAGGTCATAGGTACCCACCGTCTGCTATGATGATGGTAGTTAACCTAGGTAGGATTTATTATCAAGAATGTAGCATTAAAACAGTCAGGTAGGTACCCATTTTAAAAACACTAGATCCTGATTCCTGCTGACGTATTTGCATCAATAAAAATCTCATGTATTGAATACCAAATACAAGACTTTTTGTGTTCGTAGCAGGTACCAGGCATGTAGGTATTCAAACCGCGATTGTGAAATTGTTTTGGGAATAACAAATTTGTATATAATTATCCATACCGACCAAGGTCGTGAAGAATAATCTGGTTTAATTATGCAAGTTCTTGGAAAGGGAAAACAATACCATCGACCAACAAAGAATTACACACCCACACACAGTCTGCAAACAATAGGTATAGGTAGGTACAGTAGGCTGCACGTTAGTAGTACCAAAACCAGCATAAGTTGTCCTCAATCAACAATCAATCAACTCAGCCTATCGCAGTCCACTGCCGGACTCTGTAGGCCTCTCCCAGGCTGCGCAACAACTCCGCCTTCTGCATCCAATCTGCCCCAGCCACCTTGGCTTGAGGTTGGCCTCATATTCTATGAAAACTCTGTAGGTACTACGCTAGGCCAAAGGCTCAAAGTCAACGTGGGGTCGACTGTACGTCCGCAGCTCGCGTAACTCCTTTATTGTCACGAATCCCAAAACTGGACAAGTGCGAGATGAACTCGCGAGCTAGGTCCCGTACGATGAATATGTTTTCTACCATGTTTTTTTATATCAAGAACAAACTTAACGTTGTATTTGAAAATCCTCTACCATAACTACGAATGTAAGTTTTTGCGAACAACATTGAGAGATTTACCATGATATTTTAAAAACATAGATAAGACTTGTTATTGGTTTTCTTATAATCCATAAAGAAAGAACTATTTTCTGTATTTTTTATAATTTTTTCCCAGTAGTTTTGGGAATGGTCAAAATACATTTTAAAATAAGTGTTTGTATAAAAAAAAATGAGACCCTCAGAACAAGCCATTTCATTTTAATTGTCACACGGTAAAGTTTGAAAAACTTATATGATTTGCCCTACAAAAGTGACCCTTATATACAAATTCATTTATGTACAGACGCCAGCACATCAAGCTACCCCAACCTGACAAATTTCTTTGATAGTTTTTCAACTTTATTACAAAAGGATAAGGTTCATGTTCAATTGGGAAAATTTGACAGTTTGGGATACCTTGATGTGCTGGCGTCTATACGTCTATACATTACACGTCCGTGTTTGGGTCACAGAAATTCAAATGTGTAAGTACCAAATTTCAACGTACATTCTGAGCAAATTGGGTATGACAGACGGACAGACAGAAAAACCCAGATCCTAAAAAAGGAAGAACCGGAAGATCCTATAAAAGGACGTTCCGTTTATTTATTTGGATGTACGGAACCCTAAAAATGAAAAAAGAAACCAATTCATTCAATATTAAAATATCAGTTAAGAAAAGTTACACAAATATTTTCCGAAGACCCATATCTTTTCTGAACACAAAGTATAAACATTTTTTTCGAATTAGGGGAACCCTTCTGTTACGGCGTGAAGACTTAGATGAGTAATTAATTACAACAAGTATGGTTTCGATTTCCTTAACTTTTCTTGTTCTGTGGAAGTTTGTTTTCTTCTACTACGTTACTTGAGTAGATTTGATAGCTCTAATTGCTCCGGATAGCAAAGTTACCTAGCTAGGTGGAACTTATCTGCAAAGTCATTCAGACTGGTATCTCATTAGGTACCTACCTATGTGAATAAAACCATGTGAATGACTGAGTAAATATGTCATAATAAAAATATTATTATACCTATCATCATTGATCATAGTGTCACAGCAATGTTGAGGCTAATCGTGTAGCTTGAATGACAAGTGATGTCAGCATAACACAGCTATCTTACCTACCTGCTACTTGTGGATATCATTTTTCTTCGTGCCTCGAAGGTCGGCGGGGATCGGTCTGACTTTGACACGAAGTACTCGTTTGGTATACTAATTGTTTTGCGTAATCTAGGGTGTGGACAATGTGTTGTTGGTGGAACTTAGGACCCAGACCCCAAAACTTACACTTGCTTAATTAAATTAGACAAATGAATCGAGATTTCTTTAACATACAACTATTATCTCTATTTGCCTATTGACATGGGCTTTTTGCAAAAACGCTAATTACGACTCACTAGGTGTAAGGTACTCGCGAATGACGTTCACGTAGGTACCTAGTGAAACGAGGTGACTTTGAAAACCTTGTACACACTGCTACACATCAAGCTATACTTTTCCAGTTTACGCTGATCTCGCACTGTACGGAAATCAAACTCAAACTCAAACTCAAACTCAAAGCATTTATTTCAAATAAACCAATTACAGGCACTTTTGAATTGTCAAGGTCGGTGAGTTAGAAAGATGAAGCTAGTTGCCCATTCCAAAGCGTAGGTACCTATTGAGAAGAACGGGCAAGAAACTCCATGGACACTCTTTTAAAATCATGATATTGTTACAAAAAGTTGGTTACATCATTATGTTGAAATTATCAATGTGAGAACGATGTAAAAAGACGTGCACATTCAAGCGTCCGTAATTAAAACAAAAATAAAATACCAATTCAGAAATTAAATTAAAATAAGCCGTGGGAGCTAGGAGATGACCAGTCCCTACTGGCGGCGCCCGTTCACGAACATGACGTGTGGATCAGCACCATTCAGCTCAACCATTTTGAAGGGAACTTAATGATCCAACACACACGCCACCACCAGCGAGACATTTAAGTGAGCATGACATACTCTCAGCTGCCAGGGCACATTCAAGTCAATGAAAGACGTACCCTGTAAATGGTAGCTTTATAGTAGGAACATAGTGCTCACACATATGCTATGCAATTATACAATACTAGAAGTTTGAATTTATACAATGCAAAGATATCTAGTCTTTTACAGTCTTCAGCAGCTCCAACAACGTTTTCAAATGCTAATCAATATGGTTTAAGCTACTTTGTGGAGCAGGACAAGCAGCGTTTAGCCAAGCATTTTTGTCAGCGATGTAATCTCCCAACTTATAATAAGCATGGCTGCATAGTGTGCGTTTTAAACAAGATTTAAATTTCATTTCATTCAGTTGGAGTATGTGGGGAGGTATTTTATTGTAACATTTTAAACAGTACCCCATGAAGGATGAGTTTACTTTAGCCAGTCTGAAGCCTGCTTGAACTAATTGGTTCCTATTTCTAGTCCCAACGGTGTGTCTTTCACCTCTTTTACTGAAAAGAATCACTTTTTCCTGACGTACATGATGTTCTCATAGATATATTGACAAGGTACCGTCATGATATTAATATTTTTGAAAAGTTCCCGTAGTGAATCTCGCCTACGGAGGCCATATATTGCTCTGATGGCCCTTTTCTGCAGAATAAAAATAGACTCGATATCTGCAGCCCGTCCCCATAGTAAAATACCGTAAGACATGATACTATGAAAGTAACTGAAATAGACTAACCTCGCGGTTTCTACATTAGTGAATTGGCGGATTTTTCTTACAGCATATGCTGCTGAACTTAGCCGTCCTGCAAGAGCTGTTAAATGAGGACTCCACTGTAGCCTTGAGTCGAGCGTGATCCCTAGGAAAACAGTTTTATCGACGAATTCTAGTTTCTCTTTATTCAATACTATGTCACAATCAGTACTTTTAACATTTGGTAAAGCAAATCTTATGCATTTAGTTTTTTTCCCATTTAATACTAAATTATTAGCAGTGAACCAATTTTGCACCAGCAGTAGGGCGTTATTTACGTCGTCAAGATTTGATGCGCGTCTATCTATTTTAAAAATTAAGGATGTATCGTCAGCAAATAACACCATTTGTGGTTGTTTTTTTAATAAATGGGGTAGATCATTAATATATACTAAAAAGAGGAAAGGACCTAATATTGAGCCTTGTGTAACACCCATTTTTATTTTTTAAACCAAGTGAATTGACTCCATTTATATGAACTTTTTGTTGTCTATCATTTAAATAAGATTTTACTAGACTGAGCGCAAGTTTACCCAGTCCGTAATGCTCAAGTTTTAAGAGCAAGGTTTCGTGATTAACGCAATCAAATGCCTTGGAGAGGTCACAAAAGATACCAATGGCATCCTGGGCCTCCTCCCAAGCAGTAAATATGTGTTTTAATAAGGTAACACCGGCGTCAGTCGTACAACGTCCTTTGGTGAAACCATATTGCTGATCGTGTAAGATTTTGTTGGTGTTAAAATGATTAAGCATTTGATTGAGCATTATCTTTTCGAACACCTTGCTGAATACCGGCAGCACGGATACTGGTCTATAATTGTTGGCGTCATTGCTGTCCCCAGATTTGAATAGAGGTATAACCTTACTATATTTCATTAAATCCGGGAAGACTCCTTGATCTACACACAAATTAAATATCAAAGCTAAGTATGGTGCTATGGTCTCGATTATAGATGTACAAACTTTTATAGACATTCCCCATAGATCTTCGGTCAGTTTGATTTTGATTTGCCGAAAACATTTTAAAACTATCATAGGGTTTATGTGCTTAAATTGAAATTCAACAGGGCAGCCTGGAACGTTCGCTCTTAATAAATCAATTGAGACATCGGGGGACGAATTTAAAGCTTCCGTCGTTTTAAATCTCCTATACAATGCGAGATCAGCGTATACTGGAAATGTATAGCTTGATGTGTAGCCGTGTGTACGGCTGATATTTACACGAAATGGAAATGCATTACTCAATTTTACCAGTAAAATTTACACAGCCAGTATTTTTTTCTTCTATTTTTTCAAGTCGTCAGACTATACAGGGTCAAATTAATTTAGCGAGTAAAACTCTGCAGACGTGTTGGGTCAACAAGCAACACTTTGCCTACATATAAAACCCTAGTTTTAGCACATAAGTAAGTTACTCATGTGGTTTTAGTATATGCGAAACCCGAAACACATGTCTAGTATTTTTATGTAAAGAATAGAGATAGTCGGCCCTATGACTTTGGCCGACTAGCCGACGAGTCGGCTGCAAAATGGTCGACTAGTCAGCCGATCCGATCATTGCTTTCGTTTGAGTTCAGGTGACATCGGGAATTTTCAAAATGGCAAACTTACTGATTGACAATTGTTTGTTACAGAGTTTCTTCTTTTGACGTGGCTTCTTTTCGTTCGGTGTACAGCGGGGCTACAAACGCCACATTAAGGCTAGGTTGTTCCGGCCTGTGGGCCTTTGAAACGCTACCTCCGCCTCCCCCAAATGCAGCGCGACGTATTTATTTACGATGAACTGTCAACCATTTAGCAGAAAATCCATGCCATAGTATATATAAGTAGTATGTAAGTAGTGTGTGTGTGTGTGTGTGTGTAGTGTGTAGTAGTGTGTGTGTGTGTGTGTGTAAGTAGTATGTTTAGTGTGTGTATATTGCAGTTGATCAAAGGAATTATTTTTGCTTATGTTCGATATTTTTTCCTTAGTTTTAGATACATTTTATGGTAGAACTAAAATCTATACATACAAATAAAATTGGAGTGTCTGTTTGTAATATTAAAATAACCGCTTTTTGCTACATGCATATGAATATATAAACGGTACAAATACCAAAATAACATTTTTTACCATTTTTGTCTGTCTGTCTGTCTGTTTGTTCCCGCTAATCTCTGAAATGGCTGGACCGTTTTTGACGGGACTTTCATTGGTAGGTAATTTATCGGCCCGATGATATTGGTGAATATCGATGACCATCGCGAGTCACCAAACGACTACAATACAGTAATTACCGACGTCTCGAAGGCGGCAGCGCGAATAAGCGTGTTCAAGTGAAAGAATGGCTGGTTCTCTCATCCCGCACTGCGTCTTCGCCGGTAGAAATTGTCCGACATCGGTGTCAGACACTGTCTGCGACGTAACGATATAATTAACAATAACAACTAAGTATGTAAAAGCGTTTAGTAGATATTAAAAGAATGCGAAAATCTGACCGCTGATAATGTGGCGTTGTCGGAATCGGCAGTGCTGTGTTGTAATTTAATGTAATTGTTAATGTGATGTAATCAACTAATTTTATGAATGAAACAAAAGCAAAAATGTATTTTCATTCAAAACTAGCTTTGCTGGAGGCTGGTAGTTCCAGAGATAGAGATTTCAAACATATAGAAAAAACCGGACAAGTGCAAGTCGGAATCGCCCACTGAGGGTTCCGTACAAATTTGTAGGTACCATATTGTAATAAAAAACATTTAAGAGGTGTCAAGGGACACCCGGATGGAACGAAGTTTCTTTAGTGAAGGAATTATAACAAAATTTTGAAAATTGTACATATACATACACACGCACACACACAATGCACTCTGCCTGTGTCTCTGCCTGCAGAGAAACACGCGCACGCCGCACGGCTTACAACAATGGAGCAAAAAGTGTCGTTACAACTTTTGGTCTTAATTTTTTCCGTCTAGCCCCCTTTCGCAACGCGCGATAAGGAACTTCGTTCCAAAACTTCGTTCCAAAAACTGAACTACTTAATGCAATGTTCTACTTAGATGTTTGATTAAATTGTTTAACACGAGCGCTAATCCTGCCGATAAACTGTCACGCAGTTTGGCAGGTTTATGGGATTTGTACAAGTTTAGGTCCAAATAAATGTTATTTATTATCTCAATTTATAAGTTAAGGTAAGTTTATCAATCGAACAATCGATCAATCGATCAATCGGCCAACCAATCGGCCAACCAATCGGCCAACCAATCGGCCAGTCAATCAGCCAACCTATCGGCCAACCAATCGGCCAACCAATCGGCAAACCAATCGGCCAACCAATCGGCCAACCAATCGGCCAACCAATCGGCGAACCAATCGGCCAACCAATCGGTCAATCAATCGGTCGATCAATCGGCCAACCAATCGGCCAATCAATCGGCCAACCAATCGGCCAACCAATCAGTCAATCAATCGGTCGATCAATCGGCCAATCAATCGGCCAATCAATCGGTCAATCAATCGGCCAATCAATCCGCCAATCAATCGGCCGATCAATCGGCCAATCAATCGGTCCATCAATCGGCCAACCAATTGGCCAACCAATCGGCCAACCAATTGGCGAACCAATCGGCCAACAAATCGGCCAACCAATCGGCCATCCAATCGGCCAACCAATCGGCCAACCAATCGGCCAACCAATCAGTCAATCATTCGGTCAATCAATCGGCCAATCAATCGGCCAATCAATCGGCCCATCAATCGGCCAATCAATCAGCCAATCAATCGGCCATCAATCGGCCAATCAATCGGCTAATCAATCGGCCAACCAATCGGCGAACCAATCGGCCAACCAATTGGCCAACCAATCGGCGAACCAATCGGCCAACGAATCGGCCAACCAATCGGTCAAACCAATCGGTCTATCAATCGGTCAATCAATCGGCCAATCAATCGACCAACCAATCGGCCAACCAATCGGTCAATCAATCGGCGAACTGATCCGCCAATCAATCGGCCGATCAATCGGGCAATCAATCGGCCAACCAATCGGCCAACCAATCAGCCAACCGATCGGTCAACCAATCGGCCAACCAATCGGCCAACCAATCGGCCAACCAATCGGCCAACCAATCGGCCAACCAATCGGCCAACCAATCGGCCAACCAATCGGTCAATCAATCGGCCAATCAATCGGCCAATCAATCCGTCAATCAATCGGCCAATCATCGGCCAATCAATCGGCAAATCAATCCGTCACTCAATCGGCCAATCAATCGGCCAATCAATCGGCCAATCAATCGGCCAATCAATCGGCCAATCAATCGGCAAATCAATCCGTCACTCAATCGGCCAATCAATCGGCCAATCAATCGGCAAATCAATCCGTCACTCAATCGGCCAATCAATCGGCCAATCAATCGGCAAATCAATCGGCCAATCAATCGGCCATCAATCGGCCAATCAATCGGCCAATCAAACGGCCAATCAATCGACCAATCAATCGGCCAGTCAATCGGCCAGTCAATCGGCCAATCGGTCAATCGGTCAATCAACTCTGTCTGTGTCTCTGTCTGCAGAGAAACACGCGCACGCCGCACAGCTTACAACAATGTAGCAAAAGTGTCGTTACAACTGTTGGTCTTAATTAAAAGTGTCGTTACAACTTTTGGTCTTAATTTTTTCCGTCTAGCTCCCCTTTCGCAACGCGCGATAAGGAACTTCGTTCCAAAAAGTTATGGGCAAATTTATATTTTCGCGAAAACTTGAAAATATCAAAATTTACTTTATTTGTGCTGTAAGATCTTACTTTTTGCCAAATTTCGTGATTCTAGGTCAACGGGAACTACCATATAGGTTTTCGACCCAAAACCTATAGGGTACTTCCGGTTGACCTAGAATTGTGAACTTTGACTAAAAGCAAGGTCTTACAGCACAAGTAAAGGGTAAATTCCGAAAAATAAAAAAAAGTTGAATATTAAGGTAAATTTTGGTACCTGCTTACAAGTTTTCGCAAAAATTTAAATTTGCCCATATCTTTTTATCGTGTTGACTCAGGACCTTGATTTTTATACACCTAATAGGGACTATAGACTTCAGTATCTGGAATAAATTTCAACTTGCTAGAAAAAAGCTTGCTAGAGCAACTTGCTAGAGCCACCCGTTTCTGAGAAAACCGGAGGTGACACACGGACAGACAGACGGACAGACGGGAAGGGTTCCTTTTTTACCTTTTGAGGTTCGGAATTCTAAAAACAAACTCTTCAGCTTTATTATTATTATGATTGCTACGGGTTCCGACCTCAGGACTAGCTGCTTCTCACACGGACAACTGTACGTCAATTGCTCCCGCGTCACCAATCCTCCACGAACGAAGTCGCGAGCAAAAGCTAGTTACAGATACACATGGTTTTTTGGTAGTAAGGTGAAAATAACTAATTGCACCATTGCAATAAGAATCCTTGTGCAATTCATTCTATGAGAAAATAAATGTCTTTAAACCGAAATCATGCTTCCAGACCTTTCAACCAGCGACTTTCCAACACAAGTGTTAGTTGTCAGTGAATTTGAGAATTTGAATTTGAACTGGAGGAACACGGGTGGGTTTTAGACTGTAAAAGTCTGTCACGCTTTCCAGAGCGGGAGAAATCATTTGATGATTTCCCATCCAAAACAAAAAAAAAACCATTGTGCTGTTTGTTCTTTGAGAAAATAAATATCTCAAAACCGAATTCATGCTTCTCAGACCCAGAGGTTAAGGCTAAGCGTTAGTAATCAGTAACTTTAAAAAAATGATTTAATAGACAAGCCGTGTGCCCGACGGTATTTCTCTGCGACAAAAATGGTAGATTTCCTTACAAATTTTCATCCACTATTTAACTTCTTTAGTGGCAGAATTTTCAAAGATCCTGAATTTCAGATTTTTATAAAGTAGAATCGGCTAAAAATCGTCGTACGGTTTCGCTTATACTGTAACCAAATTCTTTTGTTTTTGATGTTTGCCACCGCTCATAAAGAACCGTAAAATAATATTGTAAGCAATATGAAGAAACAATTGCCGTACTTTATTGTCTAGTGACGTAGGTACTTACTGCTCCAGCTATAATTGATCGAATCTATTATTTTAAGACATCAAAATTAAATTTGTATATATTTTTTATCCGTCCCCGGTCTTGTCGGATTACCGACCCATTGGACCATTTACCAAGACAAAAGTGGCATAGATCCATGTATATGGCATAGATACGATACGATACGTCTTTGACGAACTTGATTGGGAACATGAGCACCAAGTTATACTGTTAGCGTTTAACCACTGCCTTCACAGGGCGCTATTTTTCAAGCACGTTATAATATTTTATCGTATAGTGACAGTGAGTTTTGGGTATTCAAATCTGAAAGTTGTTTACTCCAGCAGGAATCGCTTTTTCCGTTTTTTTTTCCAAAACCATAAGGCACACAAATTTTTAATTTGGCGCACATTTACAGCAGCTTGTTATTATACGTTCCACTCACATAACTCTAGGAGTCACTTTCCTACTGAAGTAACGCACACGAAGGAAACAATGTTATAAGTTTAAACGTGTGTATCTATGTATCTCAGTAGCAGTGTGTCTGTCTGTGCCATCGCAGCTCCCAAAGAGCTGAACTGATTTTGTTTTTTTTTGTTTTGTTAGAAAATTGACTATCGAGTGTTTCTTAGCCATGATTCAAGAAAATGTGTTCTGCCGTTTGAAGATCTCTCGCTATTTTCTAGTTGATGAAGGGATACGAGCATCTTCCACAGATCTGATCGAGTCGAAATTTAGAAGAAAATAGTAACCTTGAACTGATGCTGCAGCATTACTTGAATTTTTAGGACACCCACCTACCAAACAGACGAGGCCTAGTAATAATGAATGTAAGTATTATTACTCTTTGTTTTATTTACCTGGGAAGCATCATGTTTTCATGGAATTATTAGGACGACGTACGTAACGAATGCATGGATTTCCACACAGTAAAACCAATATTGTATTACAGAATTTTGATTTTATTTACACATTTTATTTAATTGGCGTAAGTATTCAGTCATCATCTACTTTTTGACGCATATTTCTTTTGGGGTTATTGAACTTTCTCTTTTTGAACTCGACGGGTTCATCACCAAGTGACTCGACGCGCCTCTCCTTGAACTGAATTATTTCTGGCTGCACGATCACTGGTGGCGGCGGCAGCTCCTTTTCAGGCTTCGGTAGCTGAAGATCGATGTGTTCTTCAGGTCTGGAAAACGATGAATAAATTGTATTTTAAACTGTCTCTAATGCCCTGTCCGCACCGCGATTTTTCACCGCGCGATTTGTATTCTCGCGGATTATATTCCGTGACTGGAATTACGCCTAATCCGCACTGCGAATAAAATTTCGCACGATTTTCGTCAGTTCGCTGCAGTTCCAGGCTAAGACGAACGACCAAGATCGCTTATTAGTGATAAGACTGTCTAATTGTAATTTGTTTATAATGTCCGTCTTTCTAACATACTTGTTTACTACTTAGTAGTAACGAATATTTTAATACTTATTCTTTTATTATACTTATAATAGTATTAAAATATTCGTTCAAATAATCGTTTTATTATTCAGTAATCACGTCATAAAAAATATAAGCCTTATTTTTGTTTCCCGAGCCACGTAGAGTTGTAATAAATAGCTGACTGTAGCTCGAAATTGGGTTGGCTCGTCCGGGGGTACCCAGCTCTTACAGAATACCAAAGTGAAGTACCAACATTATGGTGCTGCGCTTGAAATGAAGAGTGAAAGCCCATGGTTTGGGGTCGGAATCGATTGGCAACGCATCAGCAATAAAACTGGAGTTGTGGATGTCTATGGGTGGTTGTGATTGCTTAACATCAGGTGACCTACATGTTTGTTTGCTCACTAGATGGTAAAAAAAACTTAGCGCCTCGATGGCGTGTCGAATAGTAGAAAATCAATCATAAACTCGCAAACCACAATTCCAAGCGAGCATCGCAAGTCAAAAAGCAGAGTTATTTAGTGAAACCTTATCTTTATATGTACTTTAGAGTTGTGAAACTTTTTTGTCTGTAAACTATAGAACACAACACTTGCAAGAATAAAACAATATTTGCTGCACATTGATTTTGACACCTAAGCAGGGTCCCACGGGTCATGGCCTTTGTCCCACATGGGAAGTCTCCTGGGCATCAGCGTGATCTATTTCTCTATGTCAATCTCATCATTTTCTGGGAACTGCTGTGCGGCCGTCGATCCGGCGGGAGACGAAGCACGCGAGATCCTGTCGCGCCTGCCAATAGCACGACTGAGCTAAACTCGCAAATTTTAATTCGCAGTGCGGACATCGCCATAACTACTTCATACTGTACAATATATTCGGACGGAAAAAATCCGCACCGCATCGCGTTCAATTTGCATCAAATCACAGGTTTTTTTCGGCGCGATTTTTTTACTGCCAGTGTGGCTACTCCCATAAGATTCAATGTGTTACAGAATTGCGATAAAAAAATCGCGCGGTGAAAAATCGCGGTGCGGACAGGGTCTTAAAAACAAGCGCTTCTGTTGAGCATGACGGTCCGATTCCCGGGTCGAGCAAAGTGTTATTGGATGTTCCCATGGAACTTCTCAGACCCCTAGGACACCCCCTCTCGGACCGCACCTATGCCTGCCAGGGTTGCGGGTTGTTCGAAAGAGATACCGTCGCCCCTGGCACATACGCAACTGAGGGAATACGGGTGGGTTATAGTCAGTAAAAGTCTGAGACGCCCTCCTGCTCCACCCAGAGCCTAAGAAATTATTTGATGATTTCCCACCCAAAAAAAAAAAAGCCCAGACAATCAAAACAGTGACAGTTTTCGCCGGTACCTATATGTTAAGCCAATGGATAAAAGAAGATTTCATAAAAGTATTATGTGTTTACGGAGAGACTGAGGCACAGAGTCACAAACTTTTTGGAAGGATGGCATAATAAGCATAATGCAGCTATATCGAAGAAAAACGAAGTTTACTGAAACTCCTACATTTTTTGCATGAAGACGCTTTGTTTTATGAAAGAAGTGCTAACGAAAGTCACCGTCGGAAGCCGCGATCACAAAGAAGCAAAGAAAAAGACCAGTTCATCTTAGATGCTCAACTAGAGTTAATGCATGGCAGCATTACAGTGCCATTTTTTTTGGAAAGAATGAGATAAATTCACAATCACGATTTACGTGATCCTATAATGTTTTTTTTTATCCAATCAATTGATTTTCGTTTCAATACAAACAATTTGTAATGAAAGTTGATTAGAATATTGACATAATTACTTACTTATCTAATTAAACGTAGGTATTGATTAACTTTTTTTTTAATAATTTAGAAAAAACAACACCTGGTGGAGATTGTTACTTATTTTTCTAAAAATCCCCACTAGGCTGAGTTTATTTAACCAGTGGGGATTTCTGGAAAAAAAAATAACAATCCCCACTGGTGGGGATTTGTCGGTGGGGATTTCTGGAATAAATCGTTTAAATTTATCAGAGTGACAATACCCGTGAAATTGAACACCCTTCTCCAAGGAACATGGGTCGAAATATGAAAAATAAAAACCTCCCATACAAAATCGATCAGCTGACTATTGGTTTTGCATGGAACGTCCGTTTTTGAATTTTTTTCTGAAAAATTTAAATGGTGACTAAAAATTCCCCTTGTATAGGTACACCTCTGCCTGTCATTTTGGGTAATACAGACGTGTTGTTTATGTTATGTATTGTATTTGATGTGAATTGCCACATTTATTTTTGAAAGACTTATATTATAAGAATTCCAATAACCAATTTTGATGATGGATGGCCACTTGTTCCATTTGCTTATAATGTATTTCTTCTTCTAACTGGGCAAATATCTGTTATCCTCCTATCTCACCAATTATGTTCATTTAATCAAAATGAAAGTGGCATAGAAACGCACAAACATTGACTTACTCATTCACTACTGGAGTCCAGGAGCCATAGGGCTTGGGGGCGCGCGGAGCTGGTCCATAGTCCAAAAACTTCTTCACAGGTGGGGGGTCCTTGTTTACTGCCAACTCTCTCATTCTTTCTCTTGCTATGTGAGCGTTTACCTCCATATGCACGTCCTTTTGGGCTTGTTTTTCTTGTTGTTTTCTGGAAACGAAAGAAATAAATATATGTGAGTGACTCTATAATTTTAGGTAACACTAGCTGTGCCCGCGAGTTCGTCTGCGTAGATTTGTCTAAAATAAAAGTAGCCTAAGTTACTCCTAATTACATCAGCTACTTGCCAGTGAAAGTCCCGTCAAAAACGGTCCAGCCATTTCAGAGATTAGCGAGAACAGACTGACAAAAATTGTGAAAAAATGTTATTTTGGTATATTATTATCTACCATATATATATTCATATGCATGTAGCAAAAAGCGGTTATTTTAATATTACAAACAGACACTCCAATTTTATTTATATGTATAGATGTTGTATGGGCTGGTGTCCGCAAAACCTCGTCAAAAGGCGCGTATTTTTGGTACCTAATACTTTTAGAGAAATATTGGATGACCCATTACTTGAAACAACTAGTAATGATAGTTTTCAAAGTTTAATCATTTTAACTAACTTAAAGTCACTGTTCATGGTTCACTCACTTTAGTTTCTGGTTCTTTTTATCCTGTATTTCGTTTTTTAATTTGTTTGTTTCTTGATCGGCTACTGACACGTACTCATCAGGAGTGTCCCAGGTGGTTTCTATAATGCAAACACACATAGTATTTGTATATTACTTTTTGTCTAGCAAGTCTCTAGATTTTTTTTTTTTTTGATAAATTCAGTTTACTAGACCAAATCATACTGGTTGCTAATTAAATTGTATATTTTTTATGACATTGACTTCATTCTGTGGTTACTTTATATCACAGATGAGGTTATTATTTGTTAAAATTTTAGGGAAACATGTTCTTTTATAAAATTTTGGTAAATATGTGAGCAATATCACAATCTCTATCGCAATCACTACCACAATACCGATAACTTAATTATTTATCTGTAATTGCTTCATTTGTAATTCTTTTTAACTATTGTGGTACTTATAGTATTTAATTTTAAGCACATTCACCTATAATTTTTTGTTCACTTGTTTCAATTTGTTTCAATTATTTTTTCATATGGGCTGTTCAAAAAGTCAAATCAATCTGCATAGTCATTTCCCAACTATGTTGGGGTTGGCTACCAGTCTAACCGGAAACAGCTGCATAGCAAAAGCTCTGATGAAAATGTCAACAAATGTATCAGGAAATATATCTGTTGATGCCAATTTGTAATTGTGTAAAACAAATTGAGTGCTTTTTTTACCATACAATCTCATATCACAATTAAATAAAGTTTTACACTAAAATTTAACCAACATCCATACCATTTGTCACAGTATTCCAGTAATAGGAGCTCCCATCCTCACTCTTGACTTCCTCCCAGGTAGGTGTTGCCTTTGATATGGGTGTTGTGCTAACAACTATCGCAGTATCACCACTCTGATTTAGCAATTCATTTATATTCTGAAAATCAAAAACAAATGATTAGAAAAAAGGCAAGTTTTTACTATGACTATGGGTTAGAAAAGGACCACACAATAGTCTTTATTGTCTACACCTTACAGGTTACAGATAAATACAGACATTTCACATAGTGTCACACAATGGCTGGTCTTATTGCTAAAAGCGTGATCTTCTTAAGACAACCTTTGGGCCGATTAGCAGTATACAGGGTAAGTTTTTATCCAGTTCGCAAATCGTAAAGATGAATTCAGCATATCATTCTAGACCCCCCAGCATAGAAATTTTTCATTGGTTATACAAAAAAAAAATCAGCTGTTTCATAGAAAAGTGCAATACCTACACGGTCAAAATGTATGGAACAGCTGATTTTTTTTTGTATAACCGATGGAAAATTTCTATGCTGGGAGGTCTAGAATGATATGCTGGATTCATGGTTGCAGTTTGCGCACTGGATAAAAACTTATCCTGTATTATGAATGTTATATTAAACTGCCACAAAACATTCATCAATCACCAAAAAGAGACCAACCTGACAGTTATATCATAAAAAATAGCCAATATTATAGATTTAAAATTTTGATGCTAAATGCAATGCTACCTTGCAGCCCTGACACTTTCTACTTTCACTATTATTTATCACTAGCTGTTGCCAGCGGCTTCATCCCTGTGGAGGTCGAAAATTATCCCACGGGAACATACTACCGGGATAAAAAGTATCCTATATGTTAATCTAGGTTATAAACTATCTACAACTATCGGTGTGCTAAATTTAATCTGAATCTGTTCAGCCATTTTTGCATGATTGAGTAACAAACATCCAAACATCCTCACAAACTTTCATGTTTATAATATTAGTAGGATTTTAAATAACTTTTTACCAATGATGTGATGTCAGCATTGTTCTTCACATCATTCAAGTAAGCAGCCATAGCGGCTGTTTCCATTTTTTTTATATCGTCATCAATCTTTTCTTTTTGCTTGAAGTCTTTAGCACTCTTCTTACTGAGCTGTGATATGTGTTTTTGAACATTCTCCTTGTGACGCTTACCATTTTCATGAAATGAAATTGACTGAAATGTTAAATTATGGTGAGTATCAGAGGGGTCATGGATAGTATATGTATGACTGCTTCTAAGCATTTAACATATACAGGTTTCATTTGGTTCTAATATGTCAAAAGCATAAAGTAACATGCAAACCACCAAATAGCTATGATTTGAGTCCTTACTACTTTGTTATCAGCAAACCAACACTTGCAAAATTCGCAATACTTTCGCGCTTGAGACTTCCAGTATTCCGTCCTGAAAAATAATTTCAGTCAATTAATATTACTAGTAATCACGGATTTAGGGCAGAATTTGTGTGCTAAATTAATAGGTACGATACTTACATTGCTTTTACACTGTTATTCCAACGATATTTGTATGAAATGTAATCTATAGTACATCAAATAATAACAAACTTCTATTGTTTCACTGTTTAAATTTATAAATGCAGCACAGTAAATAATAACAGAAAATATTTTGCTTTACTTCGTACACAAAATCCAACTTACGAAACGTCAAAACCATACAACCATTCGTTTACGTTTGACACTAGAGATGTGCTAGGAATAACTTATCTGTTAACAAATACATAGTAGTATAGTATACTGTTAGGTTAGTTAGTAGTTAGCTATAGTTATAGATGTGCGACCTGCGTGTCGTACGCGTATGCTGCTAAGGGCAGTCCAATAAACTCGCTTGCTACCGAAGGCCGTGTCTTATTTAACAGTGGCGACGAGAACAGATAACCTAGGAACTGATTTCACAGTTCCCTGTTACCATTTCACAGTTTACCATGCCATGACGTTCGTTCGTTCATCAAACTCAAACTCAAAGCATTTATTTCAATTAAACCATTTACAGGCACTTTTGAACTGTCAAAAAGTCGATCAGTTGGAAAGTTGAAGCTAGTTGCCCATTCCAAAACGACTTCTCTATGGAGAAGAACGGGCAAGAAACTCCACGGACACTCTTTTAAAATCAAGTTGAAATATTACAAAATCTTGGGAACATTATTCTTGTTGCTTCTGTATGTGAGAACAATGTAAAAAAAATGTAATTAGAAACAATTCTAAATACAAGATAAAAATAAGCCCTGGAAGTTAGGAGATGACCAGTCTCAACCGACAGCGCCCGTTCACGAACTTGACGCGTGGATCAGCACCATCCAGCTCAACCATTTTGTAGGGAACCGAATGATCCAACACACGCGCCACCATCAGTGAGACATTTATGTGAGCATGACATACTCTCAACTGCCATGCTTTTTCAAGTCAACGTACATCATAACAACACAATAAACGGATGCATGGTACTCACATTTACAAAATTCAAACAAAATGCTTCTAAATTATACAAAACTATAGTTTGCAATCTATTTGAAATATTAATAAAATTTGATTTCCTAAAAGAAAGAAAAAACATTTAATATATATTGACGTATATAAAGTAACTAACACTTGGTTCAGCAAAAATAAAACATTCGTAATGTCACAAAAATTATAATATTATGAACAAAAATGTTCGTAATGTCACAAAAAATAAAAAAGGGAAGCTTCTCTTTCAAATATTAAAATTTTATCTAGTATGCCCAGGTGGCTGTGGGGCAGGACCAGAATTAAGCCAAGCATTTTTATTGACGATATAATCATCTAACTTATAATATGCTTGTCTACATAGTGTGCGTCGCATCGTTAATTTATCAGTTATATTGTCGAAGACCGGGAATTCCTCCGTATTTACTTGGGAAGGTCGCTCAGTAGTGACGTTAAATGAATGTATGCGACAAAGAATTAGCAATTTAAGCATCTTTGAAATAAAAACTTTATTCCGATGAAACGCGTGTGTGTACTGTTTTCGATAATTATATTAATAATAAAGAATAAAGTAAGAATCCTTCCATAATGTTTTTTTCATTTACTTATTTTCGTACTGGATTAAAAGTTAGGTAACTAATTACTTATCTGTCTGAACTGATTAGATAGAATAATTCATATATACAATTTCCTTCTTTAGGTAACTACCTTAATTAAAACCTATACCCACCTACCTATTACCTGTTAAAAGTAACAGGTAATTCCAGAGCCTAGGAACAAGTTACCTGTTAAATCCCATCTCTATATGACACATTGTTGACATGACAATCATGAACATGACATGACATGAGTACATGACATGACAAGTGTGTCTTTTGAAAAGCGCGGGAAACTTTTAACTTGGTGGACGCGTCCTTTTTGATCAAAACGAAATAACTAATTAAAACCTGTGTTTATAGGATCAGTCTTGTAGTTTTAGTATTGTATATTCTTTTATTTAACGTAATTTTAGTTTTTGTACTTTTTCTTCGGTAGGGTAAGTCTTTTCAATTATTTAATAAGGGCGGAAAATGAACGACCCGCCTGACCCGGGGGACTTTGTTCCCCCGGCAGGCAATTTCGTCACAATCTCCAACGAATCGGGCATGGATACCGATGGGTCGACTTCGGCTCGACATTTAAAAAGGAGTCGTGTTCATGTGTGCAAACAATGCAATAAACGCCGTCGTACCCGAAAGCACCACGGTTCCGAGACTTCGGGTTGTGGATGCACGGACTCGTCGATAGTTTCTACATTGGAGCCTAATTGCTCTGAAATTCCTGCTTCAAGCGAAATTTGCACTCCTGTAACAGTTCCCACTCAAATTGGTCGAAATACTTACGACAAAACTGACAGCGCGCCTTTTGTTATTCATGTACAAAAAACAACAACTACTCCGGATGATGGAACGACTCTACACCCAATCACATTTGGCAAATTTCTTAAACACAACGCCTTCCAAAATATCGTCAACGGTAGCGTCAAAAAAATCGGGCGCAATAAAATTTCTCTTTCTTTTTCCAATTGCCTGGACGCAAATTCCTTTATTAGACATAATACTCTAGAAAAATACAATTATAAAGCCTTTATACCTACTTTTAATGTTACCAGAATGGGTTTAGTGCGTGGTGTTCCTGCAGAATGGTCTCCGGAGGAAGTTGTAGATAATATAACGGTACCAATTGGTTGCGGTTCAATTTTAAAAGTCAGACGCCTCAATTTTAAAACCACTGTTGATGGTACAACGATTTGGAAACCGTCCCAATCTATTGTTGTTACGTTTGATGGGCAAGTTCTACCGAAAAGAATTTTTATGTGTTATAATGCATTACCTGTAGATTTATATATTTTCCCTACCATTCAGTGTTTTAATTGCTGTCGTTATGGTCACACTAAAATTCAATGCAGGTCTAAACCTCGTTGCTATAAATGTGGCCAAGGCCACACTGGGGATAGTTGTGAAAGAGAACAAGAAAGTGCATCCTGCTGCCTTTGCTCTGGTTTTCACTATGCTACTAATAAGTCATGCCCAGAATTTTCTAGGCAAAAATTAATTAAAACATACATGGCACAAAGTTCAGTATCTTACGCTGAAGCAGCAAAAGTATATCCCCCAGTAACTAAGTCCTATGCTGATACACTTTTATCTTCTCCTTCCAAAAACTTTGCAGATACTCCATCTATTCCTTCATCTAAGAGATTACCTGCTTCAAGTAGCTATAAAAAGACTGTCTTCCTCAAACCACGATCCCCTCCTAAATCTGTACAAGGATATAATAAAGAGGCTCATAATGCCATTATTAAAGATTTTAATATTCCCCAATCATCAAATGGTTGTGCTCTTTCTGATAATCATAATAATGATAAAAATGATGCAAATTTTTCTATAAACGATTTTCTTTCTGCACTACACAATCTTCTCTCTCAGTTCAACATTTCACCGTCCAACGCTGCCCCTTCTTTCAATGTATCTCAATCCATTCATAATGGACAACACATCCAATATAATCCAGTGGAACTGCCGCAGTCTAATAAACAAAAAGAGTGATGTTATACATCTTTTTAATAAATATGAGCCATTTGCCTTTGCTTTAGCAGAGACTTGGCTGAAACCCAATCATGTTTTTAAAATTCATGGTTATTCAACCATTAGAGAGGATAGATCTGATGGATATGGCGGAGTAGCTATACTCATCAAGAATTCTATCCCTTACTCTATCATTACATTACCTCCCCATAGTGAGGAAATTTCAATTGTAGCTATTAAAGTACTTCATACTTGTCTTGTTTCTATTTACATTCCTCACCCTTCTTTCTCTGTTCTTCAAGAGATGAGTAATCTCATTTCTTTTCTTCCAAAGCCTTTCTTAATATTGGGGGACTTTAATTGCCATCACCAATCATGGGGTTGTTCAACTTCTAACTGTTATGGTGACGAATTACTAAATATCATAGACTTACATAACTTATGTATCTTGAATTCAGGAGCTGCCACACGTCGTTCAGATCCCAATCAGAACCAAAGTGCAATTGATCTTTCTATCTGTTCCCCTAGCTTAGCCTCCTCATTAACTTGGCATACTCTAACTTCTACTTATGGTAGTGATCATTTTCCAATAGTTATTTCTTATCCCCTTTCCAAACCAAATACACCACTAAGGAGATCAAACTTAAAATATAAACTTCCTAATAGAAATGATGATGCCTGGGACAAATTTAGAAACATTGTTGACAGTAAGCTTTGCTCTTTGCCTGTCATTTCAGATGGCAATGAAAATAGTTGTGCTGAAGCTTTAGCACTCTTATTAATATCAGCGGCAGATGAAGTTTTTCCTGAAAAAAAGAACAATTTTAGTGCTATTCCCTCGCCTCCGTGGTGGGACTCAGAGTGCACAGAAATGATTAAAAAACGTAAAGAGGCCGAATACAATTATAACCTTGACATGTCTGATATTAATTTTGATATAGTTACTAACTTAATTAATGAAACTTGTAAACTTTTTAAGAAGAAAAAATTTGAATCTTGGCGTAACTTTTGCTTATCAATTTCACCGAATACTCACCCTACGATTGTCTGGCGCAATATTCGCAGATTTAGGTCTATTTATAACAACTTTTCTCCTATTCCAGATTCGTTAGCCAATAAATTTTTAGATAAATTAGCTCCGCCTTGGGTTCCTGAGGCTACCAACCTTAACCTGTCTCACGTATCCAAAAACCAAGACACTCAGACGACGTTACATCTTCCATTCAATCTCACTGAATTAAAGGGTGTTATTAATAAAACTAAGGATTCTGCACCAGGCATTGATGGCATCCCGTACTCCTTTTTTACTAATGCAAATGATGTAGTCCTCAGTTATTATTTAGAGCTTATTAATTTTATTATTAATTCAGGAAACATCCCTGTTGAATGGAAACGCCACAAGGTGTTGCCATTTCTTAAACCAAATAAAACTCCATCTGATGCTTCTTCATACCGTCCCATAGTTTTGTCTTCAATTCTGATGAAATTAGCGGAACACTTAGTTAAAAATCGCCTAGAATGGTATGTTGAAAGTAAGGGTCTTTTGGCAAAATCACAATATGGTTTTAGAAAAGGTAAAAGTACAACTGACTGTTTAAGTATTTTAATATCTGATATTCGTTTATCCTTCTCTAATAACCAATCTACCGTTGCAGTTTTCCTTGATATTGATGCAGCTTATGACAACGTTGTATTATCAGTTTTACAAAATAAATTAGAAGCCTTACAAGTTCCATTAAATTTGTCGAATTTCATTATTAACATCTTGACTGAACGTTCTGTTAGCATGTTAATAGGAGATCAGGAGGTATCTCATCTTGTATGGAGAGGTCTCCCACAGGGTTCTGTGCTCAGTCCCCTTCTATACAATATTTACACTTTTGATTTAGACACGTCCTTATCTAACCATGTTCAGGTTCTTCAATATGCCGACGATTTATTATTATATTCTTCAAGCCAATCGGTTGAGCAAGCTAGTCATGCTATCAATTCTGCTTTATCTACTTTGGAGTCATGGTTACATTTAAACGGTTTAGATTTATCAACGTCCAAAAGCGCGGCTGTTTTATTCACCCGAAAGAAAAACATTCCCGTAGTAAATCTCTTCTATAAAGAAATACCTATTCCAGTTAAAGATAAATTCAGATATCTAGGTATAATACTTGACTGTAAATTAAGTAGTGTTCCTCATTGTGACTATATTGTTAACAAATGTGAGAATCACCTAAACATGCTTAGATGCCTCTCTGGTGTGTGGTGGGGTGCACATCCCTTTTCATTGAAACTTATTTACAACGCAATCATCAGAAGCACTCTTGATTATGGAATGTTCGTTCTAGAACCTGGTAGTGTTATGGCTTTTAAAAAGTTGGATGGCATTCAGTCCAAAGCATTACGCATTATTTCTGGTGCCATGAAGTCTAGTCCCATTAATGCGCTCCAAGTTGAATGCGGGGACGCTCCTTTGTACCTTAGAAGACAATTCCTATCTGACAAATATTTGTTCCGGATTCTTCAATTCTCAACTCATCCTCTCATTCCTAAACTGGACTCTTTGGTGTTGCAGATTGAATCTTCTGACTACTGGTCTCATAAACGAACTCCCTGTTTAGTTTTAAGTTATAAAAAATTCCTTTCACTTTCTTCTCCTATTCATCGCTCCAATAAGCTTCCCCTTTTTAGCAGTAGTTATGAGAGTTTACAATTCAAGCCCATCATAAAATATAACTATGCAAGTAAATCAGACCCCAATTGTCATTTAAGCTTTAATAACTTTCTGGCTGATCATTTAGAATACCACCATATATTTACGGATGCTGCCAAACATTCTCGAATGAGTTGTGTTGGGATAGGTACTTTCCATTCTCAATACAACATCGTCCAAAAAATAAAACTGCCTCCGGAGACGTCGGTTTTTACGGGGGAATGTTTCGGTATTTTAAAAGGCATAGAATATGCTCGTATTTTAAAGTTAAAAAAAACTATAATTTTTACTGATTCTCAAAGTGCTCTTCTAGCCATCAATAAATCCCCTTTCGAACACAAGATACAGTCACCTATCATATATTTAATAAGAGATTTTGCGTTCAGGAGCATATCTGAGGGTAATACACTAGAATTTGCGTGGGTCCCGGCCCATGCTGGAATCCATGGCAATGAAGTTGCTGATAAACTTGCTGGTGATGCGGTGCAGTGTGGGGACATAGTTCCATATACAAATTTTAGCTATGACCTCATGACGTTACCAATGACTTCTCTGCGAGACACTTGGAAGGTAGCTTGGGACATCGGAAGCAAATCGAAGGGGCGTTATTTTTCAAATATTCAACCCGACGTTCCGGAAAAACCGTGGTTTGGGTGCGCAAAGTTTGGTAAGTTGGAGACCTCCGTTATTATACGGATGAGACTAGGTCATGTTTGCTCTCCAGCCCATCTTGCCAAACTTCATATAATCGACGATCCCATTTGCTTGTGTGGCACAGATGAAGGTGACTTAGATCACATTTTTTTCTCCTGTCCCTTATATGACCGTTCTTCCTTTCTCAGTAACCTCTTAGCTCTCCGTATTCCTTTTCCTACCTCAATACTTTCTTTGCTTTGTACAAATAGCTTTCCTGTATATAAATGTATAGTCTCATTCATTACTTTAAATAATATTAAACTGTAATTTTTTGTCATTGTAATTTACTCATTAGTTATTATGTTACTCTCGTTATAATTATATTGATCCTATATATCCGTCCTATTCTAAATCCCGTTAAAATGTACATAACATTTTTGTTTCCCTACCTTTTAACTTGAACAAACGTGAACCAAACGTGACATTGGCTAAATGCACAAACCGTGCGAAGCCTAAACCAAAAAAAAAAAAAAAAAAAGTGTGTCTTTCTGACCGTCATGTAGTGACATGACGGTCAGAAAGGAAAGTCCAAATACCAGCTCTCTTAGACTAGAAAACATAGAGCTACAAATAGTTCGTCGCTCTCCGATTTGTCTGTCCTAGGGTAAAAAATGGAAAATACTTTTCAATTTTTCTCAACGAACCGACAGATGATGTCACCAACAGGGTTGGCACGAATTCGCTCTGAAAGGCCACTAAAAACGAATGACAATCCTAAGCTCCAATCAAATCACAAGCTTTGTGAATTACTATGCTTCCTGCTAGCGTTGCAAAACTTCGGAATAATTCGCAATAATTCGGAAACATTCCAAAGTATATTTCGATTGGAAGGAATACTACCGCAGCAAGAATGGAGAGTAAAATAAATATTGTAAGGATGAAGTAGGTAACCTACATTTTATTACAAAATAAGAATTAAATGATTCCCAGTAATTACGAATATATTTATGCGTAGGTAGCTTGAGGAGACTCCCCATATATCAAATATTGTATTTTTTTTTTTTTCTTTTTTTTCCTGGGTGGGAAATCATCAAATAACTTCTCCCGCTCTGGGTGGAGCGGGAGGGCGTGTCAGACTTTTACTGACTAAAACCCACCCGTGTTCCCTCAGTTGCCTGTGTGCCAGGGGCGGCGGTATCTCTTTCGAACAACCCGCACCCCCGGCAGGCATCGACCCTTGCGGGCCCCTCTGTTGCTGCTGACATCTCTTTGAGGCGCGCGTGGAACACAACGCGCCGTCGACCCGGGCTTGGTCCTTACCGGACAGCGAGGTACCCATTACTCGCCGTCCGCAAGCCCGTGCCTACGGTGGCCGGGAATCAGCCTGGGATTCCCGACGCCCAGGGCGTCTCCTGCGAAGGCCACGGCTGTGAGGGCGCATGTACTGCATCTCCCTCACGTGCGCCGCCTCCCTCTTTGCGAGCATAACTGCTTCGCTGAAGGAGGCGACTGCCAGCCATGCCCTCTCGCTCCGTACCATGGCCTGGACCAGGGTCGGACGCGAGAGATCGCCGCCGCCGATCACCTCCACGAGGACACGGCGTTGCTCCGCCCAACCTGGGCAGACCTCCACCGTATGCTCCACCGTGTCCTCTGGGCGATCTTCGCAATGGAAACACCCGGGCGTTTCCTCCCGCCCTATCCGAAACAGGAACCTCCCGAAACAGCCATGTCCGGTGAGGACCTGTGTCAGGCGGAAGGTGAGGACGCCATGCCGCCTCTCAAGCCACTCCTCAAAGAGGGGACTTACCGCCGCAATCGCGGCGTGCCCAGCACTGGGTTGCGACAATCGCACTTTCCACGTCGCCATGAGATCCTGCCGGAGCTCTGTCCGCCGTGCCACGATTTCCCGCGGCAGCGGAGTTACGCCCCGGTGTTTGGCCTCCTCGCGCCACTCCCAAGTGAGCGCGAGGACGTTAGCCTCCAGATCCCATGGCGGTAATCCGGCAAGGAGGCCCGCCGCCTCACCGGAGATCGTGCGGTATCCCCGGATCATCCGGATGGCCATGACCCTATGGGCCGCCTTCAACCGGCGTGCTGGTTGGCGCCTCAATGTAGGCGCCCACACCGGCGCCCCGTATAGGGCCATGGCCCGCACGACCCCCGCGTAGAGCCTCCGGCAGGAGGCGTTTGGCCCCCCTAGATTGGGCAGGAGCCGCTTCAAGGCAGCCCCGGCCCGCTCCAGTCTGGGAGCCAAACGTCGGAAATGTTCCCCGAAGTTCCACCGGCTGTCGAGGACGAGTCCTAGGTACTTCATCGTCGACTCGACGCCGATGTGAACCCCTCCCACCGTTATCTGGGAACCCGTCAGTGGCGCATTCCGAAGACCATGAAACCACATGGCCTCGGATTTGTGCAAGGCCACCTCGAGTCCCAGTTGCCGGATCCTATCGACGATTGTCGCAACTCCGTGTGTCGCTAAGTCGGCCGCCGCCTGATACGACCTCCCTTGCGCCAGGACCAGCGTGTCGTCAGCGTAGCAAACTACGCTGACGCCACTAGGGAGGTCGGCGCGCAGCACCCAGTCGTATGTCGATGTCCCACAGATGCGGCCCCAGGACCGATCCCTGTGGGACACCGCACGACATCTCTCGCCGGTTCCACTCTCCTAGGTGACCGGGGTAGATGACGGCCCTGTCCGTCAAGTAGGCCTCGACCACACGACAGAGGTAGGTCGGCATCCGGTGATACCGGAGTGCCTCCCTTATGCAACTCCAGGGCAGGGTGTTGAAGGCATTGGCGATGTCCAGAGACACCGCCAAGACGACCCCACCCCGGGCCACAGCATCCCCCGTCGTGAGGGCTCGCACGCGCATGATGGCGTCCACCGTGGAGCGCCCCCTGCGGAAACCGAACTGGCTCTCCGCCAAATCCGGCCCCACCCGCACCAGCCGCCCGACGAGGCGGTCTGCAATGACTCTTTCAAAGAGCTTGCCCACCTCGTCGAGCAGCACGATGGGCCGGTAAGCTGACGGAGAGTCCGCGGGGCGCCCCTGCTTCTTGATGAGGACCAGTTTCCCCGTCTTCCAGTGACGTGGGAACTGGCCCTCCTCCAAGCATGCGCTTAGGAGCCCTCTTAGTCGAGGCCCGAGAGCCTCCAAGGCCAGGACCCAGGCTTTTCCAGGCAAGCCGTCGGGTCCTGGGGCGGTATTCTTGGCATTCAGCCTACGTACCGCCACTCTCAATTCTACCTCGGTCACCTCTGGAGCATCGTCGTCGTTGTCGGTGTGGTCCGCGTCGGGCACCGCAGGTGGCGGAGCCATGGCCGGGGGAGCATGCTCCCCTCGCGAGGGAAACAGAGCGCTCACCACGTCCTGCACGAGCTGAGGCCGGAGACTCTGGGTCAGCGGGGGAGCCCACGGGCGGATTTTCTCCCGCACCGTTTTGTAGGGGCGTCCCCACGGGTCTCTGTTCAGAGTCTCCAGCGACTCCTCGCGGGCCAGTGACCTGGCCCGCAGGATCTCCGCTCGGAGGGCGGTCTTCGCCACTCTGTACCCCTCGTATAGCTCCGCCTGAATGGCTTCCGTATCCGGAGGGCGGATACGGAGCCTGCGGTGCCTGGTGTACCGATGCCGCGCAGCAACGCACGCCTCGCGCAGAGCTGTGAGCTCCGGCGACCACCAGTACACCTGGCGTGAAGCACGTCCTGGCTGGACCCGGGGCATTGCCACGTCGCATACCTCGGACATGGCCTCCCGGAACCACTCCGCCTCGTCGTTGATGTCGGCAGGCCTGTCCGGTGGTGACACCCAGGCCTGCACGATCGAGGCTTCCAGGAGGAGCTCCCGGTCCAGCCGCTTCAGCGCCCACCGCGTACCACACGGGGCCTGTTGGACCGGCGCGCTCGAGGCCTGGGCGGAGACGTCAAACCGGATATACCGGTGGTCGGAATACGTCTCCACCCCCTCCATGACGCGCCAGTCGACGACACGCGGTGACAGAGCGGGGCTGGCGAACGAAATGTCCACCACCGACTCACCCCGCATCCGCACACACGTGGCGACAGAACCCCGGTTTAGGACGACCAGGCCCACCTCTAGAGCCCAGTCCTCCACCATCCTACCCCGCACATCCGTCAACCGGGAACCCCAAGCCAAGTTCTTGGCATTGAAGTCCCCGAGGACGAGCACGGGGAGGGAACGAAACCCGACGACGACGTCTCTCAACTCCTCAAGGGAGTTGTGGAACTCGGCGAGAGTTCGGCTCGGGGAGAAGTACACCCCTACCACTGCAATCTCCCCGAACCGTGCTGCTACGCAACCCCTTCCTCTCTGGATACCCTCGAGAGCCGGGGTGCCGGCGGCGGCCGACGAAATTATGGTCACTGAGCCGCTCAGGTCCTCCACCCAGTAATCCCTGGGCGGGACAAAGTACGGCTCAGCGACCACGGCGATGTTAATCGACCACTGCGCCATGCTCTGGAGCAACAGATCCTGAGCGGTGGCGCAGTGGTTGATGTTCGCCTGGAGGAGGCGAAATGGAGCCGTTATTGGCATTCCATTTCAGCCCCCTCCGGAGCCCCCTGAGAGGGCCCTGCCGCGGTGGTAGCGGCGGCGACAGCGATGGTAGGGGCGGCAGCGGCGGCGGCGGTGGCGGCAGCTACGGCGGTGACGGCGGTGGCGGAGGGCTTGCCCCTGCCCCGGCTCCTGGTTTCAGCGGGTGGAGCGCAGGCCTTGCTCCCAGCCCGGTGTTCGGCCGGCTTGCCAGCTGCCGCACATAAATAGCAGTGCGGCGCGGCATTGCATGAGCCGGCCTTGTGACCGGGCTGACCGCAGCGGAAGCAGTGACCGCTGCGGTCCACCTCCGAAGTGCATTGGACTCCGACGTGGTGACCCACCTGACAGCGGAAGCACCTCAGAGGTCTGGGCTCCAGCAGCTTGACCTGCGCGGATACCCAGCCCACCAGGAGCCTTCGGCCCTCCTCAGTGATTTTTCGGGCCGCCGACACGGGGCAGCTCACCGTAACGGTTCGCATGCCCGTGTTGTCAGGACGAATGGTGCCTGCCTTCACCTGCTCGGCAGAGCACCCCCCAGTCCTGACTATGGCGGCCACCACCTCGCTCTCCGTCACGGAGTCGTCCAGGCCCAAGATGCGCATGTCAGCGCACTTGGTGGGCCTGGACACTCGGGCCTCGTCCGCACTTATGGACGCCCTTAGCCTTTCGGCCAGAGCGTCTGCGGTCGGGCCACTGGCCGCACCAGGGACCTGCAACATCCGGGCCCCGGTCGCAGTGACCCTTATGCGGAGGCCGTTGGCGACTCCTATTTCCGCCAGGTCCACCGCCGCCCTCGCCTTCGCGATCACGTCGCGGTAGGACACGCCCTTTTGTACCGCTTCCGGCTGTAGTGTGATCACTACAGCTGCGGACTTCGGGGCGCGTAACCTAGCCGCGGCGCTTCGCTTTTTGGCACGCTGCCGCCTCTCTTTTCGTTTGGCCGCCCTCGCAGCCTTGCCCGCCTTCCTCTTCTCCCCGGCCACTTGCCATTCGGCGTCGGTCGGAGGAGATTTAGGAGGTGGGGGGGCCAGCCGTCCTGGCACCACGGCTGGGGCCTTCGCCGCCTGCGCAGCCACACTGCCCTTCTTAGGCTTTGTCGGCACCGGTTTCGCCGGGGTCTGTCCCGGCTGCGGTGCCGATTTAGCCGTAGCAGCCGTGGTGACGGCATACGTGGCCCCCTTCTGCTGCTGGCCCGAGGCCGGCCGACTCGCTGCCAGCGGGGGCCGCAAGACGATGGCCTCCAGGACTGAAAACCGGCTGCTGAAGGAAGCCAGCTCCTGCCGCACCAGGTTCAGCAGCCGGTCCTCCTCCGGCACGGGTCCACCCTGCCCATGCCGCGCCTCCTTCTGAGGCACCACTTTGGGGCCAGCTCCTCGGAGCGCTGCTAGGTCCGCTCGGAGCTCCTCGTTCTCCTTTCGGAGAAGCTCCGTGGCGGCTGCTAAGCGGGCGACCTCCGCCCGCATCTCGGACATGTTGTCCGACGGAGGTCCGGTGTGGATGCCCTCCGCTGCCGCCATTATGGAGGCTATGGCTGCGGGCACGGCCTTGTCCTTAGAGGCGTACGTCCTCTTCAAGGCCAAACCCTTGACTGCAGCAGCCACAACCTCCGCGAACCTTGCCATTTGCTCCGAAATGGAGCCGCCGGCGGTGTCCGGCTCTCCGCCAGACGACTCTGAGAGGGCCCTGCTGCTGGTCCCTCCCGAGAGCTGCCCCTCCGTGGCCAGCGCCTCGGCTCGCTGGTCCGCCTGGGCTGGGCCGGCTTGGCTCGACTCGCCGGTCGCTTTGGTGGTCAGCCCCTTGCCTAAACGGATCCCACCCCGCCGGCAGACCTTCCCGAGCTTTCGGGCCGAGGCCATGCCACCGTCCGAGGATGACCCCTGGCCATCCTTCGGTTTGGAGCGCTCCTTGAGGAACTCATTGGTCCTCTTCGAAGCGCCCACCACTACACGCTCTGGACTCTTGAAAGAGCCCTTCGCGCTCGATGCGGCGTCGGACTCCGACCCCGCATCACTTCCCTCCTCTACTGTATTTTTGTTTTTGCTGTTTGGTTCCATAGCTGTTCCCACGAGTAACTAACTTTATATCGTCTCAAATTGTAGTGGTCCGCACTAGTGACTAATTTAGCTACCCATTAGTCAAGCTATCAACCTCCCTCACGGTGCGCCGCCGCTTGGAGGTTTGGGGTAATTTTTTATAGAGGATTTCTTCCTCGCGGCCCGGGCGGTTAAGCCAAGACCCTCGACCCCCGTCAAAAGTCAGAGACATGACCGTGACAATCTTCGGGGCTACGAGATTAACGGTGGCAGAAGGAGAGAACTCCTTCTTGCCTGCCCGATGGCAGGGTAAGTGCACACCGAGCCCGCTCTTACTCCGCCGCTGTGCGTCTCTGCATAAGCGCAGAGAGACACGCGTTGGAGCGTTCCTCCGACAGGATATTGGCATACGGGCAACGACACCCCTTAGGCACACGTACCTAATGGGGGGACATTGCCCGCATCCCAGGGTGCACCGTCCCGGAGACTGGCCTTTCCCCCAGACGCATCCAAGGGAAACTCCAGCCCACGGGCACACGAGGAGGTTTCCTGTCCAAGCACCCCATATCACATATTGTGGCGTGCCGTTTTTGAATTAACGCCAGATGGCGTTAATTCAAAAACGGCACGCCACATTCATTGCCTGCTAGATAGCAGGCAATGAAAAACTTTGTGAACCGCCGAGCCCCGCGGCCGTTCATTCATAAAATCAACGTAGTATTTTTCGATGCCTACGTGCCTACTAAGCGGGAATATTTCTCTCTAAGTAGTTATCTACTTGTGAATACTTATTATTTTTGTATGGTTTAATTTCGAATGGGCCCTAAGTTAAAATTAGGAAAAAAAAGTAAAATAAAAATAGCATTTTAGTTGTTCTATTTGCAGACAACAAGTAGATCTTCTGTCTGTGCATAAGCGATGGTTAGTAAATATGTAATAATAATTTTCTTACAACTAAAGTAATTCAATTTATAGATACTTAGTTTTCTACTTAGCCTATTGTACAGAAATGGGCCTAAGAATGTAAAAAACCTTTCTACAAAGACCTTGTTTCGAGGTTGCATTAGATGTGCATACTATATCATTCCGTCTTTTGTTAGTATTGTCAGCAGTGTACGTAAGCATGGTGTGCTGTTTTAATACTAAGTGCAAAATGAAAATTTGGCGAACAGTCATCACATTGCAGGAATTATATAGCAGATCTGTGGGAAAGAAAAAGGGATGGAAGTTTGCTACCTTTAAAATTGCTCTCTGTGCTCTTTCAAGAGGAAGCATATTAGTTTTTGGTGCGCCACCCCATGATGTGATGCAGTATTGAATTATCAATTGACATAGGGCTAAATAAACTTGTTTGATTAATTTTGAGTCTGCAAATGATCGCAATTTTTTTTAAAACAAATATTAATTTACGCACTCTTTTAACGAGACTTTCAATGTGATTTCTGAAAGATAGAATGTCGTCCATTATTACACCGAGGTATTTTATGTTGCTCGTTTTGAGGATAAAAGGACAATTACACATATTGACTGAACGGTTTCCACATTGATGGGCATATAGTTGAGGGTTAGTAACGTTAGCTTAAGGCTTGCGCATGGAGAAGCGAATGTATTTTGTCTTGTCAGCATTTAATGTTAATAAATTTGTTTGAAGCCAATTTGTCACAGTATCAAAACCTAGTTGTGCGATTTCGAATAGTTCATTACTGGTTTTAGCGGTAAAAATTAGCGCTGTGTCAGTCATGTAAGTAGTCAGCAAATAGTTTCAGCGGCGTTCCCTTTATTCCAATAGCCTCTAATTTATTCAGAAGGACAGAAACGGACACCGTGTCGAAGGCCTTGGCTAAATCAAGGAAGACTCCCGAGAATTGAAATAATATAAAAGTTACCGTTTTACTATGTAACTCGAAACATAATATTAAATATGTATCTAATATAAACTCATCTTAGTACCTACCAACGTATTTATCTTTTTAAGTACATATTATTCTCGCAAAATAACATTTGTAAGTACAACTAAACCGCATACAAAAACTTATTACGTAAGTACATATCTAAGTAGATGCAAGAAACATTCGGAAGTTTACTAATCGTATTTTACTCTTAAATAATGAATGAACGCGTCAGAACATAAAAATAAGAAATATGTCAATCGTCGCAGAATTGAAAATAAACCACAGTGACATAATGACTATAGAGTTGTTTATTGTGTACTCTTTTTACGTATTTATTACTTTTTCCGTTTAAAGTGCACACGGAATAGTTTAATGAGCAAGTTACGCTACCCGCCGCTAGATGTCACTATAATTCATCTAAGCTGTATTTCGTTACTATTAAGATTTATATTTGCGTAACGAGGTCATTACTATTTCTCCTCCTATATGGATGACCACTATCGTTTTCTTATTTATCGACATTCCGTTTTATTTACAAAATACAGCAACAGCTAGAGTCAATAAATATTACTATGTTTGAAATCAAGTGTTTATATAAATATATTCTAATACATACTTACGATTTATAGAAAGTATATTTAAGATTTGTTATGTTAAACTAATGATCCGATTTTGAAAACTATTCTATGCATAAAAACATACAGTTGTGGAGTTTCTTTCTATCTTATGCGATAGATATTAAACTACGGGATTCATTACTACGGGTAAACTAAAACCGCTCACAGGGTTAAATTTTTCCATATAGCATAGAACAAAGAGAACATTGTAAGTTTAAAAATATCGATAACTCATTATCGATAACGGTAATCCCTAATTGAGTAGCTGACTGTAACATGTGCATTGTTGGAATCTTCGAGAACAATATGTTTGAGTTTAATTAAAAGAAAGTAGACTTTAAAATGAGTAGAATAAAGTCAACTTTTACTTGTCTTGTTTAATGACGCGTTGTTGCGTCGCCAACTAGCGGTCTATAGTCGAACTCTAGCTATATTTTCCTTGTAATAATAATTATTCTCGGGGAATATTACCGAATTTTACTCAAACATCCCGAATAATTCGCGAATATTACGACGTAAAGAATTCGGAATATTTCCCTCCAGCAACTCTATTCCTGGCGGGAGCAATGCAAATAAGTAATTGAAAATGTGTCATTGTCGATTACAATTAGACAAACTGTCGAATAGTTGTAATTGTTGTAAATACAAGGTTGAGGTATTTGCAATGCTTCTAAATTCTGTATTCAAAATCAACGAGAGCGTTGCTGATGAGCATGTAATTGACACATTATTGGAACAAGATCTGTAGCTGTGTATGCCCATTATATTAACAACAGGAATTATCGAAGGAAATTAGACTGCAGAACTCGAGAAAAGCCCCGGGTGTTAATCTGCATAGCTATTCACAAGCATTTGACAGGTTATCAGATTGAAAGTGATACATTTGGTAAACCTGATTTACCTTGCTGCCGACAGCAGATGAGCAGACAGCTGTCGAAAGAATAACGGTCGTCTATTCGATTGAAAGTGATGAAATTTTCGGGTTTTGGATTTGTAAACAGCGTAAAAAATATAAAATAATATAGGACTCATTCATAACGCATCTTAGCTATGAAATCGCTTGTCTACATTTCTGGGTACAAAACTGTCAACCGTCTTTATGGAAACGGCATTTTTGTCTACTCTTCCGACGACAAAACGCTTGTCTACGGTTCTCGTGCTAAGCCTGCAGAAACAAACCGGTGCGCTTTAAAGCTAAGCTCGCGAGTCCTGAGATTTATTATTGATTTATAGCTAGACATGGGCAAAATGTGTCACTAAAAAGAAAAGATTGAAATGTATATTTCGATCACTGGGATCTGTATCACTCTTTTATATCTTTATATCCTTATCTATCACACTTAACAACACGCAGCTCATTGAACTGACCCGCAGGCCTAGATAAAACACATTTCTGTTAGCGTTCACGCCAAACGCTACGCCAAAATGTACGGGAATGACATTACCTGCGGACAGTGTTGGCATTAATCGTTTTTTTTTTTTAAAATCGATTACTTAATTTGGTTTTGTTTACAAGTGTGGCTATTCGGTTCGGTTTCGATACAGACTGAAAAAAAGGCCGTGACTCCGTGAGTGAGTGAGTTGTAAAGATACACTCACACCTATATTCTAAGTCGTCACCTCGAAAGCTCCTCGACTCACAACTCATTCGAGGAGACCTCAAGGCGTGCCTCGAAAGATCCTCAAAATCGGTATTCATAGACGTAAGACTGAGGAAATTATGAGGTGCCTTGAATGAGTGTGAGTCGAGGTGATACGTCACAAAAACGTCATTGTTTGGAGAAATATTCCGTTTATAATGTTGGCTAAACTTATTTTTAAGTTTAGCCAATGTTATAAACGGACTGATTTTGTGCAAATCTCAGACGTAAGACTGAGGAAATTATGAGGTGCCTCGAATGAGTGTGAGTCGAGGTGATACGTCACAAAAACGTCATTGTTTGGAGAAATATTCCGTATATTTCCCATAGTGGCTAAACTTATTTTTAAGTTTAGCCAATGATATAAACGGACTGATTTTGTGCAAATCTCCGCAAGCAATCTGAAAATACATTACCAATTTAAGTATGTAAGTAGGATAGGTAACTACTACTAAAATACTAAATTTGAACTGTTAACTTGTTTGCGCAAAAAATGTTAACAGCAACTTACTTGAAAGTTTCCTGTTGCAATAAAATACTACTTGGATTATGGGCGGAATTGGCAATCCACGTCTGTTACCACCAATATCTTGAAACAAAAGTGGTAACAAAAAGCTCACCACAACATCTTTATAAAGCGAAATCTAATTTTAAATTCATTTTCATCATAAAACTCAATTGGATTTCCTGCATCTCGTAAATAGCGTCGCGATACGTGATTATATGGATTATCGTACACATCAGTCAATAAACTCTTCAAAAGACATTACGAAAATGTGATAAAATACACTTTGTTTTGGTTAAAAGCTTCCTCAAGGTAGATGCCGACGTACCTTATATTTGACAGTTGGTTCCTCGACTCAAACTCACCTCGACTGAGGAAATTGTCTAAGATGAGGAGTAAAATTGCAACTATGAATATCAAACTACCTAAGTGAGGTTGAGTCGAGTCGAGGAAATCATGAGGTTTTGACTTAGAATATGGGTGTCATACACTCAGATGCGAATGGATATAAAGAGTGATTGATGGAAACGGATTGATTCATATCTTTTATGTCTATCTCTCTTTAGTTACCCATCTCTATATATAGCGTTGCACAACAATTGTTGAAAAATATTATTTTACTTTGAAATAGACTGTCTTTTTTTTAACAAGCTGACTTAGTAATCTTAGTTATTAATTACTTTTTGTTTAAATTTTGATTAAACATATACATATAGATAAAAAAAAATATTTCAGTCGAAAAACTATAATTAATTCTCTGTTTTATACTTCATTATTTTTAGTGTATTTCTGTATTAAACATAATAAATTGAATTGAGCATTCCAAAGAACAAGGTGCAGTTCTACCATGGACGTTTTTTTTATAAATTACTAAACTATTATATGTTCCATGTAACAAAGCATCAAAAAATGCCCGAAAGTAAAATTTTTATGAAACATCCTTTGCCCAGACAAGGGTTTTACTGATTTATTAACAAATTAAAATATTTTTTAGTACACTGCCAAGACAATTAATGAAATTTAGGCGGATTTTTTTAATTTTGTTGCTATAACTAAACCTTACACATCAAATCTCGAGTCAAACGCACCAATTCAAGAAAAATTGGGGTAGCGCTCTTAATTACTATGAAAATCACGCCTTCCATACTTAAAAATCTTCTCAGGAATATGTATTTCTTTCCTTCAGACATCTTACTTTCTACGCCTGTGGAAAATCTCTGAAGCTCGATAAGCTTAACGCCTGTACTCTCCAAACTTTGGGAGGGAAACGATCACTTTTCCGATTTTTTTTTGTTCGAATTTCATTTTAACGAAAACTATTGACCGACGTCTTTTTTGCTATATCCATTGTTTGACATATTTTTAGATCATCGAAGTATCATGTATCATAGGTATTATTTTACTGAACTATGTTTCGCCGATTTACAAAATAACTTTTTGCTGTTGGTCGAATCCTCTTTTGAACTTTTTTCATTTGCCAAATGATTTATTTGCCATATTTTCACCACACCGAAACAACATTTTACGGAATATTATTTGTTCAAAAATATATAGCCGGTTACTTGGTAGTATTTAAAATATTAAATTTAAATAGTCATAAAAAGTCAATATGTTGCTACAAAATTTAGTGAGAAACGAATCGCTGGTCAAATATTTTTCGAACTTATGATAGGTAACCCTTTGGGAGAGGATATTCCTTTACCGACTAATACTGTGCATGGACGCCAATGATGTTGTTGCATCACCACTTTGGCTTTCGGAAATCTCATTCAACAATAGAACAGGTTCACCAAGTTTACCAAATATGAAGATAGACTTTTTATTTTAAAATTATTACCTCAGCGGCATTTTTTTCTGTCCAGGCGCCAGCACATGAAGCTACCCCAAATTGTTAAATTTTCCCAATTGAACATGAACCATACTTAACATATGTGATAAAGTTGAAAATTTATCAAAGTTTGACAGATTGGGGTAGCTTGATGTGCAATATGCTGTCTGTACAATAAGCTTTTGACTTTGTCTAGCACTACCTAATGATTGCTGACTATAGTGAAGGAAAAACTTCCGCACCCAAAGTTCCCGCTCATCCAGTCGTATTTATCTGGCCGTTGCTTATAAATGAAACAGGGCGAAGTAAGATCAAGATTGTTTGAAGTAAAAGCTGGTTTACCACAAGGATCTATTCTTGGCTCAGTGTTGTACAACATTTATTTACATCAGATTAGATCTACCCACATTGAATGGCATAAAAATAACAACATATGCCTACGATATAGCCTATTTATTGATGACCACCCAGAAACCACTTCCAGAACCCGTAGAATCTCTATTGGCTTATGGTAAGAAAGTCTGTGCTCTCTATTATATAAACAACTAACTCATCCACAAATTCGGTCCTTAAACATGGGTCCATTGGATTGGAACTTACTCTGCCTGCAAAGAGTCCAAAATGGTAAATCCTAAGATCAAAACCAAATGCACCTTGCATCCAATCCCACTAGTTACTGAACTGTTAAACCCGACATCGGTGGTAAAAAGGCCGAAGAGGAACAACCTTCTATAAGTGGGAGGTATAGTACTGCCTGCTCCACTTCAACGCCTTTTGCTCTAAGTATGTATAAGTACTTTTATCGAAAAAAAGGGGGACCCCTGAGCATAGTTCCGAGGTTATCCAACCCGCTAAATCTTGCACGCACTCGTATATAATTGAAAGAGACAAAGCGAGAGAAAGTCGCATGGAAGGGCATCACGAATGTGTGTTAATCAATGTGTGTCAGTTCCGGAAAAAGTTTAAAAAAAGACCTCTTCGTTTTTTTTTTGTAATTTGCAAGTCAGTACCTGATATTACTAATTGTAATGACAATAATTTTGGAAACACATATTTGTGACGGTCGCGGATTATGTTTCGATACAACCTGACTGACCTGCAAATTGCAAAGCACGTGAGAACATTTGAATTTCACGGGCTGCCTTCTTATGCACATTCCTAGATTATTCCATGTAGCCTAAGATGTATAAGATAAACTGTTTCGTTTATAAAATGAATCACTGGTTTCATTGGAAATAAAAATATTTTAATGATACTAATTTCATGAACATACAAGAAAAATATTTTGACCCAACTTACATTCTTATGCTAGGGACACACGCGGCCACTTGGATTTGTCGACAGCTGATTTGGCGCTAGTGATGCCAAAATCTGTACGTGGATGGTATGCGTTTTCTAAAGCTCATGTTCTGAATTCGCCACCGACTAAACTCGCTAGCATTAGTCTTCCCACGTTACCTATAATAAACTTTTGTGACAAAAAAAAAATAGGTAATAGTGTCGACTTGAGAACCTCCTCCTTTTTTTCGGCGGTTAAAATAATGAATAATATTGTCTATGTTTTTCTTATCTTATCTATTTATTCAGTATTGCCCTTTTATCTGTTGATAAAGGTAAGGTATATAAGGTGTTCTATGTAGTTTATAGCTTAATTTCAAAGAAACGATTTTAGATAATCAAACGTAAAAAAAATGCTAGTTAAATATTAAAAGGTATTCAAACATTGTGATGAAAGTATGCGATAAGCAAAACAATTAAATGCAAGTAAGTAGCACTGGGGTTGCTACTTGCAAAGAGTGCACCAACAAAGTCAACAGTACATTTATTTTAGTCCCATATTTCACCTCGGCCCAGATTTCCAAAAGAGCCACTGAATTGGTATTTTATTTATTCTTTATGTCGGAAAAAACAAACATTATTGATCAAATGGCAACACTGCTTTGGTTACATTGTGATGTCGTCGTCGAGTATCGAGTGTCGTCGTCTTTTGTAGAATTTTATCAAGGTAATGTTTATAATATGAATTTTGCATGATTTATTTTTACTATCATTATGTGTAAGTTTAAAATGCGGTATTGTTAAACTACTTTGTTGACTAAAGCCGCTACCAACTACTTGTCATTTATATATTTCTTGGCGGCCATATTAAAATTTGTAGATAAACTACGACTTTGTTTTATCCTGTTTAATCTCTATAATCTTGTTCTGTTTGTGTTTAAATACTCAACAAATCACAATAAAATTGTTTACACTTTAATATATTCACTTTAGTTATAGTAGGTATTTGTTTGCAAGACAGAATTTTCTGTTTTGTAATTTATTTGTACTTATTTTGGTGCTTGTTGACGCGTCTCGTAATCTCGTTTACCGATCTTGCTTCAGTGTAACTATCTTTAGTAGAATGTTAATTGATTATAGTCTATTTATTGTTACAGATATCCCCGGACTAAGTTGGTGAACGTGATAAACTTCTAAATAGCTTATGTGTCGAAAAGTGACTTATCGTAAAATTTGTTTAGTGTCGGACTTGGACAAAGAATTGTGATTCTAAGTTTCTAATTTTAGTCGTGTCCCTAGTGGGATTATTTGGCAAAATGATGACCGAAAATAGAATTAGTTCAAGTAATCACGTCGGAAACAGTATGACCAGTCAGAATAAGGGGTTCGTATCACTCGTTGTTGCTAATAAAATTTATCTGAATATATTTTATAAAAATTGTTCATTCTTTTTTCAGAGATGTCGATAAAAGTATCGATGACATCGGTTGGAAATCAAAATTAAAAATACCCCCGAAAGACAGGAGAATAAAGACTAGTGTAAGTTTTAATAAATACCCTCTACTGTTATTATTTTTGTGTTATCAATTCAATTCTTTTATTAGGTACAAATAATGCGAATAACTGTTACTGAAACTCATTTTATGCATTAATAGGAACACTAAAAATGTAGATATTCCCCTTTTTGTCATTTTGTAGGCGAAGCTTAGAAAGTGGTCTCATTTAAATTTTATTAACTTTGCTAGGCTATTTTTTAGTTAGCTTCATTAGTATATATTTCTCCTAATTAGTTTATGTTATAATCACTTCCGTCCTACTTATTTACATAGCAAGTAGTGGTATACCAATTTGTGTGGGGGTAGGTATCACAGCTAAAAAGTTCAATTTTTTTTTTACTTGAAAAAAAAAAAAAGATAAAGTTAACCATTTTGTTTCTAAGAAAAAATCAAGATTGGCTATATTTAAATGGGAAGGTACTTAAGTGGTATACCAATTTGTGTGGGGGTATGTATCACAGCTAAAAAGTTCAAATATATTTTTTTTATTAAAAAAAATAACAGATAAAGTTAACCATTTTCTTTCTAAGAAAAAAATCAAGATTGGCTATCTTTAAATGGGAAGGTACTTAAGTATTTGATTAGTTTATATCAGGAATTCAGTTGTCCCTTGTTAAATTTTGTTAGTTTCCCGCATTCTGTTGTTTTGAAGCTACCAAAATGCTACTTCATTTTAGGATTAATTTAGTAAATCTCAATGAAGCTCATTGTATTTTATTGTTAAAGGATGTAACAGACACAAGAGGTAATGAGTTTGAAGAGTTCTGCCTAAAACGTGAGCTGCTGATGGGAATTTTTGAGAAAGGATGGGAAAAACCTTCCCCCATTCAAGAGGCTTCTATTCCTATCGCACTCAGTGGTAAAGATGTCCTTGCAAGAGCTAAAAATGGAACTGGCAAAACTGGCGCTTATTGTATTCCAGTTTTAGAACAGGTTGGATTTAATGTTGTTACCTTTATAGTTTATCACTGTTGTACAATTATTGTCAAAATGACCTGAATGATGATATTTTTGGATTCCCCTTCACTTCTTTATAAGTGATAAAACCCGTATTTACTGATTGTTATTACTGCCTGCATACAGATCATAGTGAGTGCGAGAGTACTTTATAAATATTATTATTTTTCTATATATAGGTGGATCCCAAAAAAGATGCTATTCAAGCTTTAATTGTGGTACCAACTAGGGAGTTAGCGCTCCAGACATCACAAATTTGCATTGAACTGGCAAAGCACACAGATATTCGTGTAATGGTAACTACAGGAGGTACTAATCTCCGGGATGACATTATGCGTATTTATCAAAATGGTAAAGATCCTGTTTTATTTTATTTTCTATTAATTGATATTTATATCTTGTATCTAACTTGTGTGTCATGTTTTTGTTTCAGTTCAAGTTATTATAGCTACGCCAGGTCGTATGATTGATCTCATGGATAAACAAGTTGCCAAGATGGACCAGTGCAGGATGCTGGTTCTTGATGAGGCAGATAAACTTCTTTCTCAAGACTTTAAAGGAATGCTGGATATGGTTATTTCACGGTTTGTGAAATTTGAGAATAGTCTTCATTTTTGTTTTGTATCTCCTAGACTATCTCTAATATATATATTACCATAGGTTACCCAAAGAACGCCAGATCTTGCTGTTCTCTGCCACCTTCCCACTGAGTGTGAAACAATTCATGGAAAAGCACTTAAAAGAGCCGTATGAGATTAATCTCATGGAAGAATTAACATTGAAGGGAGTTACACAGTACTATGCATTTGTACAAGAGAGACAGAAAGTGCATTGTTTAAATACACTTTTTTCAAAGGTTAGTAATGAGACTATCTATTGTTACTATTATTCATTTGAAATTAGTAAACTGATAAATAATGTCAAAATTGTATTAAAGTTATTCTCATTGTTTCAGTTGCAAATAAACCAGTCCATAATATTCTGTAATTCGACTCAGCGTGTGGAGCTGCTTGCAAAGAAAATAACTGAGCTAGGTTACTGCTGTTACTACATACACGCGCGTATGGCGCAGGCACACCGCAATCGTGTATTCCACGACTTCCGCGCGGGGCTGTGCCGCAATCTCGTGTGCTCAGATCTCTTCACTAGAGGTATTGACGTGCAAGCCGTCAACGTCGTCATCAACTTTGATTTTCCGCGCATGGCCGAAACTTACCTGCATCGCATCGGTCGCTCGGGACGCTTCGGCCACTTGGGTATCGCTATCAACCTTATCACGTACGAGGACCGTTTCGCTCTGCATCGCATCGAGCAGGAACTGGGCACGGAGATCAAGCCGATCCCGAAGGTGATCGACCCGGCGCTGTACGTTTCGCGCCCATCGGACGACGACGACTCGGCCGACAAGTAACGCCGTGCCGCCGTCGTACCGCTCGCGCGCATGCTCGCCGCGCGCACCGCAACTAACTGGACTTGCTGACTGGTGAAAGGAACTACATAGTTTAAATCTTTAAAAACAAAAACTTATTTGTAAAAAAGTGTAATGAATTTATTATAACAAAATGTGAGTGTAAATAGTTTATCGTGAGTAAGACTTTGACCTGAAATGGGTTACTTTTTTAAAGTGTAAATAAACCACACATCAGGACATAAACAAAAAGGTATCTTGTGTACTTTGTCCATATTGGATACTGTGTGCGAATTCCTACATTGTTAAAATATAAAAAATATTTATTTGAGCATCATCTGTGAGAGTCAACCTAGATTTGTCCATCATCTTACATAAATTGTGGTTGACTTTCTGCTGATATCACAAATACCTACCCACACCATATACACGCTTAAGTTTGAGCTAGCACCTGTTTTATTTTCAATTTAAATAACTTAAAATTCTGTGAGGTTGGGTAGGTATGTTAGCCTAGCTCAAACAACATCTATTGTTAAATAAAGAAACATTTCAGTGTAAATCGCGTTGTTTCTGGCCGCTTGAAACAATGTTTGTCATCAAGCCGTATTTAGAAAAGGAAGGTCATTATGATACTAATCTTTTCAGACAAAATTTAAACTGATCTCAAAAACTGAGTATAATCAAAAGAAAAACAATTTTTCAGTTTTTTTGGTCTAGGTGAAGTATCATTTTGACTTAGCTTTGAAGAATTATGTTATAATGTATTATTGATTTAATTTTTATTGTTAAGCGGTTTTGTCACAGAGTTGAGTAATTTACAGTATGATATAAGGCTTTGGAGGACCTGACTAAATCAGAAAACTTATTTCAAATAGTCCTCTATTCTTAATCACAAATCTCATTGATGGCAATAAATATAAATAGTATTCATACTTTATCAAGTCCTCCAGGTCTTATCTGGTAAGAAAATGGCATGTTGCTTTAAAAAAAAAAACATAATATTTGCAAGGAACTGTGACGTTAAAGTTGAGCAAAAACCATTCTGTTACGGCTTGCAGATATGGCACATTGCTCATACTGGGGAATTAATTTTTTGAGGGCTTCGTTTTGACGAACGAAACTAACATCTGCTCTCTGGGGATAAAAAAGATTCGGGATGTCAAGTGAAGAGTTATTTGGTAAGCAGGCCTTACAGGAAGTATAGAGTACAATCAAAGTTTGTCGAATATTTTATGTTGGTCTAAGTAAATCTTTGTTTTGTAACTCAGCACAGACTTAAACATAACTCAAGTACATACATATGTCCTACTGTCAATTTAAATACATATATTTGTTTCCAAGTCAAATTTTAACATGATTAAAATTGCAAACAAACTTATTTTTACGAAAATTCGAAAATTTCAAATTCCAACGAAAACAAAGATTCGGTGTTTCAGATTGAATAGGTATAAAGTGTCAAGAATTGTTTATTTTATTAGCCTGTTAAATTTGACCTAGAAGAAAAGCATTGGTGCAAGTGCAGGTTGTAAATTAAGAATAGACCAAGTTATGAATTGTTTGTAAAGATTGCTTTGCTGATTGACGATTGTATTTAGTATAAGGGTTGTTTTGAAAAATGGAAACTTGAAATTCAATAATTATTAGGTGAAAATTGCATACAAATGTTGTGAGTCAGGGAAAATGATTTTGACAAAATATATCTGTGATAAAGGTTGATGATGGTTTCATGGTACACCCAGCAACACAGCTACTATATATGTTTATAGTTCTTAAATATACTGAATAATGGATAAAATGTGAAAATATATTCATGTGTTGCTGATCATGCGTAACTGGATTAAGATAGAGTTGTGTGTACCTTCTAACTATACATTTAATTATTTAGTCTTCCGATAATCTCGAAGTATGTGTAAATGTAACTGACCATTTAATATTACGAAACGACACAGGTTAATAAAATAAAGTGGCAGTATCCCGATTAATGTGTTATTCAAACGTGATGACGTTGATTCTTGGTTATTGTATTGGCGTCTGATAACAGACTCTGATAGGAACTTGACTCGCTTATTTGAATCACTTGAACTGAATGCCTTAAACTGATTGAATTGTCATTCTCATGCGCAGTATTTGATCTCTCTTCAGTTTAATCATGCGTATAAGTTTTGACAGAACAAGTGACCCCATGTTAATGTTTTTAACAATATAAAAAAGAAAAAAATACCTTGAATTAACGTCACCGCGCTTACAATCGGGGACGTGACAGTTATGATCTTGGCTACACCAGATTTTTGAAACCCGAAATAGAAAGCATATCAGATAAGATTTTATATAGATGTTATAGTTTCATTAAATCATGCTCTTATACAAAATATGTGTCGAAAATATACATTATAGTGATCTATATTGGCAGTGGCATATTCTGTAATTTAATCATTGTTTATCTTGTTTTATCTATTTCAGAAATATATTGTTGTTAAAAAACTGGCCAAAAATAAACTCTTCACGCCATTTTATCTTTAATTTTCAAGCCTACAAAGTACCAAAATTGTTATGACAAGACTGTGGCATCATGATGCTCGCATTCAAAATGGCTGCTGATCAAGTGCTACGCTACTAGCTTTTGCCAGCAGCGACAATGAGTTAGTCAAAGAGTATTTATTGTATTTTGATCTTGAAAATGGACATCTTTCGCCCGGTATCAACGACAAGCCTCTGTCAAGTGCACACGAAGGTGTTGAAAAGATTAAACTTCTGATTGAATGGTTTCGTACAAAGATTGTAAAATAGATAATAGTTAAAATAAATTATTTTCTGCTTTTTAGTTCGGTTTTTAAAGCGTGTTTTTTAGTTGTTTTTTTAAAACTATTATTTATTTTCTATTTTTAGTTCTGTTTAGATAGCAGAACTAACGAAAGCGTGATATTTCAGAATTTTGTTTGTTTTTTTTTTTTATTATTTTCATCGGTGAGGACCGATGACCGATGACTTCAAACGGTTAGATTTAATTTAAAATTAAAACTTTAAATTAAATCTGACCATTTGAAGTGGGTCAAAATCAACTCCAAAGGAGTCGGTTACAAACAAACATACAGGTGAAGCTAATAAAAAAAGCGTGTAAAAACGGCCTATTACGTATCAGGCCACGCACAGTGAAGGGTGGCGTATAATGTAAAACAGTATGAACATGCACAGTATTGATTTTAGATCTAGAAAATACTGAAAAACAAGTCATTTGTGCTACATGAATAAAAAAAACCACCTCGCTATAGCAGGAAAGTGACTCCTAGACTGATGTGAGTGGAACGTATAATTAGTGCGTAATCTGCTGTAAATGTGCGCCAAATTGGTGTGCGTAGTCCCAGCGGAAAAGTGTCGAATTTCTTAATTTCTGTTTAGCAGATATTTAGTGTATGACGTCGTGTAATTGTGTATGGTAAATATAAATTTGTGCATCCAACCATTGGGGAGCTATTCAACAAAAACTGTTTCCGCTGGGACTACTTCCTAGCGGCACTTTTTTTTTCCTATGGACGTACAAGAAAAAATTGCATTCAATAATTGTGTCAGTTTCAATGGCGCGGCCACGGCGTAATAAAAAAAAATACCAAAAATTTGTAAAAGTTGATTCCCTAAACCATAAATTTGTCAAAGTTATGGTTAAAAAGTTATAAGGGTTTGAACGTGGCCGCGCCATTGAAACGCGGAGAACCGCGCGGCCACGGAGATCTTTAAAACTAAGCGTTGCAGAGACCTGAAATTTAGGTAAATGATAGATTGAATTTGTAAAAAAATTGTAAAAATTTAGAAAAAAATCCTAGGTCTATATTTTAGGAGCTGCAAGAAAGACTATATGGTTGAAACGGTGAAAAACACGATATCGCCGATATTTCGCTGAAAAAACATCGTAGACGTCTGAAGTTTTTTGTAAAACCTAGATTTGAATTTGTCGAAATTAGTAAAAATACAACAAAAAATCCTAGGTTTATATTTCAGGAGCTGTAGTAGGGTATTGCGTGGAAATAAGTCGTGATTATCCATCGAAGAAAGTAAGTAGTAGCGACATTTTTTTTGTAAACAACAACTTTTAATATGTAGAACTACCTATAATAGGTAAAAAAAACAATTATATTGTTTTGTAAAGCCTTCAAATACGTTTTGAATTTTTCGTTAGGGTGACCATGGTTTATTGTTTACAGAAAACTTTCCACCTATTGTGTAAGAAATTATATCTCAAGGATTATAAATGAAACCATCAATTCAGCATATCATTCTAGACCCCCGGAGAAGAATTTTTTTCGGTTATACAAAAAAATCAGCTGTTCCATACATTTTGACCGCATAGGTAAGTATTGCACTTTTCAATGAAACAGCTGGTTTTTTATTGTATAACCGACGGGGCGTCTAGAATGATATGCTGAATTCATGCAAAATTCCTACAATCGGATGTCATACAATATAGTGGATATTATATGACATCCGATTGTAGGAATTTTTAATGGACAAGAAGGATAAAATATATTTTAACCGCAACCGTAATACATGGATAAACCGACCAAGTTTGACTGGTTACGAAAAGGCGGCCTTGCAGTATAAAGAGCTACCGTTCTAAAATTTCCAGTATTATACCATTATTGGATTGGTACAGGTGGGCACACAATTCTTGACCAAGTAACTAATATATTCGTGATAAAACGAGCAAGTTTTTTTCTTAAACTTACGAAATGATTACAATAATAATTGCATCTGTATTAACAAATGCATTTATTTGTCAAAATATTACAAAAAGTTGTAACAGTAGGTAATTATTATGTCCTTAAATATTCTGGTACTTCCAACGTACAAATGTTTTGTTACAGGGTACAGTTTGATTAAATTAAATTTCCCGCTTTTTCGTGGCCTTACATGGACCCAATGTAGATTTACTAGCATCCGTAGCCTGGCTGTGTCGGTGACTATTTGATATTCTAATATTTAATAAAAACGTAATTTATATGTATTTATTGAAATAAAGGATTTGTTGCTATAAAATCTCGAACGAGAACAGCAACTTCCGGAAATGTACTAGTAAAACCTAAGATTTACTTATTTATACATAGATGGGCTTTTACAGTAGGCAATATATTTGTTATTTATATTTAATAAATAAAACACTTTATATCAAAGTTTTGGTTACATGATTTTTGTGTAAGTACATAAGATTCTTTGTATCAATGTTTTTTGATGTCTGACATATCTCTGGACCCTGTGGTCCTAGTCCTTTGGAAGATGTACGAGAGGTTGCATCGAAGCCAACTCGCAGAGGCCCCTTATACAATTTAAATGGAATGAGGCACCAACCGACGATTATCCCAGTATGCACTGTGCAAATGCATCCAATATCAATGGTATTAATACTTCGTTACTTAGTCCTTAACTAATAAATACTTTTAAGAGTAGGTACCTACAAAGTTAATGCAGTTGTTATATTTTCTACTAAACTATTGTGTACGCACCTGTACGAAACGATTAAACCGAATAACGATACTATACTGTAGAACGTTATTTCTTTAATTAAACCACACAGCCGCTCTTTCGTACCCACTCAAAGTTGGTCGGTTTATCCATGTATTACGGTTGTTCTGGTATTTTTATTAAGTATATCTCTTTAATTATTTAGTGAAATGAGCTGAAATTTTAAATGTGAATAGTTGCATTATAAAATAACACTAAATATTGGAATATATTTTATTCTCTTTTCTTTTAAAAATTCCAACAATCGGATGTCATATAATAGTATTTAGTTTTTAGTTTATTATTTATTCATATCAACCATTACAGCTATTTGACGTTACATACATATAACTTAATTGTAAGCATAGCACTAGAAGTTGTCGTAACTTGTGCCCTTGCTAAGTTATCAGGATAACTTGCATTAAGGGCACAAGTCCCAACCCTTGGAAAATGTGGGGAATAGTTGCATTTATTTAGTAAGACTTTTCTCTAGAAAGAAGTAGCCGCACTGTGTTACTGTTACAAACTGGCTACTTGAATAATTGTGTACAAGTAGCCAGTTTGTAACAGCTTTTTAAGGTGTTACTTGGATATGAGTAGAATTGCAGATCTTTATTGAGTCTGTTACATAAATGTGGGCTTTGAAAGCAGAAGAATCTTTTAGTGAATGCGAACTTACATCTATGGGGTTGTCAGACTGTGTCTCTATGTCTTCTGGTAACTATGGCGTAAGGGGTGTCTAGATTGGGCACGCCACGATTGCGGCGGTAAGTCCCCTCTTTGAGGAGTGGCTTGAGAGGCGGCATGGCGTCCTCACCTTCCGCCTGAGGACCCACGGCTGTTTCGGGAGGTTCCTGTTTCACATAAGGCGGGAGGAAACGCCCGGGTGTTCCATTGCGAAAATCGCCCTGAGGATACGGTGGAGGTCTGCCCGGCTTGGGCGGAGCACCGCCGTGTCCTCGTGGAGGCGATCGGCGGCGGCGATCTCTCGCGTCCAGCCCTGGTCCAGGCCATGATACGGAGCGAGAGTGCATGGTTAGCCGTCACCTCCTTCAGCGAAGCAGTGATGCTCGCAAAGAGGGAGGCGGCGCACGTGAGGGAGATGCAGTACATGCGCCCTCACGGCCGCAGCCTTCGCAGGAGACGCCCTGGGCGTTGGGAATCCCAGGCTGATTCCCGACCACCGTAGGCGCGGGCTTGCGGACGGCGAGTAATGGGTAGCTCGCTGTCCGGTAAGGATCAAGCCCGGGTCGACGGCGCGTTGTGTTCCACGCGCGCCTCAAAGAGATGTCGGCACCAACTGATGGGGCCCGCAAGGGCCGATGCCTGCCAGGGGTGCGGGTTGTTCGAAAGAGATACCGCGGCCCCTGGCACACAGGCAACTGAACCACGGGTGGGTTTTAGTCAGTAAAAGCCTGACATGCCCGCATGCCATAACTTCTCCCGCTCCACCCAGAGCGGGAGAAGTTATTTGATGATTTCCCACTCAAAAAAAAGGGGTTCTAGATGCTGTAGCACTACGCTATGGAAAATAAAGAGCTGACTCACAGTGAGAACTCTACAGCATTTATAAAGCTCAACTGTTGGGAAAAGCAGGGGGCGGAGCATACCTTTAATACGGCTCTCTGGGCTCTCTCCAACTTTAGGAGTATGGTTTTAGGCACCCCACCCCACGTAGAAATACAATACGTTAAGAGAGATTGGCAAAGAGCAAAGTAGATTCTCTTGACAATCCTTCCCTCAGCGACATAGCAGAGCGTTTTGAAAACAATAATCAGTTTCCTGATTCTTGATGTCAACAGGTCTATGTGCAAGGAGGAGGTAAAATCGTTGTCGAGTGTTACCCCAAGGTATTTTATAGATCGAACACGTTGAAGCTCATGACAACTGCATGCAACAGACTCCGGTGATTCTGTGTGCGGGTTTATTTGACTGAAGGCATAGCAACACGCAATTGTGGTCAGTAACTGAGGAATCCATCACGATTGTAATCGCTGACATGTTGGTCTTTAGCATGACATGGTCCAGACAGGCTGTTCCACGAGTAGGGGAGGAATGTCAAAATCAAAATCAAAATCAAAATATTTTATTTCACATAAACCTGCAAGGGCACTTATGAAACGTCAGAAGCTAGGTGCACGGTTCCAATTTGTCGGAAGTAGACCATATAGTGGTCTACTTATCTCTATATATAGTCTCGTAATATAGTGGTCCAGTCGTAGTAAATTATGCCATTGCTAAAGAGCACATAATGAAACTTGGCAAGACATTGTAGACCCTTACTAGAAACAAATAAACGTTATAAGTTAGGCTCTAGACTTCCTATTTTAAGTACTTGGACCTAATAACCTTATTTTACTTTTACGTGTTTATCTTCTGAAGGCTATATTTTTCCAAATTCTGTTTTCACACACTTTATACAAAAATTCAAAGCAACGTGCGTAAAAAATTACAACTCTGCATTTAACTATTTTATATGATTTTCATCAAATAGCCAAACGTCAGCGCAGCGGAAACTTGATTATCTCCGCAGTTTAATGACACAAATTTCTTGTCAACATACACATTTACCTCTCGTTACACACGAATTATTGAATGCAATTTTTTTCTTGTACGTCCATAGGAAAAAAAAGTGCCGCTAGGATGACGTAGTCCCAGCGGAAACAGTTTTTGTTGAATAGCTCCCCAATGGTTGAATGCACAAATTTCTATTTACCATACACAATTACACGACGTCATACACTAAATATCTGCTAAACTGAAATGAAGAAATTCGACACTTTTCCGCTGGAACTACGCACACGCCAAATTGAATTTGTGCGCTTTGTGGTATTGAAAAAAAAAACGGAAAAAAAATATTCCTGCTGGAGTAACGTTGTTCCAGCAGGAAATTTCTAAACAAATGATCGAAGAGCGAAAAATTGTGCATGGGCAGAGAGCTTATAATTATTGGTGCAAAAATGTGCGCCGAAAATATAATTAACAAATAAGTCTTCAGGTTTTCAAGTTTTTTAATTGCACTTCCTGCTGGAGTAACGTTTTGCAGGATCGTGTATCTCTAAAACCATTGTATGTGCGCCTGAATAATAAACTTATACGAGTAGCTCAACATTAATTTGTGCGTATTTGTGACGAACGAACCGAAAAAATATCGTACCGCCTAAATAAGAAAACGGATAAGTTCGCTGACAACTGTATTCGGTGCTTGACGCTTATAATCACGGAAGTGACTGTTTTTTCTCTTCCGTGTTTATAATAACTAGGGGCACACGGGCCGAAAGACATGACGAAATTCTATAATATGGGTTCCGTTTTTGTTATTTGGCTACGGAACCCTAACCTTACCCTTGTGGTGCGACTGTCCATCCTCTGTCAAAGCTACGTCTCTACTATTTCAATAAGGTCATTGCTTACTTATCGACTTGGCACCGGATCGTCATCACCTCGCCTCATTGGCTCGTGAACAATCCAACGTAGTCAGATAACTAGAGTGCCTCAGCACTTCCGCGGTGACGCCGGGGGCACCATCGGTGACCGCATCATTGATCACCAGTCAGTGGGCCTAGTGTCAGTTTCTTTTAACATCTCGATCGAACGCGCTCATGCGTTAGATCGAGATAGTTAAATGAAACTCACACTAGGGCCACAGTACGTTGATAGTCACCATACGGATATTTATTGGGAGACAGCTCCATTTTTTTTGTCATTTTTTTACCTGACTATATGCGGTCTGACTAAACCATTATGTAAGTATGTAAATAGATGAAAACGTGCACTGCGCGTGGTCTGACATGTACTTGTCGGTAGGAATGGCGATTCTTTCCGAAAAAGATCGATTACTCTATCGATCATTATCGATTCACAAAATAATCGAGGTCTAAAAGATTTATTTTTCAAGTTTGCATTTATAATGTAAATATAAATCCATATATATTTATAATGTAAATATATTTTTAGTTCAGGGAATTCGATAATAACAATTATTTTTATTACCATATCAAAGTCAGATCAGGTATGAAAGAGACATTTATTTTTTAAATGTATTTATTACATGAAAAAGTTAAAGTTCCCAATGCTTCATAACTAAACTTTTTAAAAACAAGTCTGTCAAGTCTACTGGGATCCAAGCGGTTCCGCTCATCACTTGCGATGTTGCTGGCAATTGAAAAAAGGCGCTCACAAGGAACAGATGATCCCACGATACTCATATACATCATGGCTATTGAGTGAAGGTCGTGATAAATAGGTTTTTGTTCTTGCTAGTACAGTATAGGATCATACTTCAGGTGCACAACTACCGGCGTAATATTACAGGTACATTCAACGAATTGTAAATAATTTTATGGTTTTTACCAAAACAAAAAAAAATCGAATGGCGATTTTCAAAGGTGAAATATCGATTCAGTATTGCATATCGATTAAAAAATCGATCTTTTGGGCCTGAAAAATCGATTCTTCTACTAATCTATCTCAGATCGCCATCCCTACTTGTCGGTTTTTAACAAGAAGCTTATAGATAAAAGTGGAGGCAAAACTCTAAATACCGAAGTGAAGACGACTGTGGGCTGACGCTCTCTTTCTAAATATATACATAAGAACGAGACAGTGATACGTGTTTTCTCTCTCTTATGTATGTATTCAGAAAGAGAGCGCTAACCCACAGGTTGTCTTCACTTTTTTATTAGGAGTGTGGCCGTGTTTTTTATTAGGAGTGTGCCGCAAAAGTGCCTAGAAAATACTTTAAACATATAATCCACCGTTCTACTGTACGACGCTACGACCGCGTTTCTCTCAGATACAACTTATTCTGACGATTTTTTTCATTTGCTGGTTTTCAATAATATGTTTAAACAATGATACGCGTCAAAATATGTAATAAAAGTATTTAATGAAAATCAGTCATAATTAAGTACATACACAGTTCATGTAATGGATGTCATAGCACTGGTTTTATTCTTTTAATCAAATAAACGTCTTATATTTCCTATGATTAATTTTTATGTCGTTAATATATATTTTAACCATTTCACTTACTTAAAATACATAAGACATGAAGAAATTAAATAATTTACATTTTGTTCTTTATAGGATATGTAGTTTTCACAAAATTATATGAGAGAAAGCCTTTGTCCTGCAGTGGGACGATAAGTACATGACTTTAAATGTCGTTTATTAAAGCTAAGATATAAATAAATACTAATCGCTTGTATCTAAGATACGCTGATATCTTGCTATTAGTAGAAGCTAATTAAGATATTTAATGATAAAAAAGGTGGCCAGGGAGAAGGCCATAACCAAATGTTATGGATTCTCATGAGATTTCATGATCATATTGGTTGATATCCAAAATTTAGTTTTTAACGAATTTTCTCAGCCTATTACAAGTCAACATTCGTTTGAATAAAGTTAGATTGTGTATCCCCTTCAAATATATTTTAATTCGAAGGTTTTAATTTTAAGTACTACATTTTTATACAAAAAAAAAAAACTAAGTCTAGTAAAATTTTGAACACATCATTTTATCAATGAAATATGATATTCATATAAATTAAATTAAATAAAAACATAAAAAAATAGCTGCCTTTCGAGTAACAAAATGTTGGCGGACAGTTCTGGTGGGTAATGGAATATTTTAGTTACAATTCAGGTCCCCTGATATAATATACTATGTATTATAACTTTGTTAATCAGATTATAAATAAGAACACATAACACTAGTATTGACTTACAAATAAGTGAATAATTAAACTTACGGCAATGTCATGTCTTAGCAATTTTTTGTTATTATGATAAACATTATTTTTGTTCATAGTTCATGACTAATAAAGTATTCAAGAGATCAAATTATGTTAATTAAGTACAAGTTCAAAATTTACTTATACTTACAGAAGTATTTTATGTACTTCATTAATTGTCATATTAATAGCATTTTATGGCATACCGTTTCAAAAATAGTCGACATATTGTAAGCAAACCAAAATCTCAAACAATCCAATTTCTATACCTATCTAAGTGACATTAAATATATTATATTAGTTTTTAAACGCAGCTTACAACTATGGGGGCCATTACAAAATATGCATTTAATAACAATTAATGTAAATTCGATACTCTATTGCGTATTTTAAAGTAGGCGAGTTACATATTATGTATAAAGTATAACCAAATCGCCATGGACGATTGTACGCCTTGGTGTGTACGGTTATTATAAGTACGAATACAAAAAAATAATGTGCGTGAATCATGTTTGTCTTACTTACAAAAATGTACTCGCTGATCTGACTACAAAAAGCGTTGATATTAACTCGATAACAGCAAGTTTAACTGGGTATACTTTCTACTAAACAAAATGTTTACGTACCTATCGCCTCGGGCGACAAATAATCCTAGTTGTTTAGGAAAAAGTTGGACTTAGCTTATGTATGTTGTTTCTACTAGGCAGAAGTATCTGTATCACACCCGCCTTGTGCGTTAGTGATGAGCTGGTGATGAGTACAGTTCAGTCGATGGACAGCTGCGACATGAGCCGCTCGGGCGGCGGCGGCAGGCCGGGCTGCAGCGTCACGGCCACGCCGCGGTTCAGCGACACGGCCGGGTAGAACGCGCCGCGCAGGCCCGTGAACGCTATGTCGCCCTGTAGACATACACATATTGTTACTATCTATCTCCCCAAAATACGCACTTGGACGGCGGAGTTGCGAATGGGCTGGTCCATAAATGATAAATGATTTTATTTCTGTAAGTAGGTTTGTACAAACACTTTTACACGTCAATCATATTTTTTTAAACTAGATGAGGTCGGCGTTTCCTATCTGACTACTCTGAGAAGAAAGGCCGAAACAAACTCAGAGGTCACAGTCTCTTTTAAAGTCCAGACATAATCTTGGTCAGATCATGTGAAGACCATTTGGATCGGTGTCTGAAATGGTCTTTTGAAGAAAGAACCACACAGATTGAGTGGACCTGTCCATTCAGTGCACGCATTTGTCAGTAATCATACAGCTCAACTCAGAACTTGAGGAGCTCAACGATTTGACGAACAATACCAAAGACAGGACATTTGGGTAGGCCGCATAAAATACTCAAACTGCCAGATTAATATTAAAACTAGCTGAGAAAGAGATGAAACACAAAACAGAAAACACAAAAACAAACAAAAAATGACCCAAATAGTCCTTACATTCACAATAATTAAAACAAAAACAATATTATACTTCTAAAGTAAATATTCATGTCAAAGTGTATAAAATAATTATCAAATGTCAGAGTATAAGTTTGCAAAAAAAAAAAGTATGTAAAAATTGGAGCAAGTCAATCCCAAGCTTTTGTGTCCTCAACATAATCTTTAACAGTATAAAAGGCTTTCAGGCACAACTTACGTTTAATGAATGATTTAAATTCCGTTATACTATACTATCTCGGGATGCAAGATATCACGCACGCCACTACATTCGAATATACGCACGTCCGGCACAGGTTTCGGAAACTAGATTCTAGTGCTCCTGAGCACAGCAAGGAAGCACGGCGTTAACCTTTGAGCGAAGTGTTAAAACTAGAATCCTGAGAGCCGTGAGGGATTCAAGTTCGTCCTAAACGAAGACACCATTGGCCCCGAGGAGCATACTCGCAACGAGCTGAGCGTGCCGCCACACGCCCACACTCGCGCCGCCGTGCACGAACCGTGTAGCACGTTACCTGCGGCTGATCGTCAACGGTGAAGCTGAGCGTGCCGCGCGTGAGGTCCAGCAACACGCCCACACTGGCGCCGCGCGCGATGCCTCCCGCCGCGCGCCCGCCATGCGCGCCTCCGTGCACGAACCATGAGCGCGACCCGTCGATGTACATCGCCCAGCCCAGTGCGTCGCTACCTGCACAGTGACAACGTACTATCAATTATGAATTTTTGGCTGACATAAGATGAGATGTAATGCCCAGTGAAAATGTTATGTAAATGAGTAGACGAGAACAATTCCCTTGATAGGTTTATTTATACTAAATAATAATATCGTCCCAACCGATTTCGGCCATGTTGGCCAATCTCAAAGGAGATTAGCCAGGAATACGGGAGTTATTATAGTATACAAGTGTGCGCGCAAACACAGGTGCACTCTCTGTTCCTGTACTCTGATAGTCTAATGGGACGACAATCCGACACTCGCGGGGTAAGAATACACGCAGGACTATTATAGTTGTAAATGAACCGTTTAAAATAAAAAAAACCGTGGTTTAAAATTTGTTCAAAACCACGATCACGTGGGCCGTAAATTGATTACGTTTTAGTTTAAAAAATAAGTTAAAAGGAAATATAAAACATTCACAATTTTGATTAATAAATTCTATTTAAGTATATCATCATAATATACTACATTTTTAGGATTACATAGATTGAAAAAAATCTTGATTTATTAAAATATACATACAAAAAAAAAACGTTTGGGGTGTCAGAAACGAACTTCCTGACGCTTTCCCTATATTTAAAATAGTCAAAGTTTATTTTGACCTCACTTTCGAATTCTGCACCCTAGAAAACTATGGAAAACAACACTCGTGATGAAAAAATAAATAATTGTCACTATCTTAGATTTTCATTTCGAACTCAATATCGACTTCAGCACCCTCGAAAACCAGAAAAACGACACGCACGATGAAAAATTTTAAAATTTTCGCAGCCATATTGGATTTTCATTTGGTCTTACTATTGGCTTCAGTCACAAACTATGCTAACTATCTCACTCTCTCTCTGTCGCTTTTTTTATATATAATAATAATAAATTTTACTCCTACCGCCAGCACATTGTTCCAAAAGTCTGATTAAAGTCTGATTCTATAATTATGCAGTGGCTGGATAAAGATCCAGCCACTGCATAATTATAGAATACGTAATATTTTATTTGTTTTAATTGCCCTTATAATATTCTAAATCAGGCAGTAGGTGTGGTTTATGATCACTTCGTGTGAATCTTCAATGCATTCTATAAAAATAAAACATTACTGTTGTTTTAAACCAAATGGTACAAAACGTTTAAAATCCGTTTTGCATGTATACGCAGGGCATACTGCGACACGTGTACGACACGCGTGACCCGTGAAAGTCATAGCAATGGCTTTCATTTTGACAATTCAATATACTAGGAATTTCATTAAAAATCTTTCGGTATGTGATAGACATTGTGTTTCGCAATTGTGGTGCATATCTCACAAAACCTCGAAAACAATAACAAAACCTGTAACTAACCGAGCATCTTATCCCTAGCGACGTCAGCCCTCGCGATCCCGAAGGCCGGGTCGGCGTCGCCGTCGTAGCGGTCGATGCGCAGGCGCCAGTAGTGCAGGCCGCGCGCCAGCGGCTGGTCGGCCAGCGCCACGCGCGCCTGCCAGCCCGCCGCGGCCGCGCCCAGCCCGTCCGCGCTCAGCGACACGCCGCCCTCCGCGTCGGCGCAGCGAGCGTCCCATGTGAACCATGCCACTGGAACAAGCGTGCTTTTTATACTTACAATAAAGGTTACATACATACATACATAAACTCCGACCTTTTCCTCATAGATGGGTAAGGAAAACTACAGAGCTACTACCTGCTACGATCCTTACATAATCTTTGATTACGGTCTACGCTGGTTTCGAGGATAATCTTTAGTACTAGCATAGCTGCTAAGAAGTTTTACTGTTATTGGATTGGAAGTGGAGTTTCTTGCCCATTCTTCTCTATACGAAACTACATTTTGGAAGGGGCGACTAGAATCAATTATATTTTAATGTAAATGCTGACCTTGAAAAGTGCCTATTTGAAATAAATGCTTTGACTTTGATTATAATTTATGATAGTGCATGCCAAATTGCCAAGATAGCAAATAGTAAAATTTAAATCGTCATTATTCTCTTGCCCTTTTGCCAATTTATTTGGGGTCTGTTCAACATGTTTTTTCTTCCATTCTGCTCTATTAGTCATGATATCGGCAGTCACTCCCTTTCTTATATCATCTTTCGCCTGAGTAAAAGATGATATGAGTAGAAGGCGAGTGAAAAAAAAAACGATGGATGGACTGTTCCATCAATCGTTTTTTTTGATCTCCCGCTGCTCCTTATAGCCATTCACATTCATCCTCAAAAATTTTCTAACGTCATTTTTGTCGTTCCTCTGCATCACATGCCAATACCATGACTTGTCTTGTTGTTGTTATGTGGATATCGCTTGTGACTTCCACATAACACAACTTTTTTTTACTTTTCAGTAGTCAAATTCAAATGATTTTACAAAACCCGATGTACTTATACCTGGAGAAGTCTGAAGCCCTATGACTTCACTGTATGGCCCCTCTCCAGCGCCGTTGAATGCCTTCACGCGGGCACTATACAACGAAGCATAGTGCAACCCGTCTATGGTGCAAACTGTCTCGCGCCCGCAATATACTTCCTGCAAACGATATAACATAGTCATTAACAAATAAGCGATAATTACAAACTATACCTAAAAACACATATTAGGCCTTTGTTTTGATTAAGTAATTATATCTTTATCAAAACAAAAACATAGAAAATGTCAAACGATAATTATCTTATTTCAAATGATAACAATATTTCGGTAAACAATGAGATAGCATTAAAACATAGCAATAAAATGGTACGATTGCTGCTTATCTATCTATAAAAATACGCCACAAGGCATTAGCTTACATTGGATAAACATACATGATACATAGATGATAATGTGCTATTAATTAACTATGAATAATGAGATGAACGCGGTTAGCGCGTGAAAACAATGAGGCGTATGGTAATTAAAACCATTTGAATCAAGGACGTTTTCGGTTTTAGGTAGGATTCTATGAAACATATTTGTTGAAACTGCTGCTCACAACATCGCCGCACGCTGCCAGCAATGAACGACGGGTGCGGGGACTGCGGCGAGTCATAGCGCGTTTACATTAGGTCGTTTCGGCCGGACTCGACTGCAACTGTTTGCGGTTACCGGCTAATGTAAACTTTAATTCGTTTACTACGTCACTGTTACTTACGTGGCAGTGGGCCGGGCATATTGCCCTGACCACTACCACTAAGCTTGGCAATTCTTCGGGCTATGACGGTTACCTTGGTTCTTCCTACGGATCTCTTCATTTCTCATTCGATCGCGTAGGAAAACTCCAAGCGTAGTCCTCTCCATTGCCCTTTGGATGACTTTCAGCCCATTATCAGCGACCACGTATTGCCATAGGTCATCACTGGCAACTCGCACTGGTCAAATACGTTCGTCTTGAGACACTGCGGTATGTGGGACGAGAAGATATTGCGTAGCTTCCCCAACGCTGCCCAGCCGAGTGGGATTCGACGATTGACCTCTTTCTCGAAGGACCTAGGTACCTAATCTTCCACTACTTCGAGTGTACTTGTCGTGTCTCCGATCTTCATGCGGGTGGGTGTGACATTGGCATTAGCCGTGACCTTCGTTTTCTCCATGTTCATTTTAAGATCTACTTTTTCGGAAGCTCTACTGAGGTTATCGAGCGTCATACTAGGGCCCGCCATAGTCTCAGTCAAGACTACCACATCGTCGGCAAACCGAAGGAATCGCTATTGATATTGATGCTAATTGCCAACCCTTCTCCAGTCCAGAACCTTGAAGACATCCTTCAGTGCAGCGGTGAACAGTTTCGGAGAGGTTACGTGTCCCTGTCTCACCTCTCGCTGCAGAAGGATAGGTTTCGAGGTCCAGTTCTAGAGTCGGACTGACATAGTGGCGTTTTCATACAAATACTTTAACACCTCGATATATACCGATAGTCAATCTGGCACCGTTGGAGAGACTGCAGTACAGCCCAAGTCTCACACAGTCCACAAATGCTAAGCAGAGAGGCAGGTTTATACTCTTCGGTCTTCTATATAACTTGCCGCAGCGTATGAATATGGTCTACAGTGTCGAACTGCCGACATGTAAACACTCACCATACACACCAGTCAGTTGTTGCACGCCTCCGCACACGGCTGCGCTTGCGCGTTTTATTAGAGTTCATGTTTTCATTTTAGCTGACATAAACCGTTGTAATTCTTGTTATACAATACATGTTATATAGTCCACTCCACAGGTTTCATTTTGCTCCACCACGACCGACGAAGCTTGACTTAATATGTGAAAAGAAAAAACAAACCGCAATGGAGTGATGGCTAAGGATGACTATTTGTGGAGCTTCGAATCTATAGTCGTGTGTTGATCAAAGAATATTCATACCATACTATATGCCATACCTTTGGTGTATCGTTGCCTTCCAAGACATTGAATATTAATTCTTCTTCTCGCCATCAAACGTAAAAGTTTGGCGAGTTTAGAATTTAGTAACACCTCTGTAGTATAATTACTTTTAAATAAATAAAAAAAAAAAAAAAAATTACTGGCATTCCATGCAAAATATTTCCAAGTAACTCAGAAGATATGCTTACCCGGAAGGGCCCGCCCAGCCCGTCATCCAGCTCGAGCACGTACCCGCGCACGGCGTGCGGCTGCGCGGGCGCGCGCCAGGCCAGCGTGCAGGAGCAGCCGCGCGCGGCACACGCCTCCACCGCCATCTGCGGCGCGCCCGGCGCTGTGCCAGCATCAGATTATGTTAAAACAAAGAAACATAGGAATCGGATTGCTCAGTAAAAAGTCATGCGTGGTCATACATAAAAAATAACATAGTATATTATTATATAAATACTATCGTAAAAATGTGGCTGTTTCGCATAGTTTATAACTACTTGACAAAACAACGTAAATCTTTAATGCACACACTTAAATCTTCCAGAATAAATTCTCAGCATCAAAATCCGTTGGGAAGTTTTCCTAAAGGATTTAGTTCTCCCACTTGTTTTCATCAGTGAAAAATGTATGCAACAATTTCATTTTTAAACAGTGTTCACTAAAACCGAAGTAGTCAATAGTAGATTGTATCATAAGGGAGCAAAATAATATTTTTACGGCGAGGGCGCTTTTTTGAATCCAGAGCGAAGTGAGGGATTCTAGAGTAGAATCCCGAGCATAATGAGGGATTCTTTAGTAGAATCCTGAACGTAGCGAGGGATTCAAAGTACGTCGCCCGAGCCAAAAATATATTTTGCGCCCGAGTGATACACTCTACTTTTCATCACCCTCTATGAGAAAATAAAAGGCGCCTCATATTTTATTGTAATATTATTATTTAGTAAAACATAGAAACAACTAAATTGAAATTAAATAGTATCTAGTAATAAAACAACTAAAAACTTACATTTGAGACATTTTCGCAATTATGAATTTTTTTGTTACAGTTTTATTAGGAATAGAGATTGTTGTAGATTTTATATTCTGCGTGTTTGAAATAATGTCGGAATCTGGGTAATTTTGAGGAAAATGTGACGGTGAATCTCGTTGTTTGGATGTAGATGGGCGCGGCGACAGTGGCATGGATGGATTAACTGAAGGTTGCAATTTAATGTTTTCCACGATGCGTTTACATGTTTTCGCCTTGTTTTCAATGGAATCTTCTATATACCCCTGTGCTACAGCAGTCGACTTCCATCCTCCATGTCGCTTGAGAACAGTTAAGTCCGCTTCAGAATCTGCCAAAAGGGTAGCAGAAGTACGACGAAAACAATGTCCTGTATACAGTTTGATATCTGGTAACTTCAAATAAGTAGCGATTTCTTGTGGCATGTTAGAAATTTTATTTTTTCCCATAACTTGTTTGAAGCCCTTGCCATTTTGATTACGGATGAAAAACCGATTGGTCTTCATATCAGCAGGACGCAGGTCCAGGTATTTCTGTACAATAGTTTTGTATTCTCCTCGGATTACGAAAGATCGGTCAATTTTTTATTAACCGAATTCAAAAAGGAGGAGGTTCTCAATTCGTCGGAACCTTTTTTTTCTTTTTTTAAAATGTATTTTCCCCGATTACTCGAAGATGGCTGGACCGATTCAGGTTATTTTTTTTTTGTTTGAAAGAGTATACTTCCCAAGTGGTCCCATGATCATCAAGTCAGGATCTGATGATGGAATCCTGGAGAAATAGAGAGAACTCTTCAAATTTTATAGGCACACTTGAAGCGATTTGGATAGTTTTTGGAAGAGTACTTTATCGGCGTGGTCCCATTTCAATTAAGTGAAGATCGGATGAAGAACTTTGGAGATAGGCAACGGAACTCCTCAATAAATGATAGCAAAGGGACTGGAATTGCAGAAATCTCATGTTTGTCTATTCTTTACACCAGTTCATAACATAACATCACGCCGGGACGCTGTGAAGGGGTAAGCACACGTGAACCACTAAAAAGTGAAAAAAAAAAGAAAAGAAAAACAGCAAAAAATTAAAATACATATCCAAAGTCACCGCCTTCCGAAATTAAAGTTATTTTTCAGTTTTTAGTGTTTTTTTTTGGAAGTCGGTTGTTTTTTTTTTAAGTTTTTTGTTTTTGTGTCTGTCAGCTTTACTAACAGCAAATCATCCGAGTAATTTTCGACATCATCAACAGTTATTTTTAAAAGTTCATTGCCACTACAAGCTCCATGTACTCCGAAAATTAAAGCCACCTGTAACAAAACCGAATGTGAATAAGACAAGTATCTATCTAAGTACAGGTTACAATAAAATGCGCATTTTAAAACACTATGGTTAGACTTTACTAATCCACCATATACATAGTTACTTACTTTTACAGCAAGAAAGACTTTGTTGGGTGCCTCATTAAGGAAAATCTCCACGTTTTTGACTGAGACACTTTGGATTTTTTAGGTTTAAATCCATCAGACATTCTCTTCAGATACGCCATTAATTTCGAATATGTGTCCAGTTTTACGTCGTTATTAGACTGACTGTTGATTTTAGCATTGAGTAGGTACTCCAAAGAGAAGGTTGTTTAGTTTTGGCTAAGTACTGGAAGTAGGCCCTAAACACATTCTGAAAAATTCTTGGCGCCTCTTGCATTTCTCCATTCAATAAAATTACCATAGGCTTTCATATATTTCTCCCGCGATTTTGCAGGTAATAGATTATCCATCGCATGTCTTGCGTCAGTTCTAATACTTTCAGGAGTTGATTCTATAGTTTCACTGTCACTTGAAGAATTCATTTTTCAAAACAAAACCATGAATTTCTAACAATCCGTGAAAATTGACGAAAACGCGGGCTGTAGTTCGCCCGTTTTCAATTTGATTTCTTTTTTTTATTAGGCGGCTGGCGCACACTGGTCCCAAATTAAAAAAAAGTGGACATTGATAGTAGACCGCTGATATTTTTTTTTATTGTTGATATAATGATAACAGATAAGGCAAAAAAATATTATTGTCCTACTTCAAATACTTTTCTCTATAAAAAATATTTCTTTTTTTTTTGTATGGGAGTGATTACATTTTACTCAATTTCTCAAAAACCTTAAGCGATGTCGAGATGGCATTCACATATGTTAGAAAACTAATAATTCTGAGTATTTGGCTCGAAGAAACTTATTGCTTATCTCTGCGTACTTTCGAGATAATAGTGACAGAAAATAACAATTGTTTTAATGTTAATTGTTCGCTTTTTTTTAATCATAGCCTTACTCATATCGCAATAGGTTCGCTGGCCAGCAAAATGGAGCTTCGACGCGAGTTTGCCGGGATAACAAGATGGCCGCCTCTCATGACGTAACGTAATACGGTCACGAATCGCGCGCGTACACCTCACTCAGTGTACAACTAAATGTGGTTGCGATAAGACGTGTCCTTATTTTTTCTGTGCGCTTGAAGAAATGCTTGTTGTTTGTTTGTTTTGTTATTGTTGTATTTTGAATCTTTGGATTTTAAAATCAAATAATTTTTGTTTGTCTTTCTTTCGTCGAATTTGTTTTCGTAATTTTTTTTGTTAAAATCAAAGTCACTTTGTCTTTGATATCTTTGATTCTAATTTGTTTTCAATTTTCCTTAATATTATAATATGTCCGCATTTGTCACCAACTTAGACTTATACGTTGTTCTTAAATCAGGAGGTGGTTTTAAAAATGTCGAATTTTTATTTAATGCCCTTATTGAACGTATTGGTGTTGAATTGTCTTCCGAAGATTTGAGTAATATTAAATTATTTTGTCGTAATTTTTCAAGTAATATCTCAAAAAGATGGTCTGCTTCCAGTAGAGCTCAAAAGACCTTTCTTAACAAAAATTCAGACTGGTTACAATCCCAAATAGTTTGGCCAAAATGTCAAAATATCGATTTAAGCAGCATTTTTAAAGTTGCCGAGTAATTCCAAATTTCGAAACGCAAGTGGATACTCATCAATTAAGTTATGGTACAAGTAAAAAACCATTTGTTGATATGTCTGATAAACAGAAGAAAAGGCGTTCTCTAACACTTCTAGATCACACAGAGGAGGAATTAGTTTATGCTTTATGTGCCAAATTAAAAGAGTCTAAAAAAACAAAATTAGCAGCTATATTAAACGAACTCAGCCAAAACAAGGAAAAATGTGAGATGGTATATGATGTACTATTCGCTAAAAAGACTGACAAACCGTGTTTACCAGATGATAAAACGTTAGCGCTTTACACCTCAACAAATTTGTCAAAATGGCAATATCGAAATTTGAGAACTATTCTTGCTTCAGAGAAAATGTATGGTCTTCCATCCTATCAAAAGCTCCTGGAAGCTAAAAAAACTTGTTATCCTCCAGAGTCAGACATAACTGTAACTGAATCTGATGCTAAGATAAGACTTCAATCGCTTCTAGATTTGACAACTAATAGGATATTAAAAACAATTCAGCACAACTCTGCCGACAAAAAATCGCTAAAACTAATAAGCAAATGGGGTTTTGACGGGTCATCTTCTCAAAGTAATTATAAACAAAAGTCACACTCCGACACTAAAATTGACGATTCTTCAGTTTTCATGATTAGTTTGGTTCCGCTTCGTTTGGAAGAAGAGAGTGGTACTATCTTGTGGCAAAATCCTGCTCCCTCTTCAACAAACTATTGTCGTCCAATTGGCTTTATATTTGCAAAAGAAACAAATGAATTGATAAAGAAGGAAAGTGCATCCTTAGAGGAAGAAATTCGTAATCTTGTTCCCACAATTGTAGATAATTTTGATATTAAACATGATTTGTACATGACTATGATTGATGGGAAAATTTCTACTGTGATTTCCAATACTTCTTCTGCAGCTGTTTGTAATATTTGCAATACCCCACCTAGCAAAATGAATGACTTGGACTTTGTGTCCAAAAGACTCATCAGAGAAGATATGTATAAATATGGTCTGTCTTCGCTTCATATGTGGATAAGATGTATGGAATGTATTTTACACATTTCGTACAACTTAGACTTCAAAAAGTGGGCTGCACGAAAAGAAGATAAATTGTTAAAAGAAATTAAAAAGAATTTGACACAAGAAGAATTCCGGGAAAGAACTGGTTTGTTAATTGACATAGTAAAACAGGGATTTGGTACAACCAATGACGGTAACACGGCAAGAAGGTTTTTTGAAAATTATGAAGTATCTGCTGAAATAACGGGTATCCACCCTGATTTAATCAAGAGATTTGCAGTCATTTTACAAACAATTTCATCTGGTCAACTTATTAATACCAACTTGTTTAGGGAATATTGTAAAGAAACAGCAATGCTATATGTAAACTTATATCCATGGTATTACATGCCTTCAAGTGTCCATAAATTGTTGATACACGGTGCTGATATTTGTGAAAATTTCTCCTTTATTCCGATAGGCATGCTTTCCGAAGAAGCTTCCGAAGCGAGGAATAAAGATTTCCGGAATGTTAGAATGGCACATACAAGAAAAATCGGTAGAGTTCAGACTAATTTAGACATTATCCACAGCTTTCTAATTAGCTCAGATCCTTACATCAGCCATATCAAACCAAAGTTTGCTCGTTTACATAAACAGTTGTTTCCAGAGGCTAGTGCTTTGATCTTGAACAATGAATTGCTTTCGTTGGAAAACGAGGAAATAGAGATTTCTCAAGAGAATATAGACCCAAATATTAATCTTTCACCATAATATTTTTTCAGAATCGTTTGTGAACATATTCACCTTTATGTTTGCAGCTTAATATGTCTTCATTTTGATTGTTTTTTAGAACTGATGAAAGTACTCCTTCAGAAAGGTCATAGCTTTTCAGTCATTAGTGAGCCCCCATAACCTCTTTTACAGAGAAGTCTCTTTTTACTAATTTGACATTACGCATACATTATAATTATGTGCTAAAGTAAGGCTATGATTAAAAAAAAGCAAAAAATTAACATTAAAAAAAAATGTTATTTTCTGTCACTATTATCTCGAAAGTACGCAGAGATAAGCAATAAGTTTCTTCGAGCCAAATACTCAGAATTATTAGTTTTCTAACATATGTGATTGCCATCTCGACATCGATAAAGTTTTTGAGAAATTGAGTAAAATGTAATCGCTCCCATACAAAAAAAAAAGAAATATTTTTTTTACAGAAAAGTATTTGAAGTAGGACAATAATATTTTTTTGCCTTATCTGTTATCATTGTATCAACAATAAAAAAAAAATATCAGCGGTCTACTATCAATGTCCACTTTTTTTTAATTTGGGACCAGTGTGTGGCGGCGCGACTATGGGCCGTCGTACCAGCCAGTCTTTGCGTTCGATTTCTTTGGCGCTGAACACTAAGATGTTCCAAATTCAAAAAGTGCGCGGCAAAGATAATTGCGGCGCACTTCTATAGAAAACACCACCTTTGGGTGAACTTAAAGGCGAACCAAGTCGTACTTTTCGAATAGATGGAATGAAAAAACAATGACTCTCGTTAACAGAAATTGAAGCTTCTGTTCATTATTCTACCATTGATTGAGTTGTAATGCACCAAATGGACCTACCTCCATGATGTTTATTTTTTGCATTTGGTTTAAATGAAAAGTGACCTCCCTCCATTTCCGTGTAAAAAAAACAAGGTGGAAAAATGGTATATAAAAAAAAAGAACTTATTAATTACCTGATGACTTCATTAGGCATTCCGCAGCTGTATTTCCAATGTACGCAAAATAAATTTGGAAAGAGAGAGTTAATGATAAATTATGTTTATTTCTGTAAGTAGACTTAAGTGGAAAAGTGGGTGTACCTTTGCGCAACCCTTCAGGGGAACAAGGCATTATGTTACTTGTTTATTAATGACACATGTTTAATGATAACAATAATGTTTTAGAAACTAGTCTGAGAAGAAACACCGAAACTCAGAGGTAACAGTCTCTTGAAGTCTGGAAATTATCTTGGTCAGATCATGTGAGGACCATGTAGATAGTGTCTGTAATGACCTTATGAGGAATGAACTACACATATTAAAGTGGACCTGTCCGGTCAGTGATTCAATTTGTCAGTATTCATGTAGCATAATTCAGAACTGAAGTTTTGTAAAAACGTTTTTTTTCTTTGTTAAGTTCACAAAATGAACTGGAAGGTAGCATTGTTAATTTCATCTGGTACACTTACGTATGCATTCCACGAAATTCATACTTCTGACGGTACGTAGCACCGGCTCGACGTCAAGTGTGAGCGCGGGGGCGGCGGGCGGCGAATCCAGCGACGAACACAGGCTGGACGCGGTTTCCTGCGCACGCGCTGACAGTATGTTCCCCACCTGAAAAAATTATCATTGGCTACTAGGACTTAAGGAGAGGTTGGATCCCAGTAGAGATTGGCCGATTACACCCGAATACTAAATCAGCCGAATTTTCGGTTAACAGGCATAGAGTATTTGGGTTATTCCATCAGGAATTTCTCAGTAGCAGCCTAGAATCAAGATTTGTGTCTGATTGATGGCAATAGGCTCGCCCCTAATACATGGAATATAAACATAACCGACGAACCGTGGGTCTACTAAAGGTGCACCTCTGTAGCAATAGTAAGCCATTGGAGAAAACAGGCCTTATCATCATCTGCCTAGACTTTTCCCAACTATGTTGGGGTCGGCTTCCAGTCTAACCAGATGCAGCTGAATACCAGTATATTACATGGAGCGACTGCCTCCGACCTCCACAACCCAGTTATTGGGTATCACGCAGTGGCATGCACAAAGTTTTTAGACAGGATAGGCAGACATTTTTAAAAGGGAAAATATAACCAGAATAACCGATTGCAGTACCTACACAACATGCAACCTGTGAGGCAATTTAATGAATCATATTGTTTTGTATTGAATTTACGATTGATTTTACCTTTAGTTTGTATTAATTGCAAATGCGGTGTACAACTACTTTTCACGATCAATTGTTTTATTTTTTCACTGATAGATAGTTTTGAAAATGCATCATTTTTTCTTTTCTTTATACATACACCACCTGAACAACTTTCACAGTGAATATTATCTATTTTTCACACTATTTATTAACGTTAAAATCTTAAATACATGCCATCTTATCTCACAACCAAAACAAATAAATCAAACCAAACAATGGAGTCGGAATTACTCGGATTATGAAAATAATACGACAAAAAATGTAATGGTTGTTTATGTAGCGACAATTCAATGAAACAATGCTACTTTTTAAAATAGTCGCATAAACTTTGTTCGGAAAACTTCGGCAAATTTCGTAATTCGTCTCTTTGTAAAAAAACATAAAAAGCCAGTGACTACCCTGTACCCTGGTTGTGTGCATTATGTGCCACGCACTCCCAATAAATCTGCATGACTACGAGAGCACACATATAAACATTAAGACGCGAAGAGTTCGTGTCTCTCTCGAGGCACTCAGCGGTGCTAGTGCATCGCAATGCGAATTTGCGTCAAATTGTTTGAACTATTAGGGTATTGTATCGATGACATTAATGATACGACCAACGCTCGACAGGTGGAGCGGTTTTATGAATAAAGATTTTTGTTTATTGATAAAATAATATTAGTTTTACATATTAATCTGATTTAGGTAGGGTAGGCAGTATCTTTCTGTCTTATCTTAATGGACGCCACTGACACGATAACTAACTAACTGGCACGATACCCGTTGGTAAAACTGGTTGTCAGACTTTCGGGCTTGTGACGACCCGTAACGTCTGTCAAAGATCCACGAATGACAGCCGGGACCAACGACTTAATATTTTCCGAGGCACGGAGGGGTCTTGGTATGTTAAGATGGTCACCCGTCCACGGACCAACCGGGACAAGCGTAGCTTAACCTGATCGATCGACCCGTGCAGCTGTTATTACTTAGCCCCAAGCCCCTTTCTATGTACAATATAAAATACTAGGTGCGCTCATTGAATACATTTTTTTTTTTTTTTTTTTTTTCTGGGTGGGAAATCATCAAATAACTTCTCCCGCTCTGGGTGGAGCGGGAGGGCGTGTCAGACTTTTACTGACTAAAACCCACCCGTGTTCCCTCAGTTGCCTGTGTGCCAGGGGCGGCGGTATCTCTTTCGAACAACCCGCACCCCCGGCAGGCATCGGCCCTTGCGGGCCCCTCTGTTGCTGCTGACATCTCTTTGAGGCGCGCGTGGAACACAACGCGCCGTTGACCCGGGCTTGGTCCTTACCGGACAGCGAGCTACCCATAACTCGCCGTCCGCAAGCCCGCGCCTACGGTGGCCGGGAATCAGCCTGGGATTCCCGACGCCCAGGGCGTCTCCTGCGAAGGCCACGGCTGTGAGGGCGCATGTACTGCATCTCCCTCACGTGCGCCGCCTCCCTCTTTGCGAGCATAACTGCTTCGCTGAAGGAGGCGACTGCCAGCCATGCCCTCTCGCTCCGTACCATGGCCTGGACCAGGGTCGGACGCGAGAGATCGCCGCCGCCGATCACCTGCACGAGGACACGGCGTTGCTCCGCCCAAGCTGGGCAGACCTCCACCGTATGCTCCACCGTGTCCTCTGGGCGATCTTCGCAATGGAAACACCCGGGCGTTTCCTCCCGCCCTATCCGAAACAGGAACCTCCCGAAACAGCCATGTCCGGTGAGGACCTGTGTCAGGCGGAAGGTGAGGACGCCATGCCGCCTCTCAAGCCACTCCTCAAAGAGGGGACTTACCGCCGCAATCGCGGCGTGCCCATCATTGAATACATTGCATAACAAATTAATCGAAGAATAGAATGAATAATTTATAGAGACTTCAAATACCAGTATGGTGCATGGTGGGTGCTTAAACATAAATATTTTCTTTTGTTTAGAACTGTCTGGAGTGTAGGTGTAATAGATTTGTTTACATTTCTGAGATAGAAAGCTTTACTCATTGATATGAGACACCTGAGATAACAAATCAAGAACTTAGAAATTGCTTTTCCCTTGCGAGATAGTTTTACACAGAAAAATATATTGCAATATACTTTTCCTTATCTTCGTTCATATCATCAATCAATGGATATGTTACTGGCCAAACATACCACTATTAAGCCTGAGCACCCCAATTAAATGGGATTTTTTTTCGTTTTTGGGTGGGACATCATCAAATAACTTCTTCCGGTCTGGGTGGAACAGGAGGGCGTGTCAGACTTTTACTGACTAAAACCCACCCGTGTTCCCTCAGTTGCCTGTGTGCCAGGGGCGGCGGTATCTCTTTCGAACAACCCGCACCCCTGGCAGGACCCCAATTAAATGGGTTAGGTTAGAATGTGACCAGAAGTGCGAGTGGTGCCGCGGAAGCGGCCGGCGAGCGCTACTTCCAAAGGCTGTTAACGAAACGGCTAATTAAGCTAGTTGGCTGCGACATATCACGCGTAGGATAAGTCTGTTTGGCCTAGGACAAACTAGTTTGGCCGGTAACAGATATAATGGATTCCTTTTTCCGAAATTTAAATCAATATTATTATTATAAATGTCCTATTTATGGATAACCCATCAATTATGATGAGGCCTTTTAATGTGTTACAGTATAACATGGCAGATAAGCTTTATCAGTGTGACAGTACATAATGTCATAATGTTTGCTGATACCAGCACACAGTAGAATGAGGTCAATCTAATAATATTGAATAGTTATGCTTGTCAATATTTCAAGACATTCAGCAATCAGTCAATGTGCCAAAAACACATTGGTGTACCAAACATAATTTTATTGATTTAATATGCTGAATAGATTAAATAAATGGTTGGTAACTTTAAAAAGAAATCCTTCAATCATTGTTTCATACATACTTAACACACTGACGCTTTATCAACAGTGATCGGAATAGGCTGACGATATTTGCCTAAACTTCGGAGAACAGAGACTGAAAGTGGAGACTTCTAAGGATTCGGATTTGGATTCGATTTTTTCGGGATTTTCACGTAAAATCCCGAAATAAATAATCTAACTTTAATTCATGTATTCGAATTATATTTTCGATCCAACTAACCGTTGTATCAAATCATTGAATACATTACGATTTGTCAATAAGTATATATTTTACTTTTTTATGCAACGCAACATGCACAATTTTTTTTAGTCAACAAAACAATTTCATCTATAAATAATTATACCTCAAAAAAGATAATGCAATAGTTTTAAGATCCTGGAAGAATTTTCGTAAATCTACAGTACCTACGTTTGAAATACATATCGAAGTACCTTTAATGCAATTAGAAATTAGTTTTACGTAGAGGTGTTACACATTGACAAATGTTATGTATTGAAAGATTTGATGCAACAACGGTCAGTTTAAGGATAATTCTAATATATGATTTAAGTTAGATTAGTTTAAGTGAAAATTCCTAAGATTTGTTAATTGCAAGTTTAGTTAAAAATAGCTTTTACACATCTTAAATAAAGCTTATTTTCAACTTACTGAAGATTTTTCCCGAATCCCGGGAAAAAGAAAATAGTCTTAATTAAGTCTCCACTTTCTGTCTCTGTTCCCCGAAGTTTAAGCAAATATAGTCAGCCTATTCCGATCACTGCTTATCAATTACAACATTAACCTCTTTATTTATTAACAATGCTTAAAGTTAAGTAATGATTAGCTAGTTGATAAGGTCTGTTAAAAGCAGTCAACCTAAATTTAAATGTACCCCTACGTTTTAAGGTGATACCAGGCAAACCTTGCTTTGATGTAGTTCTCAAAAAGTTGTAATGATTATTGTCTTACTTGTAGAAAAGCTGCATGATCAGATTCTTTAAGAGCTTCAATGGAGAAGTGTAATAATGCAGTTGCTTCCCGCAGTTTCTGAGCAGCATGTGATGTGAGTGACCGCATGTTGGTTATAGCTTGAGAACGTGTGTGTCGAGCTGCTCGTATCAGCTCATCTCGCCTTCTCTCTATGGCACGGCTTACTTCAGAACAAGTGTGATCTATTTGTTTTTCCAACTCTTCGCAAGATTCCTGTTACATAATAAGACAATTGATATTTTATTTATAAAGCAAAATTTCAATCATATATGTATATTCAGGATTAAGATGTTTGCAAACCTCTGCAAACATAATGGGGTTTATTTATAAATAAGCATTGAATGAAGTTAAGAGATCAAACATCAAAAATGTATGGTTGAAAAGATGCTACTCATTTATTACCTTTAAGAATTAAAGGGGAATGTTTTGTACTGATACTTTATAACATAAACAAAGCTGGTTTTCCTGGAATGCAATATTTTCTTTGTCTGTTACAAGAATACTGTTTTCAATCTTTGTTGTCTAATCACCAAAATACTTACATTAATTTTATCACCTGTTCCTTTTACTAACTGTATATATTCTGTCATGGCTTTGGCTTGTTCAGATAGATGTTGCAATGATTGTGATAATTCAGTCTGAAATAAAAATAGTTAAGCAATGTTGAATATGTGCCAATAAGTCAGCAAACTAGTGGTCTGAACCAGATTCCGTCAATAATACTTAAATTGAATAGTGTAAGGCAGCAGAGAGTAGAGAAATTGAATAGTGTAAGGCAGCAGAGAGTAGAGGCAGGAACTTGTTAGCATCAGATAGGGTTTCCCGACACCTGGCATGATCTGGCTGGTGCTCCTGTGCCTCCAAAATGTTGTAACATCAAATGAGTTCTGAATTACCTTATTGGCTCTAGCAGCAACAGACAATGCCTGTGTTTCATGTGTTGAGTGTCTTTCAGCAAGACAGCGTTGACAGATAGGTACTAAGCAGGCATTGCAGTAGAGGACAGGGGGCGAGCCATGGTCGGCGCACGTGGTGCCCAGGGGCCGCAGCTCATGCTGCGCCAGTGGGCCGCGCGTGGGGTGCCAGGCGTCGCGGCAGCCCGCGCAGTACCGCACCGAGCACTGCTCGCAACGCACCACCGCGGCGCGCCGCTCCCCTTCGCACATCTGACAGGCCTCCTCGGCGGGCGGAGCACCCGTGACCCCACCGAACCGCTCAACAATAGTTCGCATAACGCGAAACGGTGGAAGTCCCTCTGCTCCATTATCGTCCAAATAAACTAACTTATTGCACGATGGGCATGATATTGTAAATGCTGCGCTCGAATATGCGGGCGCCGCCGGGGTTCCTGCGTAACTATTAGGCCTTGATCCACATACTACTCCACTGTCAGTTTCGCTCGACACTGAGGCTTTGTCCGCTTCTTGATAATCATTCGAGGCTGCAGAATTATCTCCTTCGTGTATATGAGACTGTAAATTAACTGCACAAACCCTACAAAGTGCATGCCCGCAAGGTAGTAATACTGGTTCTCTGTAGAATTCTTTACAAACAAAACATCTTATTTCCTCTTCCATTTTGTTCTAACTGGAATGAAGCATATACCCGCAGTGACAATAAATTGAATTCACTTTACATACTCTTATTTACTCATTAGCATTGTTTGAGTTTATGTTATTATTAAATAAACAAAATCAACAATAAAATTAACGCGACATGCATTGCATTACATTTGTAACACACAGACACACAGACTACATAACACAGCAGCAGAAGATTCTATCAAAGTATAGACAGTAGTACACACTGTCACACAATGAAAAAAGGTAAAACACAAAACAATTTCATCCGAATCGACTAAAATTAAATTAATGCATAAATAAACGGTTTTTACCTTAAAAACCTAAGAAAAAAACTATATTAATTATTAACTATCACGTCTGAATTCGAAGGTTTTCTCTTAATTTTGCAGTTCCCATGAAAAACACAGCGTACTTTTGCAGTTTTGCCAAGCCATGGCAAATTGGGTAAAGGCTCGCTGATTAATCTACTTGATTGATGGCCCAGATGCTGGATTTGCAGGCGACCGCCACACAAATTCACAACCCGAGTCAATGACGATCAATGTTCGGTGTTTAGTGACGCACAGTGGGCAAACGAAACGAGAAGATTAATCTATGACGAGAAGACCCATTTGTTTCGGTTTGCGAGCAACAATTTTCAAGACCATAGATACCGGTATGGATCACAGGAATTGCGTATTTGCTAAACTCCAGAATGCGAACGCAGAAACAGTTATTTTTTGTCAAGGAAAGAAACCGATTAACAGTATTGTAATGTAGTGGATTCATATATTCCCTTCCACCAGATTGATGCACTTATATCGTTGATGTTAGCCACAGAAATCTCCAAAACCAGAAACCGTCTCTGGCTCTATTAGATGCCAAGTTTGTTATGACATTTAAACCGATACTTTGTCCTACTTCGCTTAAGAACTAAATATAGCGTCAATTTCTTGACTTTTGTCAAGTTAAGATCCTTGGACTGGGGGGTCTAATAAGTATGCTGCAAAGTGAATCGGTTTCAAACGCAATACTCGACATCAGAGCCATCTGGTCCAATGTCCTATTTTTTCAAAAATCACTTTTTACTAAAACTCATGTAGTTTTTTTCTCTTTGTTTTCTGTCTAGGCGATACATTTGTATCTCACAAAATTTCATTTGCGTAACAATGGTATCGCGTATCGGACGTAGCGCGCTACATATTTAATAATATAAAAAATCTGAAATATGTTGTTTTCACCCGCCCCGTGGATGGAATTAAACGGGTGATAATTGTGTTTTAACCCACTATTATGTATTAATCCGCGTGATTACCCATCTATAGCCATCCCCGCACACCAGCTGTAGCGCGCTACAAGTTTATTTGAAAAAATCTGATATATTTTGTATTCACCCGGCCAAACCACCCAATGGGTGGAATAAAACGGGTAATAACTGGATTTTAACCCACTAGGGGGTTTTAACCCGGGTGATTACGCATCTCTATACCTGTTTTGCGTTTTAATTATTGATGGTTTGTCGAGATCTGGCAAGCGTCAGGATCCGGCATAACAAAACAGATTGTGAAATACGACTTTACCGGTTTTCCTAATCAATCGATCGATTTAGTACACTATAACGTTTAGCCTGCAATACCAACATTGAGAAAATAAATGTCATATCAATTGGTCAATATGGATTTGACAGTTTGTAAATAGGAAGATAATTGATTAGAGTTGTGTTTATCAACTTTCAATGTTTTTATCTTTTTTTATTGCGCTGTTCAATATAAAAATATTTGCTCTAAACCAAATTGTAATGTAGACTAAGTACAATAGCATAGTTGTCCGAAGTACACAAATTCAAAAATGGAGCCCGCGCTATCTTCTGACGATAGTTGCGATTCAGAAATGAAGCTGATGAAGAATGAATTGATGGGTAGGTATATTAGAATTTTAAATGTAGTTGTAGACGACATTTAAACAGAACAGGATTAATTGAACTTATTGTTTATCGTGAACTAAACTAATTTATTTGATTACGAGTTAGCATCGATAATAATACCGTCGTAATTGGTCTGTTGATTTTTCAGCAATTCTAGTGTTATTAATATTTATTAATGTATACTTGTCCTACACATTTCGTTTTCATAGAATTTGGATTTGAGGAAGACAATCTGAGCAAGGAAGAAATGAGTGATCTGCTGAAAGCTTTGAAGAATTCAAAATCATCAGAGAAACTAGAAGAAGTTGCTCGCGACGGAGTAAATGTCAGTTCAGTTTGATTTATTCTATCTAGCTATTGTTCACGGCTTCGCTCGCGTGGATGTCAGAAAATATTATACGGGAAAGTACTACTACCGGGGTTTTCAAATAACTACCTTTATTGGTTTACGCAGCACACGTCAGTAAAGTTCCCGGTCGGTATTTTTTTCCGACATCTTCAACAATCATGGTCATATTTCAGCCAATTTACACAAAACCCTTCCTCATGAATCACTCCGTCCATTGATGAGCACCATATGAAAATCCATTCTGTAGTTTTAGAGTTTATGACTATTAGACAAATAGACATGGCAGACTTTGTTTTATAATATGTTGTGATTACTCCTTTTCACACACTCAGGCTGCTGAGTAGGCCATTATTGTGTTTATGTTAAGCTATGAAGCTTTTACACATTCTCTTAGATTTGAGCAAGTTTACCCATATTTCTGCTTCCAGCTATTCTGCCCTAGCAGGCAGTGTGAAAACGGCATTGCAATCCCTTAATTAATAATTAGGTTAATAAATAATTAAATATATATTAAATTTTTTAATTGTGACAGTAAACTGAATAATTTTTCTGTTTCAGGTTGAGAACAATCAGTCTAGTAACAGCAGCACCACACCCAAAACTCCCATGAAAAGAAGGTACTTAAATGTAAGAGACAGACGCTTGCCATGGAGCTTACTACCCACCACAATAACACCCGCTGAAAAAGCCCGTAGTCTAGCAGTTTATATAAAACTTATGTCTCTGAACAGCTACCACCAGGCAAGACAGTCTGCTAACTTTGCAGCTTGGCCCCCACCGCTGCAGATTGTGGAAGAAACTACCAGAATCCAACCAGTCAGATCTACAAGAAGTGGAAGGTCTGTGCCCGTATATGCTGATTTTGATGATGATTCTTCTGACCTAGACTTTGTCATTAGTAAGACTAAGAAAAGAAAGGTGTCAGCCAGTGATCACAATGGGAGTGATGGCATCTACACTAACAAAGTTTTGAGCTTAAAAAGAAAACCATCTAAGGATGAAAATAATAGACCTGTGAAAGAAGCCAAGATGAGTACAGATAAATTAGAAGTTTTATCTTCTGTGATTCCTGTAAAGCCTAAGAAAGACCTGTTTACTTTAATTGAAGACTGATGCACTACCTATCCTGGAACTTCGGTTCTTTTGATGATTTATGATGTGAATTGAAGGAAATAACCAAACATTCTATGTGTCTTTTAAAACAAAACTTTTTAAGGTGCTTTCGTTTTTTGAGATGTCTGTTTGTATAATCCAAATGTAATGGCATTTAAAGTGTAAATTGATGTCATTAAAAAAGTCAATGTTCTAAATCTTAAATTTTAGAAGGGATTTACCCTGTGTATTTAATATAAGCTCATAGCATAGTAATCATGGAATTTGATTTCAAATACTACTACTGTTGAGAGCCATTCAATACAAGTGTTTGGCTAGTCAAGTCTCATGGAATCTAAATTCTGCGGTGGATGACACAAGATCTATAGATTTTTCATCATGAAAGCGTTACAATATTTAAGATGGTCCTATAATAACTCTCATTATAGAACCGTTTTAAATATTGTCATGCTTTTGGTCACAGCATGAATATTCAACTTAGCATGCATGTTTAAAATTATTCTACTTTCTGCATTCTAGGCAGTGTTCTAATAATGGGACTACCACTTTATTAAAATTATATTTTATATTATTTTGTTGTATTCTCAAATATTTTAAAATTCTATTGTAGCTTTAATAATTTTATCATAACAATCATGTTCTTATCGTAAACAGGCTCTCACTTCAGCTTAAGTTATTATAGAAGCAGAGAAGAAATTATTGTTTTGTTTTTCTTTTTACATAATTTTATTATTGTATAGTGTGTTGGTAAAGTGTCGGTGCTGTATTGTGATTTTATTTAGTCCTTAAGCACATTGCCCCTAGCAAGATTGATATCTTGTTTGCTAGTTGTGCAATTGAACCTTGTGTACTACAATTTAACTGTTTGTGAGCAAGCAAACCTATTGAGAGTGCTTCCGCAGCATAACTAGGACACTCAAGTGTCACAGGACTTGCAAGACAACTGAGTGGCTCAACTTTCACAGTCACAATTCGATATATAAACTTGCGAGTGAACATCGTGCACCTACCTTATGTAAGGTTTACTCTGAAACCTTGCTACATGATAATATGTCATGTATAGCGGCTATATTCAAATTCTTGTGTTAATTTAAGTTAATTTGTTCGTATGATGAACTGCTTGAGCAATGTTGCTCAAGCAGTTCATCATCAGTATGTACAGTGGTAACTTTAAATAAAACGACAAGTATTATTTCTGCATCTATACTTACATAATATCCTATTATCAATAAGTATTATAATACTAAATACATGTTTCCATATACATAGAGTACATATGTACACAATAGATAATCAACTTGAGACTGGATTTATATAATACAATAAGCCTGAGGAAAGGAATTTATTGTTAACTAGCGACCCGCCCCTGCTTCGCTCGGTTTTTTTGACTTAAAAATGTGTAATATACAGATAAACCAAAAATATATTTTCTAAATGATGATGAAAACCGCATCAATTCATCTATTTTTTGCGTCAAGAACAAATGATACCGACCCACGAAAAGCGACGGATAGATGATGTATTAAATCAACTAGTAGCCACGCCCACAATTTTTTGACGTGTCGCGGAACGCGATTTTTGCCATGTATTTTCATTCTTAAGGCCGTTAAGTAATCATGTTATCAAGCATCATAATATGTCTCATTCAATAGTAATACCGCTCTATTTCTGATTTTAGACTATATGTCCTTCTGAACGTATTTAATGTATGTAAATCAATAACTTTACGTAACATAAAGAGCTTCCTCATGACTGCGAAAAGTCAGGGATCTTATTTGATATAGTTATATGTATAACATACGATGTAAGGAGCCTACGGTTGCAAATATTTCGCTGATCTTTTGAAATAGCGCTAAGTTATCTAAACCTACACCGATTAAATAAATAGGAATTCTTTAATAATATCATTGTGTATTTTTACTTCCCTCATTCCTGAAAGAAAACGTCTTGGGACTACCAAACCTTAAACACTCCTTCCGTCAACCCTCAACTACTATCTAATAAAGATGATAAGAAATACCAATTAAATTAATTAGTTAGTAAATAAAACCTAAGATCACGTTTGCCCTTATTCTACGCTATACAAAGTAAGGTACCAGGTTATATAATACTTAGGTAAACCAGCTTTAAGTTTACATAAGCTTACAATACATAATTTATATGATACGTGTATTTGACAATACCGACATCAACTTGATCCGTACTACCCCAATCGACCTATTAATTATTGCGTCATATGTCAGCTAGTCGTCTTCGTCTCGTGGTTCTCCCCGTGCCTTGGCTACCGACCTGACGAGGGATGGCGAAGCTTCTTTCATGTCGTAGGCCCATCCAATACTCGCAAAATAATTTAATAGTGACGTAGTCATGTTGATGGGTATTCCGAGTTCGGCTGCCTTGTAGTCCCAAGGGAAGGTGTGGTGGTAGTTGTGCCAGCCCTCACCCATCGCTACTATGGAAACCCCCCAATTTTCAACTGGCATTATGTTCCTGAAATTAAAGTCTGTAATTAGGTACGGGTTAGGGGATCTATGGAAACCTACCTTAGCAACTTGTATTGTGGCTTGGCACAATGTAGATAATGAATCAATGATAAAAAGTAAGTTCAAAAATGAAAACCCGACTACCTACTGAAAAATCACGCTCTAAAAAGTAAATGAAACAAGAAAGTATTCTCATCTGAAAACTTAGGTATGTTCTCTTACCTACTACTACTGTTAGAATTTATTTTGAATGCATTATTGAAAAAAATAAAAATACACCACTTTATGACCTCTAGTAGGCGGGGATATTTAAATGTATGTGACGTCACAGCCTTCCAACGATACCTCGTTTGTTAAATTATCGATAAGAACTTTAGAAGTTACTAGCTTTTGCCAGCGGCTTCGCCCGCGTAGAGGTCGGTGTATTATACATATAAACCTTCCTCTTGAATCACTCTATCTATTAAAAAAACCCGCATCAAAATCCGTTGCTTAGTTTTAAAGATTTAAGCATACATATGGATATAGGGACAGAGAAAGCGACTTTGTTTTATACTATGTAGTGATGAGGGAACAGATAAAGAAAGATAGGTACATACCAGTCAAAATCATTACCCTCCTTTTTGCTTCGCCGTAGTTGGGTAAAAATTACTTAAAGACCGTACGGCCCACAGAAATATGTGGTCACACCGTGTTTTATAACAGGTCCTACCGTGTGGCTACACTGTGTGATTATGATTAAATTAATGAAAAGTACGTGACTAGGTTCCTATTCGTACTATTGATGATAAATAGATTGGGCAGAATGGAACGAAAGAAGAGAGGCGTTTGCCCTGCTGCGGGGGACTGAAGCAAGTATTAAGGAAGGAATCATACTTGTCATAAGGCTTGTTGCCCCATAAATGCGCAAAGCTGTTCACCGACCAGGTAAAGTTCAGGCTCAATATGTATCGCAGTACAGCCTGTGACATGATGGACGCTTCCCAGCATTCGTTCCAGCACAGGGCAGGGATTATTGATGGAACAATCCAGCAGCATGCTACCTTGAATAACAGGAAATACCTGAAATAGTTCAAATATAGATTAGGAACTTTGAGCAGAAACCTGATGAGATGTCTATGATCAAGAACAGGTAGTTAAAAATATTACATGCTCAAACATAACATCACACTTTGTTTCTTTGAAGGGTTGGGCAGATTTGTACCTGTAGTAGCGAAACCGGGGCTGTTTCTAACGGGGCTATGAATTAACTTGAATACTCGGTTTCCTAGCTTTATTAACGTCACTCCAATCGTCCGCGGCCAATAGTCTCTCGTGGAAGTTGTGCATAGCGAGCTCGGATTGACAGCTAAACGAACTTTTCGTGGTCTGCAATAATTTTACTCAAGACGTACGTAGTTATAGACTTCATCGAATATAGTATTGTCCAGAACGAAGCTTAATTTTATTGATAATAATACTGTGCTATGCGTTTGTTATTATTCTTATTAAATGATTTTTTGTAGGTAGATAATTAATTTTACAAAAATAGTGACCTTGGGGCTAAAAGTAATAATTACCACGTTAATATATACCCCATAAGTGAGGCAAGTATTAATAGATGATTGTTCAAACAAGAATAAGATAAGCTATAGTGTCTGCTATGTTATCCAAAAAGAAGAAAACTAGTCAGGAAAAAATGAAGAATGAGGATAAAGGCAAAGGAAAGGGGAAGGATAAAAAAACTAGAAGGGTAGAAGCAGAAAAGGTAAAGAAGACAATTCTCCAAGTGGATAGTGATACAGAAGAAGAAGACTGTGCTTAGTTTGTGGCGAACTACGTGTGAATAAATTGTTTCTCAGACGATGATTACGAGGAATCATCGACAGATATTGCCAGCTCCTTTGCACAAGTCTGCTCAACAATGTAAATAAGGCAATGAATGTTGCTGCCAAAATAAAAGCCATTCCTATTGTTAGTATGTTACGCAGTTACCCAGCGGCTATTGACATTTTTATCTTCTCCTTTACATGGGAATGAGACATATGGCGAAATGAGGAGCAGTTATAGGTTGGCCTCGGGCCTAGTATTAGCTATATTTGGTACAAGTCTGCCTAACCCTGTGGGGAATAGAGGCGTGATGTTGATAATTTTGAAATAAGAACAGACAGTATTGGACTACCTGGTATGGAACTGAATAAGGGGATCATTGACGATGTCGCTCATGTCGATCTTGACGCCCTGTTTCAGCACGTCAGGGTGCTTCTTCATCATCAGCCATCCGACGTGAGAGAAGAAGAACCCGCGGTTGGCGTCGTGCGGGTCCGCTGACGTTTCAGAGTACTTGTGGTGCACGCGGTGGTCCCGAACCCACTCGTATATAGTGTTCTGTTCACAAACATACGTAATAAATTATCCCAGGCCAGAATAGCAGAGGTGTTATTATCATAAATCGTCACATTGTGATTGTGAAGTGAAGTGAAGGTGCCAAGGTATTATCTTTGCGAAATATCTTTTATGTCGTCACACGTGCTAAGCGTGCTAATGCAATTTTGAACAAAACAAATAAAAATCGCAACTTTCACAGAATTGCAGGAGTTTGGGCCTCGTTAGATTTTTCTTAGTTAGTTACCATACCTGTTTGTTATTTCAGACTGAAGTTTTAGTTGCAGTTATATATGGCGAGGGTAGGTAAGTACCCATCCTCGCCACATTTAGCTGCAACTGCCGATACTGCCTACTTGATCTTTCAACATTTTGGCAATTGGCGATATGTTGCAAACATCCAGTGACCCACCCTTCGATTTACACTAACAGGGAGGGATGGCTTCAAAAGAGTACAATTAAGATTTAAGCGCAAGATAAAGGCTACTAAAGGTACTACCTGACCAGCCACCGAATAACATAAGATTAAAATCCATTGTAGAGGCAGTTTAGCTTTGTAGGAGCGGTGACACCAGTACCGATGTACCCCTCCTGTTATCCCGAAGCCAGCAACCAGACCGAAGAAATATCCTGAAACATTAAATACCGGTACAAATATTTCTCAAGCAGTTTAGACACATCTACCTTCTTATCGGTCATTATCAGGGTCATAGGTAGGCTATGAGCGCCTCTGGCAACATTTGAATTTTGCGCCCCATGGCAATTATTTTCTAGGAAGAGTAACGCCACAATAATTTTGAAAGTGTAATTTTAGATATGCGTTAATTTAAGTATTAAATTAGTTCATACCTACTTATCTATATATATAAAAATCAATTGCTGTTCGTTAGTCTCGCTAAAACTCGCGAACGGCTGGACGGATTTGGCTAATTTTGGTTTTGAAATATTTGTGGCAGTCCAGGGAAGGTTTAAAAGGTGAGATAATATAAATTTAGTAGCGGTACGAAGTTAGCCGGGTCAGCTAGTAATATTATAAAAGCGAAGGTAACTCTGTCTGTCTGTCTGTTACACTTTCACGCCCAAACTGCTGAACCGATATTCATGAAATTTAGCAGAGATATATGGGATATGGAGAAGGACATAGGCTACTTTTTTACGCAATAACCGATATCCACTCGGGCAGAGCCGCGGGAAAAATATAAGATGAATTCAAAACATGCGTTATTAAAGTTTACTCTTCTAGCTTTTTCTGGGGCCAATGTTATACTCCAACTATAGTATAGGTCACACGATCTTGACCACTGTGAGATAGTTTTGTTTTTTAAATTTGCTGACAGATCTTTCACGCCTTGCAGACATTGTTAGGTTGACAGTTTTTTTTTGTAGTTATTGTTTCGAGTTACACATCTAATAATGCAAGAGCAAGCAAAGCAAGCTCGAAAATTATATTATCGCACCATGTTGGATAGGTTTTTTTTTTTGGCAGTTCATACAGAAATGGGGGATAGCTCTTGGTCTGCAAAGTGCGCCCCCCTAAAGGGTGCAACCTTGGCAGCCGCGCGCCTGGCCAGCCCATAGCTACGGCCCTGGTCATCATCATGATCTCCCTCTAGGCTGTTCCCAACTATGTTGGGGTCAGCTTCCAGTCTAACCAAATGCAGCTGAATTTTGCATGGAGCAGCTGCCTATCTAACCTCTACAGCTGAGTTACTGGGTAACACGATAACCATTGGCAAGACTGTTTATTAGACTTTCGGTTGACACATCTACCTATGATGATGATGATGATGATGATGGGACTCCCTTTTCCGCACTTAGACTCCCATTCGGTCCGTAGTGCGTGGGGATTCTGGCTAACAGAGCCAGCCTAGCTCCGCCCAGAAGCACAGAAGCTTCCTGGGAGATTCGCAGGCTTCGCGGAGCGACCTCACTCTTCCGAGGATTTCTTCACGTTGAGAAGCCACGGCCTCGCATTCCAGGATGACATTGGCGGCTGATTCCTCGGCGTCAAGGCAGCCCCTGCAAAGTGGGCTATCTGTGGCGCCTATGTTAAAAAGATGTTTGTTAAGGGAGTTATGGCCCGTAATTGTTCCTATTATTATTCTAAGGTTATTTCTACTCAGGCTGAGAACTTTTTTGGTTAATCGCGGGTGTACAATTGGTAAAGCCAATTTTGACTGTCTACAATCTGTTGCCAGTGACCATCTGTTGTTATGGAGTTCGGTCGACCTTTGGCAAATCCACGCACGAAATTGTGAGAAAGGCACATCTACCTATAAGTAAGTTACATGCATTTGAAGAGTATATTTTTCTAACTGTCTATCAGTGACTAAAGCACCATGTAACACAATTGTGTTACAATGCGGGAAGCCGGTAGAAATTTCTACCGGCTTCCCGTCGGGGCTTAGCGTCGGCAACTAATCGCTATTAAAAAATGTCACGTCAATAGTGGCTACTATTGTCAAAAATATAGTTACACTACGGGTATTTAATTCACCATAACATTCAAACAACAATATCGGTATTTTTTTAGCTTTGTATTACAATAAAATAAAATAAACTTCTAAATGAATCCGGCGCCAAAACGTCATAATCGGGAACTAAAAATTCATACAACAACGATCCCGTAATGATGTCACATTAGGTCACGTGGCACCGCTTGATATGGACGGGTGGGAGCAAGCCGCTGTACAACGGGTTATGACAGACACATACAGAAAAATGCGTCAGCGAGTACGAGATGGAGGAATATTGCACATTCTATTTGGTTGTCAGCTGTTAAATTTTATTGTATTTAATTCTTTACATTCCTATGTTAATTTCAAAATGATAGTAAGTATTCTTTTTGATAAGTTAGTGAGTTAAAGCCAACCTTGCATCGGCTTCTCTCTTAGAAAAATGTATACCTCGCCGCTGCTGTCTATGATATATCTACCTAATGGTTTTGAGGAAGAAGTAGGTATGAAGGTATAACCTTTTAACCGCAGCATGTAAAGGTTCAGAGTACCTAGTGAGGAGTGACCAAGGCTGGCAGGCCCTGTATAATTTCGGCCTTAGAGCTGAACCATGATGGGCAAAACGATATCAATACAACTTAGGAATCATGTGACATAACGTTATAAGAATAGGCTGCAGCGCCTGCAGTGTCCTCCTATTTAATGGAAGCCCCCAAGCATGCCGAAGCCGAACGAGCTGAGCTGGAAGCTTGGATGTCCTCTGTTGGATAAATACCAACAAATTGTGGTCGATAATTAAATTAGTCTGCTGGCCAGGGTATTTATATAGGTACCTACCTAAAGGATAAGAGGAAATTGACATGTGTAATTACTTAACGTGCCTGCGTTAACTAATTACTAATATAATTATTTCCTCTTTGACTATTTAATTGTAGAACTATTGGATGGCTCATATTTAACACTGGACTTACACGTTGGTTTGAAAATGGTAGAAATAAGCTCTGAATGACCTGCACAAAGGCGGATTAAGGTTGGAGGTCGGCACAGAGGCACGTGTCAAACGGTTTAGGAAAAAAAGGGAGATTAATACGATAACGCTTCAATAACACGAACGTGCACGTTTTCTGCGACAATCAGCACTGCCGAGCGAAATTTCTTCGCCTTACGCCGGTTGAATACATATCTTCGCAGCAGTATGAAAAAAGTATTTCTGAATGGACAAGCCTTAATGCGCGTTTATGTGCGGTACGAGGGGCTTCGTGTCTCCAAAGTTTACGCAGCTTTCCTTAATCAAATCAATCTCAGCTTCGCTTCTAAGTTCTCATAATTCTTAACTCTTAATTCTATCATCATCCAGCCGACCCCAAGCCTTGTCCAACTATGTTGGGGTCGGCTTCCAGTGTAACTGGATGCAGTTTAAAACCAGTATTTTACATGAAGCAACTGCCCACCTGATCTTCAGGTATAGGAATAACAGTTATAGGTTATACGATGCCCCTTGGTAAGACTATGCTGGTCAGACTTTCGGGCTTCTGACTACCCCTTACGACTGTCAAAGATCTACAAATGGCAGCCGGGACCAAAGCTTAACGTGCTTTTCGAGGCACGGAGGGGTCTCGGTATGTAATCGATGGTCGCCCATCCACGGCCCGACCTCAGCAAGCGTTGCTTAACCTTGAACTTTGTTATTAATTAGTCACAAATCAGCATAATCCAATAGTCAATATTATAGGCACACTCTTACTACACAAACACTACTCCATAGTAATTTCACTTACCGAATATGAAAGTCTGCCATTTAAATGGTTTATTATTGCCGACATAGTTACAGAGCCATATGACGGCTAGAACATGGAACAACGTAATGGATATGGTATTAACCCATCTGATTGGTGTAAGGAATCCCATGTTTTTCTCCCATTTTCGAATCGGTGCGAGGAACTTTGGGTCATTTTTACTTAGCATCTGGTCGTATGGACTGATCTGGTACAGTTTGCCATTGGCTCTGGTGTCGCTGGAGTCCTTCACTGGGTGATGGAGCTTGTACTGGATGTAGTCGGTCGTGTGAAGCGGTTGCTCCAATTCAGTCTCCGTAAAAGTTATTGGAGCCATTGTTGCTTACTGAAAAACAAAAGAAACTAATCTTAGAACCGGAACAATGACACAGCCGATTTGTGGGAGGCAGATTCGTGACTAATTGTGGGAGGCAGATTCGTAACTATTGTGGGAGGCAGATTCGTAACTATTTGTGGGAGGCAGATTCGTAACTATTTGTGGGAAGCAGATTTGTTATTATTTCTTAAGGCTGAAGCTCCAGGGTAGCCCGCCGCGAAGTCTAATTTTCTGGGGTTTTGTGCAATTAGTAGGTCAGGGCAAGGTTGTATGATTATGATTCGCGACCGTAACAAATATGGCTTTACATAATTATAATCATTATATCACCAATACAACCCTTTAAGTCCATTTTATTCGATGGAATGACTTGACCCATTTCTTCTCGTGGGTGTCGTAGAAGGCGGCTAAGGGAGTTACTAGAGAATGGGCAGTAGCTTTCTCTATGCATTTTACCACCATACTGCGATCGCCAATCCGCCTGCCAAACGTGGCGATTATGGCAAATCCCCCCTTTTCGGGGAGGCTTATGTCCAGCAGTGGACGTCTTTCTGCTGATATGATGATGATGATGAATGACTATTTCATGAAAAACTCATTCAATTGAATTTAATGAAGTTAGAGGGTTTTTTTTTGAGGTTGGGAAATCATCAAATAACTCTCCCCGCTCTGGGTGGCGCTGGAGGGCATGTCAGACTTTTACTGACTAAAACCCATCCGTGTTCCCTCAGTTGACTGTGTGCCAGAGGCCTCGGTATCTCTTTCGAACAACCCGCACCCCTGGCAGGCATCGGCCCGTGCGGGCCCCACCAGTTGGTGCTGAGATCTCTTTCAGGGGTGCGTGGAACACAACGCGCCGTCGACCAGGGCTTGGTCCTTACCGGACAGCGAGCTACCCATTACTCGCCGTCTACAAGCCTGCGTCTACGGTGGCCGGGAATGAGAAGTTAGAGCGTTGTATTGATGAATCAAATCATTATAATTATGTAAAGCTATATTTATTATGGTTGCGAATCATATTATATCAATCAGACCTTAACACTGTCAGCGTACACAATATTGAAATGTAAAAATAATATACGTCAGTAAAGTAGTTATTGTACCAATATTAATTAGCATTCAAACCAGCTCATATATTCTCTCATAATTATAACTTTAGTCGAAAAGTCATTGCAAACCTTCGCCTCCACGCTCCTTAATAGGTAGCGTGACAATGTACATATGTATCTTACGAAGGCACTCAATGTACGTGAAAGCTCAACCATCTAGATTAGAGAAACTTCTCTTAGTAGGCTTCTTATAATGTCATTGAGCGCAGGGTGTTAAAGAGAAAGGTCCCCTGCACACACATACATACTTTGTATTTGTTTTTGCAGTGTTTTATCTAATCTTGCACAGCCTGACTATGAACTGAGTAGATTGCTTTACATGTTGTTAAAGGTAGTTAATATTAATGATTAAAAAGTGCAACTATGCTGATTGATGTCAAATTATAGGTAAATTATAATCCTACTTCTTCTTTACATTAAACTTGGTCTTCCTAAACCAAGTTAAATATAAGGAAATATGTAGGATTCCTTCGTCTCTGACAACAACCGTGAGAAAAGGCGTGAGTTTATGAATGTGGGTTAAAATATATTTTGGACATTTTGATCGGCAAACGGGTATAAGAGTGACTCGAATCGTATAATTTTTATGACGAGCTTTACAAGGGTTTATCGGCTGACATGGGCTGACGTCAGACTTAGAGCCAAATATGCTCCGTACCTAACTGTTAAGTAGGGCAATGTCGCCAAAGAAGACGTTTGGAGTTATTGCATTACTGTGATACCTTCGCGTGAGGGTTTCACAGTTTCTTTAGGTTGAACTTATAGCAAAGAGTTATTTAGCTTCACTTTATAAAAGCTTTCTCTACTTACCTAAATATAGTAAATAGTAATGTTGAGATATTTTATCGAAATTTCTACAAAGCACTTGAAAAGGAGCAACGTCTATCATTTTTTAATTAACTTCAAGAAAGGGTGGTTATCATTTCAGTGATTACACCTTTTTAAAGAATGTTACAAAAAAAGTTAAAGAACTTTAGTACAAAAGAACGAAAATATTACACCAAGGACACTGACTTCTTCTAAGTTATTTTTCACTTAGCAATGTTTTTTGGAAGTCGGTTGTGTTTTTCGGAAAAAAGTTTTTTCAGGTGACCAGTCAAAGAACCTAAAATAACTCAATGTTAATCGCTGCCAACTGCTCTACATGGAGTTACTTAATGACTTAATTCGTATTTAACGAAGATAATAGCTATACTTAACTCGCGGAAATTGTTTCGTAAACCCTGACCGAGAAAAGGACCTTGTCTGTATTTGGCTTTATTATTTCAATGAACTGATAATACTTCGATGAAAAGTAAAAACACAGTCAAGATATATGTATTATTATAAATTACAAGTCTTCCATTTTCATTAACATAGATGTAGAGATTGAAATGCTTGCTTGCAAAGATACGCAACTTGACAAGAAAATAATTAAATGGATGACAACGGCTCCATTGTCACGGTAAAGTGAACTACAGTGTGCGCGCTCCCTGGTGTACAGCATGACGCGACGTCGAGCGGTCTGCGAGAGAGAGCGCGAATTCGCGTTATCGCGACAATGTACCCGTAGCATTACCATCCCCGTTCTGAAAAAAATGTTGAAACAGTAGTTTTGTGCTACGGCTACGTTATCGTGATAACATTGTCACGGTAACAATAATGCTACATAGCCGTAGCATTATTGTTACGTAAGTTATTCGATCTATCTATGTCTTTATATACTCATAATAAAGCTTAGACTTAACTGGAACTACAAGTAAGATTTAAAAAAAGTTTGCATTTGATAGTCCAATTCTTGAGGAATGCTATATGCTATTTAACATCATGCTAGCTCTTTGCAGCGAGCTGAGCAGTGAAAACAGTCAGAAGGAACGCTAAAGCGATAGCGGGGGTAGACGACGCGATGCGCGGGGTAGGTTTTTTCTTTCATAATGGGAAATCATCAAATAACTTCTCCCGCTTTGGGCGGAGCGGGAGGGCGTGTCAGTCTTTTTCTGACTAAAACCCACCCGTGTTCCTTCAGAGGAACAAGAAAATTCACGCGGTCGTGTCGCGGGCAGAAGGTATAGTGTTAAACATGCTCATGTCAATGAGTGACCTATTCTTCAAAGTTTCTTAACCTGTTCCCTGCGCGACACAGTGAATGAATAGACTCAATCAGAACAATGCAGGTACAGTCAGCAATATAAGTTGATTAACAATGTTAGTTTCAAATTTATCATCTACTAGCTGTTGCCAGCGACATATCTCGCTTGCATTTCGGTAATTATCCCACTGGAACGTACTACTGAGATAAAACGTATCCTATGTGTTAATCCAGATTATAAACTATCTGTTTGCCAAATATTATCCAAAACCGTTCAGCCGTATTTGCGAGATTGTGTAACAAATATCTTCACAAACTTTCACATTTATAACATTAGTAGGTTATCTATATTGACACAAAATGCTTCGATACATGGCATTCATCTAATAGGTACAATACTTACTGTTTAAATTTTATATCAGTGCAGATTCTTTAAATATGATGAATGTTTTGCTCTAAAGACCAAAATACTAACTACGCTACTACAAATCATCTTTCTGTTGCTGATCCTACTTACCTTCACGTCAATCTCAACGTAACATGGGTTCTTTATGATTGATTTATTTAATTAATTGATGTGTGTTTGTTTCACCGACTTTAGAATATGTCCGACACTATTGTTTTCTCTAGAATAGATTATTTACCTACTCTACTCATTTTGAGTTTTACGTTCGTGTGGTTATTTTATTCTTGTATTGGTTGTTCGCTAGTGTGGTTCGTTAACTTTAATTACATTAATATACTCCGTGCTAGTACAACCCTTTACGAGTGAATAAAATCAATAAAGGTAAACAGAAAAAGAATTCAACATGAATACAATTAACACATTCCATGTCAATAAATATTGAAAGCGCGTGAGTAGAAAATTTTACATTGTCATAATTTACGCATGCAGGAAATATAAATATTACATCGCATAGACGTTAATATAACATTTACAATTACGGCTACTCAATAGTGGACAACAGTAGCCTCATTATAGAAGATATGAAAGGAAAACATTCTAAACATAACTTTCACCAAAAGGTATACTACATTTTGGGATCAAGATGAAGTTTTGTTACGGGATTTACGCGCTAATGATTGCGCAGGCGTTTCATGTCAATGCTTACTGCCCAGAGGCTGCGCTGGCGCCACTTCCCTTTGTGTTGGAGTACGCTGTGTGGCGCGGGTGGCACCAAGCTGTTATCTATACTCCAGACCTCGAGCAAGGTGGGTGGTATATGTTGGAATACTGATGCTAGGCAAAGAACTCTTTCTCTATAACTTCTAGCTCTTGGAATCCAGGGCTAATTTGGACCACTGGTCGTTAGTTTTGTCTTTCTACGGAGTCTGACGCGACGCTTTCTGGTTGTGTCAGGGCTCCATAATACATATAGGGCTATTTTGACCCACAGCTCACTACTCTTTCGGCAGACGTGGCCAGCCCAGTCTCACTACAACTTTGAGGCATTTTGAGCAACGTCAGTAGTCTGTGTTTCGAAGCGCAGTGTGGTGTCGCGAATATGGTCTGTTAATTTGGCACCTAGAATACTGCGCTGCATCGCACGTTGGCAAACCTTGAGTTTGGACTTGTGTGTTGAGTGTTGAAATACGATACATTAATACCTGGATGAAAAAAATGTAAAATAGGTAATGACATAACGACTGAATAGATATCTACACAAATAAATAAAGAGACTTCGCACGCCAATTCCATAAAAATTAGGATAGTAGCTGTAGAAGGGTGAAATGAGAATAGGATAGCACAACAGACCAGTCTAACCAAAAAAAGTAAGAAAAAAAGTAAAATTAAATCATTATCAGCACATAAAAGAAGAAAAAAAAAAGATTAAATTATCATTACGCAATTTTGATTTTTTTTTTGTAAAACGTGTCAGGCTCTCTTAAGTACACAGTATACTGTTCTTAAGAGGGATTGACACGTTTAAAAAAAGGGCAGGGGTCTTACTCATCTGTGTTAGCCTTACCTATCTCTTACTGAAAAAACTTTGCTGAGTCTTTTGTTAAATAAAGGATTACTTACTAGGATAGCTGTTACGTAATAAAAATTCTGCTGATAACAATTGTATTTCTCTAATAGCGGTATAGTCAGTAATATTATTGCAAATAAAAAAAATGAAAATAACAATAAAATAAGCCTTTTATTTCATGCAATAACAAATCTTAATCTAATACAATAAAAGTTACATATTGCAAATAATGTATGCACAAATAAATAAAAGGCGAAATGTATTTCGACACTTGACCATGACGTATTTTTTACACCTGCCTGCCTAGCTTTTCTGGAAAATACAGGCATTACGGTTTGTTATCCCTACTTAATATTATAAACGCGAAAGTAACTCTGTCTGTTTGCTTGTCTGTTACGCTTTCACGCCTAAACCACTGAACTGATCCTCATGAAATTTGGCAGATTTATAGCTTGGGATATGGAGAAGGACATAAGCTACTTTTTTACGAGATAACCAATATCCGCGCGGGCGGAGCCGCGGGTAAAAGCTAGTAACACTATAAAGGATCCATCGTCAGCGATGTTAAATTGAGGTGTGCGTGTTAATGAATAGACCAAACACGCAGGTAATGATGACAATACTATTATATCGGTCAGAAACGTCATTCAACTTGCTCACAAAATGCTGCATCATGAATCTCGATTTAAAACAAAATAAACAAATACTTAGTTACCATATTGGTCCTTAAATATCCACCGGAAGCAAACTGGTGAAGTTCCCCAGTCGTTAGGAAGAATTCTAATCTGGGGTGAAACTTAGCCTTCTATCAGTTAACCTAATACACTTCCCGTGGCTTTTTTCTTGGTCAGAGGCAATACAACGAGGTACAACGCGGCAATGCCGCCAGTCTCTTGGGTACATTATCAGTCGACAGCGATGCGGAGGAACCGACGCCATAAAATGTGGCGTCGGTTGACAATAGTTTAAGATAGGTTAAGTCAGGCGTGGTCACAGACAAAGACTACCTACATATTAATAAGAAACTTTATTATATTTTCGAAAAATAACTATTTTAAGCTTTACGTTTACGGCTTTAGGGGGGGGGGCATGACCCCCCCCTCGGCCCGCGCCTGTGTTAAGTACCTAATTATATTTTTATTATAATAGTTTGTTAGTCAATTTAGCATCAGCAGTTTATAAAGTGAATAAGTACATAGGTAATACCAAAATCATCAATAAACTCGGCATCACAATAGTGGTAGGTAATATCTAGGTAACTAATGTCAGAAGATATGATTTAAATCAATCTGCTTAGCCTATATCTAGGTAACTAATGTCAGAAGAAATGATTTAAATCAATCTGCTTAGCCTATATCTAGGTAACTAATGTCAGAAGAAATGATTTAAATCAATCTGCTTAGCCGTTTCCCAACTGGGTTAGGGTCGGTTACCAATTCTATTCTAACCGAATGCAGCTGAGTACCAGTTTTACATAGAGTGATTGCCAATCTGATCTCCACAACCCCGTAACTGCGTAATACGATATCCCTTGGTGAGACTGTCTGACTTTGATTGCATTGATTGCAGATATGATTTAAATGCCTATTTAAAGTATTCACATGACAATACAGGTACAACTTTACTCCGAAGATCATAACCAGTTGGTTATGTAACACATACTATTATGAAACATGAAGTAATAATGGCCCTTGCAATTTGTAGGTAAAAAATACCTATAGTTAATGTAGGTCAGTGCGAGCTCAGTCATTCGAAATCGTTAAGTACAGGCCAATCAAGGCGTTGTTCTTCAAAAGCTCTGGTTTACCTTACACAATTATTAAATATTAAGTTTATTTTTGAAAGTCAAGTTCACTGGTAGTTTTAACTTAAATCAAGGGCACATAATATGACTTCAGCTGGCCGGAAATATTTATTTCCGGCTTTATTATATTTCTACATAGTATAAAACAAAGTCGGTTTTCGTGTCTGTACGCATCTTTTAAACTACGCTACGGATTTTACCGCGATTGTCATCAATAGACAGAGTGATTCGAGACGAAGGTTTATTTATATGTATAATATACTGACCTCGACGCGGGCCAAGCCGCTGGCAAAAGCTAGTTAATTCATAAATTCGAAATCAACAATGTTCGTGAGTTTGGATGTTTGTTACTCAAACATCTTTTAATGGTTGAATGGATTTGGATGTGATTTGCCACATTTAAAGAAAATTTCAATGACAAATGTAATGTCGTAAAAAAAATATTTTTGTGCCCTAACATTGCAAACGCTGGATAAACCATACCAGTTAGACCAAAATAATGTACTATGGAATTGTGTATCTTAAAAAGATCTACAAAAATGCCCAGGAAGGTATATCTCTATCTCCTGAGGATAACCCACAGTAACAATTTTTTTTATCTTATACATATTTATCATGAAGTTGTCTTGTTGTTGTGTTGACTCATGTCTTTATAGGATGAAGACGCGGGCAACAGCTAGTAATCCCTACTTATTTTATAAATGTGAAAGTAACTCTGTCTGTCTGTTACGCTTTCACGCCTAAACCGCTGAATCGATCGTCATGAAATTTGGCAGAGATATAGCCTGGGATATGAAGAAGGTTATTGCATAAAAACATAACCTATGTGGTAATTTTTTTACGCGATAACCGACATCCACGCGGGCGGAGCCGCGGGCAAAAGCTAGTAGTCTATATACAGGATAAGTTTTTATCCAGTGCGCAAACTGTAACCATGAATTCAGCATGTCATTCTAGACGCCCTATATATAATTTTTCGTTGGTTATACAAAAAAAAATCTGCTGTTTCAAAGAAAAGTGCAATAACTACGCGGTCAAAATGTATGGAACCGCTGATTTTTTTTGTATAACCGACGAAAAATGATTTATGATATAATGTCTAGAATGTTAAGCTGAATTCATGGTTACAGTTTGCGCACTGGTTAAAATTTTATCCTGTATTATACTGAGTCCGTGGTAATAGGTTGCACATCGATGTCCTGCCACCCTGTGTAGGTGTGTAGTTGGTACTACCTACGTACAGTCACCAAAAGTGATAAATAACCAAGGTATATAGTTATATACCTATAACTAGGTAACAAGGTATATAGGTATATAGTTATATACCTATAACTATATACCTATATACCTTGGGGGATATAGTTGAAGTTTAGTAAGAAACCGATGGATGTTTACGAATATTATTTAATTTAAGAAGGCAAACAGTTGGGTTGGGTTTAAAGAACTTTATTTCTCTTAAGAACTTAAAATATAACAGTTCGCTTATAATGAGATACTTAAATTAGTTTTAACTAGTACTATAAATATTAGTTACCTCTAGGGTGTTGGAAACATTGTATTATCATTATGTTATTTCAAATGTTGTAATGTATTGTCTTAATCTACGTTTTAATGTGTTTACACTGTCACACTTTTTTATATCTTCCTTTAAACTATTGAACAGCTGTGCTCCTTCAACCAATATTGTTTTTTTGCCATAATTAGTGCGAGCGTGCGCTGGTTTTAACTGGATTTTGTTTTTATTCCTTACGTTGTATGTTATATTTTTCCTGTGTAGGTGTATATTTGATTGTACAGATTTCGTGATGATTTTTTTAACAAGGACGCAAGTGCAGTATGTGTAAAGTTGAGTTATATTGAGGAGTTTGGTTTTTTTGTATAGTATTCTTGTCGGAGTTAAATAATTATAGTGAAATAATGTTTTTATGATTTTGTTTTGTGTTCTTTGTAGGTCAAGGTAAGTTTTCGTGGCTGACCGCCATAGCTCAACTAAATATTCGAGATGAGATTTTACCAGAGAATTATATATTATTTTACGTACTTTATTTGGTATGCAGTTTGAAAATTTACGTAACGCTGCTAGTAATGACATTAACTTTGTTTTGATATGGTTGATGTGAAGTTTCCAAGTGAGTTTGTCGTCTACATGTAATCCTAAGTATTTTTCATGGGTGGACCGTTTGAGAACTTCTTTATCTATTGTGAGTGGTATGAACTCTGGTAACGGTTTGTTTTTGGCACAGAAAATCATAAAAGATGTTTCTGCGGCGTTAATAGTAAGTAAATTACATTTTAGCCATTCGCTCAGCAGATCAAGGTCGTTTTGTGCGTCCGTTAAAATATTATGAATGGATTTATTAAAATAGAATAGACATGTGTCGTCTGCATATAAAGTTAAGTGCCCTTTAAGCCCTATTTTATTGATGTTATTAATATAGATTAGAAAGAGTAGTGAGCTAATAACCGAGCCTCGGGGACAGCCATACGTAACGTTTTGGACCGAGCTAGTGAAATTGTCCAATTTAACTACTTGTTGCCTATTTTGCAAGTATGATGTGAATATATCGAGGGCGCTGCCGGTGATACCTATATTATTTAGTTTCTGGATGAGCTTTTGATGACTTACTGTATTAAATGCTTTTTTAAATCAATAAATATAACTAAAACAACATTTTTCCCATCAATATTTAACAGTTCATTTACCAAATTAAGTTTCATTCGGAAACATTCATCAGTTTCTTAATAATGTTCAACTATGTCCGACGACCCAGGGTTACGTATCTCTTTTGTTGACTGGTTATTGAATTTGACGTCATCACGACTTTATAAGTTTCTTAGGACCGTGACCACAACGTGCAGAGTTATTCGTGCTCTATGGAGGAAGCATCACGACTACCTTCCTACATTTTTTGAAAGAAGTTGCTACAATGCCTAATTAATTATAATAATTTGATTATTCTCGGTGTTTATACAAAAACCAACCAGGTGCGGTTAGACTTGCGTACGAAAGGTTCCGCCACCATAATTTTAGGCAAGATAGAGGGTACAGCTTAGCGCGTATGCTGTGTAAATTTCAACTGGCTACCTATTACTTTTAAAAAGATTTAACCCTGTGACAGACAGACAGACTGGACTGGCAGACGGAGTACCTACTTACGGGCGGAGACTTGAAGTTCCGTTTTATTGGTTACGGAACTCTAAAAGCAGGCATGAAATCAACTATGTATGTCGAATATTTAATTATACAATTTGTACGGCTCGTGCTATTGTTTATTATAATAATAGCTACCCATAATTGCGATGAACAAAATAATGTAATGTTTTCTTAATAGCTTTTTTAGATAAATCAAATTTATAAAAAAAAATATTATATTATTTGTTACCGTGGAAAAATGTGAGATACTTTGGAAAGAAAATAAAAAAAACCCTGTTTGTTCACTAACAAGGAATAGGTATTTCGAGACATCGCCAAGCAGTTGGTCGACTCTACTTGTGACCAGAGGGCTGACCTATTTCTTGTCCAAAGAATCAGCATTGCCATATACGAACAACGTGGCAATGCTGCCAGCCTTTTGAGCACTTTTTCTGTTGACAGCGATGTGGACCAATTTTTTGATGCCCTCTTTTTATATACATGACTGTACATATTATTAATTTGAGTCAGTTAGTTTACATATCGAGAAAAGAGGCCCTAGTGTGAGTTTCATTTAACCATCTACACCAAACGCAGAGAGCGCGTTTGGCGCTCCGATTGGTCCGTCACCAATCCAGGGCCAATCGTAACGCCGAACGCGCTCACTGCGTTTGGTGTAGATGGTTAAATGAGACTCACACTAGGGCCTAAGGTTAATTATGCTTATTACTAAGTGTTAAAACGGATCCTTTTACTACCAATAGAAACATTTACAAACGCAGACAAGTTGAAACGGAACCTTTTATCCCGGTATGAAATGTGAAGAGGGATGAAATGTATGTGACTTAAGAGTGATGAAATTAGTTAAATGCTTATGGATGGGTGGGTAGAGAGATATGACACGAGACTTTGTGCCGTAAAGGCAGAATTTACGGTCACTAAAAGAGATAAGTAACCAGAGTCATCGAATATAGTTAAATTTAGTAATAAACCGATGTATCTATGTGTTCGAATAAAATAAAATAAAATTAAGAGAATACAAAAGTTCATTTATCAAATTAAATTTAATTCGAAAATCTATCGGTTTCTTACTAAATTTCAACTACATATTTCTGACGACCTTGGTTACAAATCTCTTTTAGTGACTGTACAAGGACTCTTAACATCATTTGTAACATCTCATTTTAATTAATTACCATTACATTCTTTGCAAAAAAATATATGAGAAAAAATTAATGGGTTATGTGACGGATGGCAGATGCCAACCTACGTAGGCCGATCCCAAATAAGTTATATGGGCAAGGGCAGGCACAGGAAGTAAACCTGAAAATTCTTATTATTAAACACATATATTACTACTTACCTAGTGTTCGATTTCAAACAACCAATAATGGTCAAAGGCAGAGGTGGCGGAGTGGTAACGGCCCCGACCTACGATTTGGCGATCGTGGGTTCGAACTCAGGCGATGTGAATAGTGATGCAATTATTAACACAAAGTTCACCACCGCTCTCAAAGCGGCAAAGGAAAACATCGTAAGAAAACCGGTATGTCTTAGAACTAAAAAATCGAAGATATGCGACATCTACCGCACACTGGGCCCTGCGGCCAGGGGCGTACCAATAAAAAATGGCGCCTAGGGCACGCATCACATTTGCGCTCCTTTGTAAATTATCTTCTCTGTGTACACTGAGCAAAACTAGGTCGTATAACCTTTCTTGACCCATTAAAAAATCGCTTGCAATGCTGCAATCTTAAGAGAATTTGAATAGAAATAGACAGATTTGAGTAAGGTTAGGTAACACTATGAAATGGTTTATTGGTGTTTTTTTATGTAATTTAATAATTGGCGACTTTTTGCGCCCCCCTTCGATAGGGGCCCAGGGCTCTTTGCCTTGCCTGCACCACCCCAGTTACGCCTCTGCCTGCGGCAGATGACAGCCTACTTCCTCTCGAAAAAGGGGAGGCCTGTATCCCAGTGGTGGGAAAATTATACCTACGCTGACTATGAATATGGATGTTTAAGAAATCATTTTACCAGGCGAAAATGGATTGTACGATTTGGAGACGACCGTGAAAACACTGTCAATACTAATATAATACCTACGTAGAAGTATGTAGGAACTATCAAATAAATCCTAACATTGAAATAAAAAAAAAGATTTTTTAAAACAAACTAGTAGTGATGGGCCGACTATGAATATTGCCGATCTGCTGACCATTAGTTAGTTAGGTGTGGTGACATAACTATTGGAAATATTTGATTGAATTTTCGTATGCAGACTGGAAACGTCAGTAGAAATACGCAGATATTTTATTATTGTACTAGCTTTTGCCAGCGGCTTCGCCCGCTTGGAGGTCAAAAATTATCTCACGGGAACGTAATATCGGGATAAAATATCCTATGTGTAATCCCAGGTTACAAACTATCTGTGTGTCAAATTTCATACAAATCCGTTCAGCCATTTCTGCGTGATTGAGTAATAAAGATCCAAACATTGAAATATCCAAACATACAAACTTTCATACTAACAATATTTTTATTATATAATGTAGTATATTTAAAGTAGGAAGAAGGATGTCGTCTTCTCATCGAATATGTTGCAATCCCTGTCCAAAAAAGATTCGGGGTGACATTTTCTTTATAGTTACAGCAGAAAATGTCTCTCCGAGTCTTTTCAGATATCAGCTAATCAATCTAAACTCAAATTGAATAAATAACTGTAGAATTGCAAACCCAATTTACAGCCACTTCTGAATTGTGGTCAGTCAGAAAGATGAAGCTAGTTGCCCATTCCAAAGCGTAGTAGGTTCCTATGGAGAAGAACGGACAAGATCCATTGATTAAATTATGAGTTCGACAAAAATGCTTATGAGTTCGTTAACAAAAATGCCGGAATGTGTGTTTTCCTTACATCGATCAAGTAGATACGGCACGTACGAATCTTTGAGATCATTCCGTTGGTGGGTTGCTGATGAAGCTAATAATATTTGCAGTATCGTTCTTTTGTTCAACAAAGTTTGTGTTAAATTAATTAACCCAACTCGATACACATTTGATTTTAATTTTAAAATGAGTTAAGTAAGTAGGTGTGTAGATAGTTTTTATTTGCATTATTAGCGAAGTTTGAAGCCTTTATGAACTTGTATGAATTAAGGCACGTAATTATTTAAATTTAAAGTACGTGTTGAAATTACCTTTATTAAATACCTACCTAGGTACTTTTAATGTCAGGATTGGATTGTACAAAAGTATTTATCGTAAATTTAAATATTTATAATATACATACAGAATAAAAAAAATATTAGTTACTTATTATAGTTTAAGCGTCCATAACTGATTTTAAAATGATCCAGAGTAGGTATAGTAGGAAAATTAACTGTGCTATAACGAAGTAATACCAACATCAGTAGGTACCTTTTAAGCCTAAAACACAACCGAAAGTGGGGTGAATGTAATAATTAAAACCCTTAATAATTCAAGTAGACGAACATGAGGGTATACCTTGTTATTTTGCTTTGCTTTAGAAAATAAATTACATTGATAAAATCATTAGACAATATTAAATAAAAAACATTGTAATTAACAACATAAAATCAAGTAATATTTGATTGATTCACTACACGAAATAAATTGAATAAATAAAAATAAAAGAAAACCACTAAACACAACCCTGACTTCCAATTGACGGCTATAAGAAAAAAAAAACGCTATCAAAACTCACCAATTATTTTCCAGCTTAAAAATTACACTGCAATTCACAACATTAAAAAAATCCTGTCACCACAAATGAACCACGTGTGCTTCCGTCCTACTAACATCAGTATAATGTACGAGATGTATTGCGTGCGGCAGTCTGCGCCCGCGTCGCTCACGTTTGTTCGTCCTACGTGTCTGAAGCACTGTTCAAAATCTACTCAGCAGAAACCTTGTCACGTACTTTCACTCAGTACAATAATGCGCTATCGATTGACTATGTTACATCGCTATTAAGAATCATTACATCTATCAAGGGCTTAATCTAATCACTCTTTTATAGTATATGTAACGCTTTAATAAACAATGCTTAGTAAATATACATAGCATATTAAAAAATGTTTGAAACAATAGAATATAAACAAAGAAAGTTTCAATTGATTCGATTTTGTTTTTTTAATTTTGGGTCGATCGATTGCTTATTTTATTACCTAAGTACTTCTCTGTTACGGGAAGTTATTAAAGATTTTTTTAGTTTACTCAGTTACATCCATGTATTATATAAACAACCCAATTACAAAAAAAACACTACCACTACTAATAATTTTAATTTCCTAAGTCGGAATAAGTTTTGTATTAAAACCTACGTGTTTTTTGCTAGTGACAAACGAAATTAAAGTGATTTTTCCCTTTGTAGTGCTTTTTTGGGAGTAGGTAATAAAAAACGCAAGTACGTAGAACAAAATAAATAATTCAAGTTAAATTTATGCAAAAAGTTAATTAACAACATAAACATTGATAATATTTCTGTTTCAAGTAGATGCGTTCACCAGACCGACGATAATGTCTTTTTCGACGGCACCTTCATTAATGTTACTAAGAAGGTTTATTTATGTTTTACTTCAAAATATCAGTCACATTCATTGGTGCTGAACTAAATGTTTACATGTCATATTGGGCAGTATCTTTACATCTTCAACCTTACTTAGTATAAAACAAAGTCGTTTTTCATGTTTGTACGCTTAGATCTTTTAAACTACGCATCGGATAATGCGGTTATCATCAATAGACAGAGTGATTCAAGAGGAAGGTTTATAAGTACATATAATACACCGATTTCCACGCGGGCGAAGCCACTGGCAAAAGCTAGTTAGCGAATAAACGCTTCGGTGTGGAGTGCAGAGATTCATTGCGTGTTATCTCCTACAACGTTTACATTTCGTTTAACAAATAAGACACTTAAGTCTATTTTTTTATTTTTAAACTGTAGATAATATAAGTAAAATGGTGATTTCTGGGGCATTTCCATTAAACTTTTAAGTAAGATATCGTAGCCCTTATCTAGCTGTCACGTTTACTACATGTGTTGATTCAGGAACTTTTCCTGACGTCACGAAGAGTAGTAAAGTCATACCATTATTTAAATCAGTTAATAAAAATGAAATTCGTAATTTCAGGCCTATTTCTATGTTACCTGTATTTAGAAAAATATTTGAAAAGTTAATACTCAAGCTGTTGCTAAGACATTTTAATTTAAATAGCCTCCTTCATAATGAGCAATATGGCTTTACAAAAGGTCGTTCGACTACAGATGCGAGTGTTGCTCTGATGAAATACATGTTTAACGCATGGGAGAACTCGCATAATGCTATTGGAGTTTTCTGTGAACTCGCGTGCACCATGAAACGCTTTTGCGTAAACTACGTTATTACGGTGGCCATAGCGAAGCTTTAATCGTAATAAATTCTTATTTACAAAATACGTTCCATTGTGTAGAAATTAATGGTAAAAAATCATCCGGGCTACCAGTTCAGTTAGGTGTGCCTCAAAGCTCAATACTCGGCCCATTCTTGTTTTTAGTGTGTATCAATGTCTTGCCATTCTGTTTAAAGTGTATGATACTTCTCTTATTTTTAAAGTAGACCAGAATAGTTGTCTATTCTGGTCGACGACGACTTTGACGACGTAAACAGTGCACTCTCAATGGTTACGGATCGGTTTACAGTACATAATCTAGTTCTCAATGCCAAGAAAACGAAATGTATCAAGTTCGCCTTACCGAATGTTAGAAATCTAGGCCCCAACATTGTCTTAGATAAAGAGGTGCTTGAAACCGTAGACTTGGTAGTTTTTCTGGGCATAACAGTAGATGCCGAACTTCACTGGGGATCACACATATCAAGCCTAGCGGGGAGGCACAGTTCAGCCGCCTACATCGTCAGAAAAGTAAGACAATACACTGACGTCGATACAGTTCGGTTAGTCTACTTTAGTTATTTTCACAGCGTTATATGTCGTACAGTATTCTGCTTTGGGGCAAAGCCGCTGATATTAAAAATATTTTTATCCTTAAGAAACGTGCTGTTAGTGCAATTTACCAGCTAGGTGCCAGAGTTTCCTTGAGGGACTTTTTTTAAAATATTGATATTCTCGCGGTGGCATCAATTGATATTCGCTAATATCTTATATATTAGGCAAAATATACACTTGTACACTTAAAACAGTGATATTCATACCGTTAACACTAGAAATAAGGACAAACTACTCCCTTTCACCGGCTTCTTATGGTTCATAACACATTTGTTGGGCTTGGTATTACTTTTTATAACAAGCTTCCCTCTTCTTTGCCAGATTTACCTTTGATGCGTTTAAGCTCAAGTAAAATCCATCCTTTGTTTAAAGGCTTTCTCTGTGGGCTTTCTAATCCATCAACGACTATTTAAATGACAAGAATAGTTGGTTGCTGTGACTCAAGACAATGTTTATGTTCTTTCTCCAGAATTAGCGTACCTAGCGACAGGTTCATAGAATTATTGACATATATATAATTGACTATCTAAGTATTTTGTTTATTATTATCTATTATGTTATTAGTTATTGACATGATCTACTCATAACAATATTTTTTATGATGAGTTGTATTGCTTTATGTGGTTAGCTAGCGACCTCGACAATTGATCATTCTATTCTTGCCTGAGCAACCAGCAGCAAGTACGTCATGCTCCCGTAGGTGTCTCTGCTTGCGGTAGCGTCCGGGGTGGGGTCCTTCCCACAAATATGGCGAGGGGGGTAATCTCTGATCTTTGCGTTATGCTCGTAAACGGATGCTGCTTGTGGTGAGTGGTCGTCTTGCTGACCATAATTTTGTTATTGTTACTAATAATTACCTACCTGTTTATTTATTTTACGTCGATGGTCCTAGGTTATCATTTGCGGTCTCAAGTTGTAACTCGGGTCGTAACAGCTGTGTGAACATAATCCAGCATCGCATGTGTAAGCTATTACGCCCTTTATACCACGAGGCTTTTATTTTGGTATTATACTTTATTTACCTTTATTTTTATTCTTTGTGCTTGAGTTAAGTTTTAATTTTTTTTGTTGGTATATTGGCATGGCTAGCTGACATAATATGACTTATAATTTAATTAATATTGTGTGTCTCGTAATGTTTATTACTTTGCCTATGTATGTATAGAATCAAGTCTATCCGACTAAACAGACAGCTCAGCTGTTAGGGAGTTTGTTGCGCCACTTCTTCTTCCCAGCTAAAGCACTAGGAAGTGGTGAAGGGTGGGCGTTAAGGTGGAATGTCTTATGTATGAGACCCTTTACTAGATTCTGATATCATAATCAGCGTATAATGTTCCCACTGCTGGGACACAGACCTCCTCTCGCTGAGAGGGAGGGGGCCATAATCCACCACGCAGGCCCAGTGCAGGTTGGAGGGTGTTACATGTCTTCGAATGTTTGATTCTAGGAGATGCCGTTTTTTCACGATATTTTCCTTCACCGTTTTGAGAGCTTTGATGATAAAATTAAGTACACAAAGTAAAGTGCTCGTCTGGGTTCGAACTTCAAATTCACGACCTACAACTGGTACGATACCACTGAGCCATCACTGCTCTCAAGATCAACTTTACCAAACAGCTTTCTCCACAAGTAATTCTATCGAATTAGAAATATCTATTGAAAACAGTGGAATTTTTGAGTACTTATGAGTTTTTTTATTTCTCTTGGACAGGTAGGTGTGTTTATTAACACAATTTATAATAATGTAAACATATTGATAATAATGGAACAACGGGGGAATCAGTACTTTTATTTCATTTTGTTTGTGAATGAAACAAGAAAAAAAAAATACGTTTAAAGTGCGTTCAATTACATAAAAAAACACAACTTCAGCCAAACGTTTTGATTTAAAAGAACATGAGACTTTACAACGTGGTATTAGGTAGACCCAAATTACGAATGATGTCCCAATTAAAATGATCTCGTAGCTTTGGAAAGATCACAGAAAACTCCAATAGCATTTAGTGAGTTCTCCCATGCGTTAAATATGTGTTTCAGCAGAGCAACATCGTCTGCAGTCGAACGACCTTTTGTAAAGCCATATTGTTCAGCATGAAGGAGGCTATTTAAATTAAAATGTCTTAGCAACTGTTTGAGTATTAACTTTTCAAATATTTTACTAAATGCAGGTAAGATAGGCCTAAAATTGCCAACGTTATTTTTATTACTTGATTTAAATAATGGTATGACTTTACTACTCTTCATGATGTCAGGAAAAGTTCCTAAGTCAACACATTTATTTAAAGTAATAGCTAGCTATTATTATAGGGGGCTACGATGTCGATTATATTACTTAAAAGTTTAATAGAGATGCCCAGTAATCACCAGTGTTTTAGACTTAAGTGTGTTAAAAATATTAAATAAATCACGAGGCGAACATGTAAATGTTCGAAACTAAATAAGCGACTACATTTGAGCACACTACTATGCAAAAGGTTTTGCCAGTCGTAGGACTGGCACTTTAAATTCGTCCCCGTCTAAAGCGGAAAACTAACTACTACTTAAATTAACTACTTAAAGGTATGTTGGCAAAAAAATCATTGATTGCCTCTGCTACGTCAGCAGCTTCATTAACTAATTTGTTGCTGACCATAATCTCTAGTTGCTTTTCCTGTTTAACCGACTTACCCGTTTCATTATTAATCATTTTCCAAGTGGTTTTTACTTTATTATTGGATTTTTTTATTATATTTTTAGCTATATTATTTTTAAATTTGTTGCAACGACTAGATGTATAAGGTCTGCATTCTACTTTATGCGGCTTTTTATGTAATGGTAAAGGGAAGCTAGCCGATAATCCACAGTGGTCAGACGTCAATTCAGTTAATACTAATTTATTTTTGGGATCACAATCACTAAATCTATTATCAAGACAAGTCGACGTAGAAGCCGTGATCTTGGTAGGTTCTAAAGGCAAGTTAGTTAAGATAAAATACCTAAACAGATTAAGAAGTTTAATACTTAATGGAGTAACATCTAAAATATTAATATTAAATCTCCACATAATTTTGTACTTTTATTACTTGATTTTAACTTATTGAGTAAATCCGCCATTATCGATTCGAAACGAATGAAATCCCCAGAGGGTGGTCGATAAACGCAAATAATAATGTATCGCTCGAGTTCAACACAAGACAACTGAATAGTACGCTCAATAGAAAGATTATAACTTACCTATTTATTCTTGTGCGGGCCATGGCCCTATACGGGGCGCCGGTGTGGGCGCCTACATTGAGGCGCCAACCAGCACGCCGCGGCCTTCAACCGGCGCGCCGGTTGAAGGCGGCCCATAGGGTCATGGCCATCCGGATGATCCGGGGATACCGCACGATCTCCGGTGAGGCGGCGGGCCTCCTTGCCGGATTACCGCCTTGGGATCTGGAGGCAAAGGTCCTCGCGCTCACTTGGGAGTGGCGCGGGGAGGCCAAACGCCGGGGCGCAACTCCGCTGCCGCGGGAAATCGCGGTACGGCGGACAGAGCTCCGGCAGGATCTCATGGCGACGTGGAAAGTGCGATTGTCGCAACCCAGTGCTGGGCACGCCACGATTGCGGCGGTAAGTCCCCTCTTTGAGTAGTGGCTTGAGAGGCGGCATGGCGTCCTCACCTTCCGCCTGACACAGGTCCTCACCGGACATGGCTGTTTCGGGAGGTTCCTGTTTCGGATAGGGCGGGAGGAAACGCCCGGGTGTTTCCATTGTGAAGATCGCCTTGAGGACACGGTGGAGCATACGGTGGAGGTTTGCCCGGCTTGGGCAGAGCACCGCCGTGTCCTCGTGGAGGTGATCGGCGGCGGCGATCTCTTGCGTCCGACCGTGGTCCACGCCATGGTATGGAGCGAGAGTGCATGGGCAGTCGCCTCCTTCAGCGAAGCAGTTATGCTCGCAAAGAGGGAGGCGGCGCACGTGAGGGAGAGGCAGTACATGCGCCCTCACAGCCGTGGCCTTCGCAGGAGACGCCCTGGGCGTCGGGAATCCCAGACTGATTCCCGGCCACCGCGGCGAGTAATGGGTAGCTCGCTGTCCGGTAAGGACCAAGCCCGGGTCGACGGCGCGTTGTGTTCCACGCGCGCCTCAAAGAGATGTCAGCAGCAACTGATGGGGCCCGCAAGGGCCGATGCCTGCCAGGGGTGCGGGTTGTTCGAAAGAGATACCGCCGCTCCTGGCACACAGGCAACTGAGGGAACACGGGTGGGTTTTAGTGAGTAAAAGTCTGGCACGCCCTCCCGCTCCGCCCAGAGCGGGAGAAGTTATTTGATGATGTCCCACCCAAAAAAAAAAAACCTATTTACTCTTACCACTCCAATTCTGGGGTGGGTCTGCAGGATTCAGGAGTTGAAGGACAGAGCCTATGTTAAAAAGAAATGAACACAAAGAAACATACACAACCCAGACACAAAAAAAAAAAACAGAAACATAGGCTTGACTTAACTTGGTACTTAGTAAGTGCTTATTACAATATCTTCTCCACAGGTTGCCGATGGGCCATCGTCCGACTGATTAAATGCTTGAGTATCAATGGAGTCGCTTCTGCTTCAGAATCATTGCAGAATGTTCGTTTCCGAGCTAACCTTGGAATCATCATCTTATCTCCGCGTTTAAGACAAAACGCAACTGCGAACCTTACGAAACTCATTAATAAGGTAATTCGAATTTGCTTGATGACATTGTTAGTCAAAATGGCTAAATCAAGAAAAAAATGCGTTTACACAAGGTTTCAAAAGAGCCTGAGAATTTTAAAAATATAAACATCTTTCCTTTTAATGAGAGAGATTTTAACTATGCTTACCTATCTCTTTATTGCAAGTAGGAAAGTTATATTAATATATTAGATACTTTTTAGTTACATGAGCAAAAAATGGATACGTCATCATACGACTGGCTTCTCACAGCGAGATCGAATAAAGATTTCAGCTTCATTAACGAAATACTGAATGCTACTGCAGTTCGTTTTGATCAAAACGTTGTCGTGGCCTACACACAAAGTAAATACGTACCGAAATCTAACAACCTCAGAATGTGTGGTGGAAATTTCATTTACAAAGTCAGTAGTAATTATCCTAGTCGCCGCCAGCATAGCGGGTACCGCTATAATGAATTTCGGGATGTTTTCGAAATTCAGAACATGAAAACGGAATACGAAAGAAACTACTACCGCACTTCGGAAAGATTTAAAAATCTAACGAGAAATAACACGTACAAAAGGGATGGCAGTGTACTACCTCTATTCCAGTCAGGAGTCACGAATTACAACTATTCAAGAATGTTTCATATGCTGAATGTCAGTAGGTTTTCTTTGAGTCTCCAGTTTAGGAAGTGGAGCCTAGTTCACCGACTTGAACCAACAGAGAGAATAATAAGTGTTTTGCAGTATTTTAAAGTACGAACTAATTCTACGCTGTTTGCCTATTTTTTAGGTAAGTAACTGTTGTAATTTATCGTAGTATAGTATGTTACGAATAAGGGGTGTTTGGGCTTCCAATAAGTAAAAAAGTTAACTAAATCCGTGCTATACAGGAGGTTTAGCCTGTTGGAGACCCCAGGCTAATCTGGTCCATTAGGGAAACTGTCCTTTTTTATGTCTCCTCCTAAAACATTATATCACTGAAATGCAGGTAATTGGGATCGCCTCCAGTCAATGTCAGGAGTTGAGGTTCCTTACCCAGTGGAATCTCGCAATTTCTTGGGTGAGGAGCTGGTGGTAGGAAGATGCAACTCTACTGGAGACGGAGGTCCATCGCTGGACGACGATGGCCCATCTGCTGAACCGATGTTGGATGACATCCTCCATTTCTTGACAGTGCGATTAAACACAACGTAAGTTTATTATAACTTTAATTTCATTCTTCACTTTTTTGTTCTTTTCTTTCATGTTTTTTTTATGGCGTCCGTACATAAATTATTAGATTTACTTATGTGGCGTTACTTATGATTTACATGTTATAGTTCCAGGGAAATATGAGGTTCATAAAGATAGTTGTGTACGATACGTCACATACATCACGATAAGCTCATGATGCGCTTGTTTTGATGTATGTGACGTCCGGAAAAGTTATGATTGTTTGTCCCCAGTTCATCGATCCGGTACTACGGCAAGCTGGGGTTCCGTACGTACGAGGGCACATGGACCGGCTTGCTGGGAGCTCTGATGGACCGTACGGTGGACGTGGCACTGGAACCAGTAACTGTACACGCGGCTCGTCTTCAAGACATGGATTTTATCTTTCCCATTGCTGAGACTATGTAAGTCATCATCTTCATTTGCCTTGTTCCAACTATATTGTGGATGTCATCCAGTCTAACTGGACTCAGCTTAATACCAGCATTGAACATCAAGCGACTCCCTATATAACCTCTAAAATCCAGTTAATGGGTAATACAATACCCCTTAGTAAGACTGGTTGTCAGACTGTGTAAGATGAGCATTTCTATTTACAAAGAGCTATGATTAGAGGGCTGCGTTCTTTCTTGCATTAAAAGAGCCTCAGCTAAAGAGTAAAAATTGCCAACGAGCAACAAGTCAGTTGAATGTAGCCAAGCTCAGAAGTAGAATAGTATTGTTTCTTACTATTGAGGCCTTGCATGTAAAGATTTTGCAAAGGGCTGTGGTGTCACGCAAAATCCTGCATCGCGCAAGCAGAGTGTACCGCGCGACTATCATGCGATTACACTGTGACATTTTAGTCGCCTTACAAAGGTGGTCCATGCAATGGAACCAACATAAAGTAGGTACCTCTACAAAAATTGTCACAATTAAATAAGATAACAGGTGCAAAGAATAATAAATAATGCTTTAGAATTATGAAACACCCTGTTTTTACGTATTCAACGGTGGCAGATACCTACCCAGCGCACGAGTCGAGCAGATCATTCCATCTCCATTACATTCCATCATTCATTCCATCTCCATAATAGCTATGTCGTGCGTCTTAGTGAATTATATATTTTTTTTTCATTTGTTCATAAATATCTTTAAAAAAAATTAGTAGTAGTAATTGAATACATGAAGTGGGTTGCCGTTGTAAGATGATTAAAATGCCAAGGTGTATACAACATCCCGACATAAATCGTCGGTCAGTAGCTCATCACACACAACACTCGTCTGCAACCGTAATAGCGTAACACACGTTTAATCACAATCTGGATCATTTAGAAACATAGTCATCATATTCAGCCCATAATGTCCCCACTGCTGGGACACAGGCTTCTACTCGTTGAGAGGGATTGGGCCGTAACATAATCTCACACACATGTTTTAATTTTTTTAGTTCTAATTCTAAAATTTCTTTGTAAAGTTTGTAATCGAATATGATTGTTTCGTTAAATATTACATTTATAAAAACTTACTAGCTTCTGACTGCGGCGCCACCCACGTGGGTATCGGTTATCGTGTTAAAACGCCTATATAGCCTATGTCCTTCTCCATATCCCAGGCTATATCTCTGCCAAATTTCATGACGATCGGTTCAGCGGTTTAGGCGTGAAAATGTAACAGACAGACAAACAGACTTACTTTCGCATTTATAATATTAGTAGGGAGTAGGGATAGTAGGGATTTTATGTTCACAAAATATGTCTTCATAAATGTAAAGACCTTGAACTGGTCTTTGATGACATTTAGGTATAATTTTATTTATTAGTTACCTACACTAAATATTATTTTAGTATTTCATAATACATTATACAGGATGTGCGGGACATCAAAAAAATCAACTCAGCTGTTCGATTCATTTTGACCGTGTAGGTAGGTATTGCACTATTTTATGAGTCAGCTGTTTTTTTTATAACCGTCGAACATTTTCTAGGATGATAGATGTATAATCATTAGCTAAATTCATGGAAGCCCGGGTTTTTTGTTGAGTACACCGTGTGCCCGCCATTTTCTCTGCTATACCAAAAAGGAAAGGATAGGGCAGAGTAAACCTCTGCCCAACCCTTTCCCTTCGCGGAATACAGGCGTGATGTTATGTACATGTATGTTTGTTTCTCTGCTTTCACTCAGAATGCACGACTTACTTATAGGTGTAATATCTACATTCGCCAGCAAGAGACGTCCACGGTGCGGGACATATTCCTGGCGCCGTTCAGCGTGCGTCTGGTGGCGTGTGTAGTGGCGGTGGTGCTGGTCGCCGCCATTGCCATCGTGGTCATCAGTCGAGCCACCGCCACTGTGTGCGTCGATCATCGACGCATGGGATATACTGAAGCACTGATTTGGTCTACTGGGATACTTTGCCAGCAGGGTTTGTTGTTGAGTACTTAGGTACCGTCAAGGAAATTGAATTGTTGAACAAATTAACGCCTTACAATAATTTAAATAACCATTAAATATAACTGACAAAGTTGGTTCAAAATTAGCTTAGCGATTAATTTCTTTCACTCTACCTAAGTATATGCTTTTAAATATTTCTCGTCATGGCAATGGTACGGAGTAGAACAATAAAAAATAAATAATGAAACGAATAGGAGAAAATAGCGTAATACTGGATTTAATTTAGAGACTGCATATGGCGACATCAACTCAGATTGAGAAATAGCTAGGAATTTGTATACTTTCTGCTAACATTCCTCTTAAAACTACTGAAGATTTAAATTCCTACAGTTCAAGCTTCAGCAGACAAACCCGCACGCTGTTATAAAATCTTTTACAGATCTAAGAATTAAATTAGCAGGAGATCTTTAGGGAATGTCTGTAAAAGTATCTAGATCCATCATCGAAGCCATTGCGCCCTATTTAGATTTCATATTTAAAACCAGTGTTGACCAAGGAGTCTTCCCGGATCTCATGAAACATAGTAAAGTAGTTCCTTTGTTCAAATCCGGTGATAGTAAAGAACCTAGCATTTGTAAGTAGGCCTGTTTCAATTCTGCCAGTTCTCAGTGAAGTCTTTGAAAAGTTGGTGCTCAATCAAATGTTACGTCATTTTAACTAAAATTCCATCTTTCTTGAACAACAGTACAGTTTTTTAGCGACGTCTTCAGTTGGTAGAAATAAAATAATGTTTGCATCAAAGGGCTTTGTACCACTGACGCTGGCGTCACCGTAATAAAGAACATGCGTCCATAGGGTAAACTAGAGTCTAGACAAAATAAAACTGGTTCCTAATTTAATTGTATAAATTATGATGTCTTGTAACAATGATTATTACTTGTTAAAATTTTAGGAAAATCGTTTACTGATTTTTATAACGTTCGTAATTATATGAGCACCATGACTGTATCTATCGTATAATTAATTTATCTGTCATTGCTTCATTTTTAATTTTTTTTACCTATTGTGGTAGGGTAATTATATTCTAGGTGCATCGTCTTTTCATATAATTGAATGATTAATGTACCTATACAAAAAATTGTTAAACATTTTAAAAGAGTAATGGTGGGCTTTTTTGCCCATTCTTCTCCATACAAGGAGGAACGAAGGGGCAACTAGAATCAATTCTATTTTAATGTAAACTTGAAACTTAACTTTGACTTTGAAACCCATAATTTGATTTTCGTTGATATACTGGAAAAGTGCTACACAATGGTCCACCATATCGTAACTTTTGCTATCTCACAAAGACAACTGCACTAGATCAAAAAGTTTGCTCATGAAGATCTTAAATACTGAGTATAATTTAAAGCGGAAAACAGAACTGAAGCTCTTTAATACGGACGTTTCAAAAACCTCATTCTGTATGTTTCTTCGCTTCTACTTTTAATTATCTTTGTAACGTATAATGTAATCAACGGCATTGAGGATTGTGGAGGCATTTTTTCATCATATTTGAAATACCGCCTAGCTCGTTTGTAGTTTTTATTGAAATCGTATTTCTATTTTGTCTCTTTAGTCTGTGTTTTTTTATGAAAAATAACGTTAGTTGAAAAATAGTCTATACCTGGAGCAATATTCAGGTTGAATGTGTTTTCATCTGATTAACACCAGCAAATAATAAATGGTAAAAATATTTTTTCATCTACAGGCTTTAATAGAGGTAGCTTCGTTTAAATATTTAAAATAATTAATTACATGGACATGATATGGTTAGAAAGAGTGTGATTACCGAGATAAAGAGACCGACCAATAGATAAGTGTGGAAGAAAATGACATGTTGCACCGACCCCAAATAAATTGGACCTTGGGCAGAAGAATGATAACTTACATGGACATGTGGTAGTATGTACCCGCGTGGTGTCGGACGTAAAAGAATATAGCACCATCCCATTTCTTCCCGTGGGTGTCGTTAAAGGGGACTCCAAGAGACTTACTAGAGAATGGGCAGCAGCGTTCTCTATGCATTTTACCACCATACTGCGATCGCTAACCGGCCTGCCAAGCGTGGCGATTATGGCAAAACCCCCCTTGGGGGAGGCCTATGTCCAGCAGTGGACGTCTTACGGCTGAAATGATGATGATGAATGATGTGCTAGTTCTATTCAATTTTTGCTCAAGGATACAAAAAATTGTTGTGAATGGCATTGAAACATGAATATTTACTTTTAGCTAAAAACATTTAACTAAAAGTACTTGTATGTTGGTTGATTTAAAGACTCGGATTTTAATTCCGTCTCGCACTTGGCGTAATGAGTTTAAAACTGAGTGGTTCGCCAAACTTAGTTCAATTTTTATAACGTGAGTCACATTATACAACATGTCCCGAAATTAACATATATCACCAATTACAATGTTATGTTTTAATCATAAAACATACACTGGATTTTTTTACTATTACGTATAAAACGTTGTTTAGTTATTAAATTAGTTGCACTGTTTGTGGTAGAAAAGTGTGGTCACATTACAAATAGGTATACACAGTCGCACACGTATAGTCACCAAAATAGATATAAATTAGTCTTTGGACGACCCTGGTTACTCATCTCTTGTGGCAACCGTACGACAATACACTGACTGAGAAAAGTAAGATAATACACAGACGTCGATACAGCTCGGTTAGTCTACTTTAGTTATTTTCACAGCGTTATGTCCTACGGTATTCTGCTGTGGGGCAAAGCTGCTGATATTCAAAATATTTTTGTCCTTTAAAAACGTGCTGTTAGTGCAATTTACCAGCTAGGTGCCAGAGTTTCCTTGAGGGACATTTTTAAAGATGTTGGTGTTCTCACGGTGGCATCACAATTCATATTCGCTAACATCTTATGTATTAGACAAAATATACACTTGTACACTAAAAACTGTGATATTCACACCGTTAACCCAAGAAATAAGGACAAACTACGTGCTCCCTTTCACCGGCTTCATAAGGTTCATAACTCATTTGTTGGGCTTGGTATAACTTTTTATAACAAGCTTCCCTCTTCTTTGCTAGTTTTGCCTTTTGATGCGTTTAAAGCTCAAGTAAAATCTATCCTTTGTTTAGCTTAGTATTCCATCAACGACTATTTAAATGACAAGAATAGTTGGTCGCTGTGATTAACTCAAGACAATGTTTGTGTTCTTTCTCCAGAATTAGCGTATCTAGTGACAGGTTATATGGGTTCATATGATTATTATAATATTTTTTATTGCCTGTCTAAGCATTTTTTATTCTATTCTTATTTTTTATTTCTATCTATTATGTCATTAGTTATTGACATGATCTACTCATAACAATATTTTTTATGATGAGTTGTTTTATGCTGTATTTGGCCTCGACAGTTTTCATTTTATTTGTCGGTATATTGGTGTGGCTAACTGACATTTTGACTAATTATTTAATTAATGTTCTGTGTCTCGTAATGTTTATTACTCTGCCCATGTATGTATAGAATCAAGTCTTTCCGACTAAACAGACAGCTGTGCTGCTGGGGAGTTTGTTCCGCCACTTCTTCTTCCCAGCTAAAGCACTAGGAAGTGGTGAAGGGTGGGCGTTTTGGGGGACTGTCTTATGTATTTTGACGTTCGAAAA